>VZTX01018986.1:0-27699 GCA_013400915.1 Pardalotus punctatus
GCGGGCGTGGGGAGGGTGCACGGCCCTGCCTTCGGCCGCGTCCAGCGTGCGCTGCGCTGCGCTGTGGCGGCGTGCGGCGGGGGCTGCTCTCAGAGCGAGCAGCGCGGTCTGGAATGGGAGATCCATTGCCATCCTGCGCCTTGCGCGCGGAGCTTTCACTCGGGACCTTTACAAGAAGTGGCTGCCCCAGCGTTCGCCCCAATGGGGTTTGCACCCAGCGGGAGCGGCGTCTCATAAAATAACGGGCTGTAGTTTAGGGCAGCAGAGCAATAATTAACATTAATTTAGCGGCGATCTGGGGGAGAATAGACAGCCTTGCTCTGAATGTGCTCTGCTTTTCCCAGCCCCGGGCCTTGTGACCGCTGGCTCTAAGGTTCTACTCCGGCCGTACAGTGTCGTGTTGGGAATGGGCCTCAAGGGAGAGAGAGGCACACAGAATAGCAATTTTCAGTTCCCCTGAGGTTGCTGAATAGAGCTTAAAGACTAATTGGCAGAAAAAGATAAAAGAATATAAAGGTATGCACACAGAATTATGAGTGTGGCTGGAACAAGTGGAGAAACAGATAAAACTGATTGTGTATGGGAGTCTGCTTCTCTGAGGGAAGGAAGGGGAGACAATCTTTTCCTGCTTAAATAAAGATGTGGTGCCTGTTGGAGGCCAAATCCTGGCATGGTGTTTGGTGGGAGAAACCAAAGCTAAATGCCGCCTGGTGCTTTTGCAAATTGGCCCATCCATGTAAACCAGACCTGAGGGAGTGTATATATGCTTATCAAGATTCCTACTTTCATTTTTAAATGCTGTAGGGGTGGTGTCACAACCCATCGGTAGAGGGGTGATGTTAATTGTAGATTCTCACCAGGATGAACAGAGATGGGGAACTTTTGCATTTTTAACTCTGCAACCAGCCCACTGTTTAGTCTCAAGCTTGGCTAACAAGCCCTTCAATTCTTACAATACATTTCCACAAACATGGTGGCTAACAAGTCCTTAATTTTATACCATCCACTTCATCACATTCTCAACTTGCAAAACAAATTACTCAAAGGTGCTGGCCCAGAAGCCACAACAGACTTCCACCAGCTCGCTACACCCACAGCAAAGTTCAGCATGGGGGGTAGAATATGGCAGCCCTGTTTTGCCCAGGCAAAGCAAGGGGGGAGAGAAATAAAGAAAGAAAAGAGAGAGAGAGAACAAAGAATATCACCAATCCTCAGATCCTGCGTTGGTCCTGCTGTATTGGAGGGTCCGGAGCTGGGGTTGTGAGAAAGAAAGTGGAAGAGAAAGAGAGAAAAAAGTGTATGAGAGGGCCTGACCTGTCTTCTTTTATAGATAACCTGCAAGCCTCTTACGTAAACCAGATATTTTGCCCTGTTTTGTTCATGCATGCAGAGCCAGCCCTTGGAGCCCTCCTCCAGGAGGTGAGTGGGGATGGGAAACTGAGGCCAAATGTCAAGGTGGAGCAGGAAGCTGGGCAGAACAGCGCTGCCCTACCTCCACATCTTCAGATCACACCTTTCCAATTGTAACAGAATGTTTGAGACAAAAACTGCTTGTATGCGGTTCTCCATAGCAAATAAATAAAATAGGGTGGCCAGAGGAAACAGCATGGCTGCTGGAGGTTAGAAGCTGGTTGAAAGAAAAGTGGGAAGTAGGCCAGTTCCTGTATTTGGCTCCTCCTTTTACAATTATTTTGATCCATTTTGAGCTGTGTTTACCATGCATGTAGAGTTTTTATTTGATTTGTATAGTTCTTTAGCGGCCAAATGTTGGATGTAATGCAGAAGTCCAAGTTCTGTGGGATCCAAGAGAAGCTGTAGGATGAGTCCGCTGGCAGTTTTTCTTATTACTCACATTTCATTTGAATATCAGCAATGATTAGGAGACTAAATGCATAAGTGGTCACCTCTTCTGAGCTTGTTTCCATTGTCAAGTATAGTATTTCCATAAAAATTTGATTGTAGAGAGTTAAACATCAAATACTGGGAGAAAATCTTTTTGGAATTAAGTGACTTTTTATAAATATGAATTTAAAAAGCAATTTGTATCTGAAACTGTTCCAAATCAATTAGGTAAGGTTTTTGCAGAAATCTTCGGCAAGAAACTCTAGGAAGAAACATTTCTGTTTGTAAAATTGACAGGGGAGTCCAATGCAATATTTAAGTTAAGATAGCATTTAATAGTTCTCTTAACAAATGAAAACACAGTGCATTTTTATGGAGCTAAAATTGTCTGTAACCAGCACTCACTAGCCTGGCATTAAAATTATGCCTATAGGTGTATTCTTTGGTCTTCAGACCTTCCTGAATATACTATCTCCAGGATGAGAGGAAGTGAGAAATTAAAAGTACCTTGGCTAGAGCTGGTAGCAGTTCCCATGAATTGTCCCTACAGGTCATAAAAGTGGTGTTGGAGGGAAATGTTCGATTGAGGACCAGCAAGATGAAGTAACAAGTTGTGATTTTTCTGCCTGCCCAAATACTGCACAAGTTTCACAGAGGTCACTGACCTGGTGCCTGGTAGAAACTGCATTTCATTACTGCTTAGGTTTGGGCTAAAGCCAGCATTTTATCAATTTTCTGTGGCCTTGCCTTTATTAAAGAAAGTTTCTGATTAACTTCTCAGCAGTACAGTTGTCCCTTTAAAGGAAAAAAATCACATTATGACAGCTGAGTGACGCTAACAGAAAGAGGAAGCAGAGTCAGCTCTGTGTTTGTATTTGCTTACACAACTGCACTGCCAATGCCTGTTAGCCTCTCACCCCGCTTTCCTTCTCTGAATCCACCCACTAATTTCAGGCAAATTCTGTAGAGTGTAAGCGGATTCAGAGATATGATATTCCTGCACCTTTCCTGAAAGTGAGCGATTTGGGAGAAAAGTGAGACTCATTTAGCTCCCAAATGAAAGAAGAAACAGGACTGTGTGTCTGTTTTTGCAAGAGTGGCTGTCCCTGAATATTGGTCAGCTCATTATACGATATGTCACAGCACATATTATCAATGCATATTATGTCTTATCTTAGTCAAGCAAGAGATATGGGGGAGCTATGAGCTATGAGTATTTGGGACATGACTCACTGAGGGAAGTTAGGTAGTAAAAGGGCAGGAGTGGGATGTGTTACAGAGAGGCCTAGAGGAGACATTGGGATATTTTGTAGGACATGGGAGGGCATGGAAACTGTAGGGGAAGCTTGGGTTATTGTGATAAGAAGGGAGGACATTACTGATACAAAACAAGTCTTCATTACTGTCACTGCTGATACAGCATCTTGTTTTCTGACAAGTGAAGAAGAATAATAGACCGTGACCTGATAGTAATAAGAGATTTACCACAGAAACAAAGAAAAGTTTGAGCTGCAGTACTACAGATAATGGAAAATGAGAGATAGAAGAATGCCTTGGATAAGGTAATTTAATGCAAAGATTGAAAAGCAAATAGTCTGGAGTTTCTACAGTAACTGGTATAAAAAGAAGTGCATGAAGATGCTGTCAGATGTAGTTAATGAATAGAAACTGCATTTGATTGACATCTGACATGAAAAAATTATATAAATAGATATTTTCATGATCTGTTGATCACAGGCAGTTCATTTACATTTCAGAAGGAGGGAACAGAACAGTGGAAAGCAGCTGAAAAATTACCTGATTACCAGGAGCAGCAGTTCTTCACTTGCTACCCTCTGGATAGTGACCTGTTGTGAGGCACATGGGCTAAAGATCAGCATAGACAAACAAATGCTGTTAATGTCAATGTACTATTTCAGACATTTCCACGTTCATCCAGGATTTTTGAGGAATGACATCTGTTGGGTGGAGAGAGGATTCACCTAACAAAGTGGGGCAAGGATATCTTTGCCAACTGGCTTGCCAGCCTCATAAGGATGGCTTTAAACTAGGTTGTGGAAGGATGGAGAAGCAGTCCCATCAGATCTAAGCTGGAAGAAAACTGGGAGAGCTAAAAGCTGGTGTGCTGACAGAGAGGTAGTGGTAGATAATGGGAAAGCAGGTTCAGGATAGCATGATGGCAGAGATTGCCTGAACAAGCCGCACGCTTGGGGACCCATCCCACATTCCTGCAAAGTGTGTCATTTAGGGGGACCTCAACAGGCTGGAAAAGTGGAACAACAGATGCTTGCTACATGAAATTCAACAAAGACAGTTGTAAAACCTTGCATCTAGAACTGATGGGTTTTGGCAAAAATGGCTTGGTGCACATCTGCACTAACTTAATGGTCCATGACATATTTTACCAACTTGGACTCTGCACTGGGTGTTATTGTTAGGTGTAATCTGTATCTTGAACTCCTACAGCCATTTCTCCCAGAACATAGCATTTATTAGAGCTAATTTATTGCTTTACCCATTTGTCCGGCAAATTGTATCTCATTGGCTAGTTTTAGTATTTCCTCTTAAATGCTTCAAGCAGCAGACATAGAATAGGCATTCCTGATCTATGGTTTTCCTGATCTAATCTTCGTTTCACTTTTCAGCACAGAAAATCCACCAGAAATCATCTAGGCAAATCCTCATTCTGCAGCAGAGTTACAGCACCTTTTTCTAGTCACCAAAACCTGTCTTCCCTATGTTGCTACACCATCAGGTTAAAAGAAGCTTTTGATTTCTTTAGTTTTGTTTCAGAAGCACAAATTCCATCACTGTGATATACATCACTACATTTTCCAGAATGTAAGGTAATTAGAATAAATTAGAAGTTCATATTTTGCAATATGAGTAGATAGCTTTCTTTTTACTAAATATTTATAGACATGCAAACACAACTGTATAATAGAAAATCACTCTAAATGATTTTGATTACCACAATCTTGTTTCTCTGATTCTTGACAAGTAAGATGTAAGCAAAAAGTTGCATATCCTGGAGACCATTAAGTATGCCAGTCTGCAAGGTGAAGACACCATTCAATTTGATAGGAAACGTTCACTCACCTGCAATATGAGAGACTGTATGCTGAAATAAAAGCGCATTTCGCTTTTTAGAACTTTACTGGACCTGCTAGACTTTTTAGCTCTAGAGGTCAAGTTAGGTTTGAACTGGAATCTCCAGCGTCCTAGAGCTTTTCTTTTTTTCCTGACTGCAACAGAGGTTTTAAAAAAGCACATGCAGGGGAAAAGCAGACAGAAAGTGTTTTTCTTAAAAAGAAGACACTGCCTGAAATTAAAAAGTTTGAGTGAATATTGCAAACTACGTGCAGAAGTCATGCAGCTGAGACACTAACTAGATCCTGCGTTCCTTCAGCAAAAGACACTTTACTGGGAGTCTTAAGCAAGTAAAGAATGCAGTTTTGAATCCAAAATTCATATTATTCCAGATGTGGGTGGGGGAAACACTTATTTACGTATTTACTTAATAAACTGAAAAATCTTGATTCTACGCTGCCAGCCTGTTCTGTTTCTTGCTCTCCTCTCTCCTCTTGTTGTTCTGTCTGTCTTTCCCTTCAGCCACAAGCTTATTTTCTAGCTCCAGCTTCCTGTCTTCCCAAGCTTTAGGTATTGCATAAACACACTGAGCATTTGTCACCACTATGCAGGCTTTGTGTGTAGCCTTGTATCTATTTCCTTATCTATGGATTTTCTCTGAAGTTAGGATGACTTTGGAATAGAGACAGTATCTTTCCTGCATGTTTGCAGAGCCCAGTGTCCAATTAAGAAGAAGCAAATCTATGCTCATTATTGCCAGAACATATTAGAATTCTTCCTGATGTTCAGCTCATCATTCTTCTCTCTTCATGTATTTCTGTTGTGTATCTCTGTTGGTTTTTTTGAGAGGAGGCACGACGTTAGTTCACAAGCTCCACCAGAGCTTCTGCCAGTTGCTCATTTAGCATTAAAGTGTGAATGTACAAGCTCTGGGACTATTCACCAGTCAAGAAAGACAGAGGCTTCTTCAGAGGGAAACTGAAATTCACATAATAAGTAAACAGTTGTTCTAGAGATGCTCTACTCCCTCTGTGAAGAGCTGGGGTTGCGTCTTGATTAGACATAACCTCTAACCTGCATGTTGGCATGTTGGTTACAAGGCTCAAGTTGGGTGAAATGGATCAAGGCCTGAATTTTGTGATCACCTGGTTTAGAATTAGGAAAAAAGCTTTGTGCTTTAGCCCAATACTCCATGCTCTGGCAAATCCTTTTGAAGCCCAGACAATTAAATTCAAGATCTACTCTCTAACTGGAAACATATGAGTCAAAACAGCCTTTCTTGATTGTTATACTAACCCTCATCATGATGGAAGAACCTGCTGATGGCTATGGCTAATGCTGCAAAGCTCGAGTGCTCACAAAACTGCATGCAGTGTAGGTTTTGTGATCCTGCCAAGTTAGAGCCTACCTAGGAAGAAATAATTAAGCAGTGTTGTTTTATGTTTCACATGAGTTTTGAAATTGATTTACCCCTGGTGTTGCTGGGCCTAACTGTGCAAAAAATCCCACCCACCTCTCAAATCAGCAGTCTCTTAAGATGTCTGTTTATGTTTAACCTAAAGCCTAAAACAAAAAAAACCCCAAAAAACCGAAAACCAGTGATGCTCAAAATACCTTTCCGACGAGATATTCAGGGAAACAGTAACTTATTGTTTGAAGAAGAAAAGCCCTGACCTCAACAGAAATAAGAGATCTCAATTCTAACATTGGTTTAGCTACCACTCACACCTGGAGCAATGGGATGTGGCATCCAGTTTCTGTCACTGAAATCTCTTAGTTATTGGATCCATCTGTATGTATGACTCGGAGGGTATTTGCCACCTCTTTGCTGATGATGGCATTTCCTGATCCTCTTCTTGAGGTACAAGCTTTTAATTTATAAAATCACAAGGATGAACCAGTTCAAAGCTCCCTTAATAACAATCATGATTTTAATTTAAATTAAATATATTAACTCATGTCTGCATTCTAGTATTATGACAAAGCATGAAAAAGAAATCAAATACAATTAAAGAAAAACACATTCTTACTAATGGGAAAAGAGACAGGTTTTAATTCTCCAGCACAGCGCATTGCTATGTCTTTAATAAATTATATCATACAGTTCTTACTCAATACTTTAGCTGAGCCACTTTCAATTCACATTCACTCACACTGTAGCACTAAATGAGCTGCAAAAACTGAAAAGGGAGGAAAATATTTGCAGTAATACATCTAACTTTCAGTCCAGGTTAGAACAATGTTTTAAGCAGCCCTATTTCAAAGAACCATGTTTGGGTCATTTTGTCAGGCATACAGTCTGTCTCATAGGCCAACATGTGACCATTACTGTGCATCTGTGGAAGTGGACGAACAGCTGTTTAATACAGTTAGTATAGAGTGAGGAGATAGAGGGGAAAAGCATCTCCCCAGGGCTCCAGAGGAACTGTAGTTTATTTGGTGTGGTCAAAACAGCTATTTGGTCTTACCACAAGAACTTGCACCCATGTAGGGAAGAAAAAATTTATTTCTATTCACTTTCTGGGCGATTTTCATTTTAAGAGAGCCAGACTTGCTTATATGTAAGAGAATCACTCTAGAGCTTGAAAGTCATGAAAGGTGGCTTACACATGCTTTGACACACTGAAAGGAAGGAGCTCAGGCATCCATTAAAATGCACTCAGTCAAAAACTCTACTTTTGGTGGGCATCCAGGGAATTAATGAATTTTTTTTGACATGCAATTCATACTCAGTTCAAAATATTCATATGAGATATACTCACATTGAGTTTTGACCATATGCTATGATAACTCCCTGTGTAACATAGCATGACATGGTGACATGACTGCTCTTTTTCTTTCTAATTTGTACTGATTGCTAAAAACATCATTGTGATTTTAAGCAAGCATATAAGCATTAAAATTGCCAATAATAGGCAAACTGAAAATAGTAGGCAAATAATACTATGGGACATGTAGGTGTCTTTCTGCTGTGTCTTGGCAAAATGGTATCTACAATCCTAAGAATAACCTTCCTTCCAACATAGCTCTCTGAGACAGGTAAGATGCATGGAGACTTTCAAAAAGGGTGAAATCATTCGCAGAAAAAGGTTGCTTTATGCTTTTGGGACAGTTGGGAAGGCAATAATAGGATCCCCTACTTGAGAGACATTCAGTGAAAGAAGGAATACTTTCCTGAAGTGATGTAGTGTGGCCTTAATTGATGAGGAGAAGGACCAGCAGAAAAACAAGGGGGAAAAAATGCAAACTGAATTGCCGAAAGAAAAGTTGAGCGGCACTTATGTCAAATCTATGTGTGGGTATACAGCAGATATTACCGATTACATACTGTGTCTGCAGGACTCCAGAGACTTGTGGGAAGTACCACTAATGACAGCTGACTTGTCATATCCATGTAAATAGAACTATAATTAATGTGATTTCAGAGCAAGGGAGAGTGATTATATAGAGCTCACTGACTTCTCACAGGATCTGGCAACCTAAGGGGCCTTTGTCCTTCTGAAAAGAAATCTGTATGTACTTGCCTTTGTAGATGTTACATCTTACCCATTCAGCTCCAGCCTCATCAATAATCTGTTTACATTTGCTGTCTAAGTTCTTCTAAAATTGCATGTTCTACAGTCCATTGTCTCGCTTAGAGCCAAATCTGTTTTCAGTCAAGTCTCAAATGACCCTAGGCCCATAATTATTCTTTGCAGTTAGTTGACATCTTTCAAATCACGGTCAAATTTCTGCCATTGAAATCTTGTCTCACTTGATTTTTATGTCAGTGTTGTCTCATGATTCTCGCATTGCCTTTGGAGGATTTGTCTTACTCCTTCACCCTTTTGTGTATACCCTTCACTTCTTACTCTCTTTCATCTAAAGCACAAGTTACCATCTTTATCAAATTCCCTCTCAGGTTTTTCTCTCCTTCATATTTTTCAAATTAAGATCTCAGCCTGACTTTGACAGTCTGCTTATGGATGTCTGGCTTTCAGCCTATGTGCGACATCATTAAACACGGTTTGTCCTCGCTCTCCATATCCCTGCAGTCACCAGGAGGCACAGCTCCTGCCTGTCAGTTAGTACTTATCACATAGGCATTATGTTTGTCTCAAACCTCTCAAAGCTCTTCTCTCAATCTGTCAAATGTTAGGCAGAAGTTAATTTTTTATGTAAGATAGAGTCTTGTCAATGTAAACTGTAATGCTTACTATTGAAATTCTTGTCCAGATCTTAACCTTATGTCTCAAATACTGAAACTTTTTTTTTTTTTTTGTGGCCTTGAAAAATACAACTTAATTCCCCTGTACAGTAATTTATAGTCTTTGGAAAGGTAATTTTTCTACAATTTCAACTTTTGCAATGTGACCTATCTGAACTTCTTCCTTAGCTTCTGTATTTTAGCAAACAACTTAGATGTCTTGACTTTATGGTTGATGCCTGTCTTATCTATCTTGTGTTTAATACTGAGAAGGTTGATTTCTTTCTCTGAAAGGTTTGTAACTTAAACAGGAGCTATTACTTGTGCCTGCATAGCTCAAGAGAAGCAGAGTCCAGATCTTAACAACTGGCCTTGAGTACTGGGATCTGGATGGCTGTGTTTGCTGTGGCTGTACATCTAGATGAATATACCGGGCTTTTTAGCCAAGCAAACAGCCCAAAGAGAATACTGCACTAATTAATTTGTTCTGCTTCCAGTGCAAATTTAAGTCATTCAGAAGCAGCTCAGATATCTGTGGACAGTGTTATGTTAGTACTGTGCTGACATTGAATCTGTTTTTTTTCCTGCACTCTTTCTTCTCTTTGGAAAAATACTGCGGTTAGCAGCAGCAAAATGACTTTGTTTCTCTCCTCTAAACTGTTGTTTACTATGATATTGCCAGAAAAAAAAATCCCAAACAACAACAGCAATAATCCTTACAACTGCTGAACTAATAATGCACTAAGACAATCTTCTAAGCCGTTTAATGCTTGTCATATGGCTCCCTAGAATATACCCCAGCCTATCTATCTCAGATGGAGTCTCTCTGCTTTACAACTAAAGAAATCACCACCACAAAATTCTGACTAATGAAAACTGGACAAGATAACTTCTTGTTTGTGTGATAAGTATCAAGCCTTGACAAAAGAGCTTGGTACGTTTTGTAAACCTTTATTTTAAAATCTCATTTTAAATTACTAGTAGATAATTTCAGAAAGAACCCATAAGAATTCCAGTAAATCATATGTCATAAAAGACACGTCTTCTTGCAAATACCTGTTCTTGAGTCTTCTAGTGTTATTATTTGAAAAGTTCACTGTCCCCCAAGTATATTTCATAAAGTTGATTTCTGAGTGATCCATTGCATCCAACACTGTTGAAAATGGTCCAGTTTAATTGCATGAGATGACATCTATGTTGGTAGAAATCCAGGATGTAAAGCTGTAATAAAAACTAGAAGGAATAGTCAAAGAAATTATAAAGTATTTTATATTTTATTTAAATCTGTTTCATGAAAGTGGCATTTTCATATTCTTTCCCTAATTTACACCATAGAAAAGGGAATGTGTATATTGCCTCTCTACAATAAGGACAATCTACTATTTAATAAGTCCTTTGCAGGCAAAAGGGATATGTGCTGTACACAGATTTTACAGTTACTACAAGACTACTAGCACACTGAAAGGAGATGGTAGCTTTTGGAATACCAAGGCAGTGTCTGCCATAATGTCCTCTTAGGATAAGAAAAAAACACTGTTGCTGTTGTGTTCCTGCTTTCAGACATAGACTGTACATGCCTAACAATGAGTTAAATTTGAGAACAAATGCATTTAACTGAGTTAGCTTATGACAATGTCTTGACTACATTGATGCATCATTCAGTGTAAACCGAGATAAAGTACCTAAGTTTTTTGGAAAATGCATTTTTCCTTACCAGAAACTATCTAGTACTAGTTTTCATAGGCCTTGTTATCAAGTGTTCACTGTGTGGGTTGCTCTATGCTCCTTATTCAGGGGAAATGAATCTTTGCCAGAATTAGGACTTTCTGAGCAGGTCCTGTACATTACAAACAAGTACATGGAAGGTCATTAGGAACTGGCTAAACCCTGCACAGAGGCTGACAGCTCTTTTTTTCTCTCATGTGTATTCTGCCAGCATCTGATTTTTTTAATGTATTTAAAATGTGTGTCTTTAGTACTGCCAAACGGTGTACCTTTCTGGTGTTTGTGCCCCTGTCTGCCCTGTTAATGCCAATGTTATGGAAAACAGGTCACAGTCTGTACTAATTGACACTGTTTTTTAAAAAAAAATTGCACCAGAAAATTTTAAATACTCTGATAAAGTGTTTCCCTAAACTATGCACGTAAATGTAGGCACAGTAGAATTAAAAGTTATTTGCATCCTAAATAATTTTGGAAAAGATTGGGGCGGTTAAGTATGCAGCAATTTTAATTTTATCTTTTGGTCCTTTAATAATTATTTTTCCGTAGTTATAATTGGAATTTGTAATGGCAGGGGATATTCAACTGACAGATAACGTTTCACAGGTTTAACAGCTCTCCTAGAACAGAGTTGCAACTATTGGAGTTTATTCAGTGCCACAATGTTGAATTCATGGGATATTTTACTCCTGATGTCAGTAGGGCCTGGATTCTTGCCCTTGTGCTGTGGCTGCCCAACATAGAATTCTATCCACTCTGCAGTAAAAGACAAACTTGCTGGTATCTTCAGTCAGAACAGAATTTTGCACTTCAGGAATACCTCAAGATTAATTCCATTTTGGTAGCAGATCTGCTTTAAGACTGATCTCCCAGCTCCTTTCCCCAATGCAGCAGTGCACATTTGCCCCTGCACCACTGAAGTGGAAGAAATGAGAATGAGAACATTGAAAAAATTTGGATTAACAATACCATAAAAAATTAATTCTGTGGGTTTTTTACTGTGTGTCATTTTAGTGAGCCACCTTATCCTAAAGTCCAGAGACAGCTCTGTCCACACAACTTCCTGTGGATGCAAAGTACAATGTAGAATTGATCAGATTGGGAGCAGTAAACAGAGCTCATCAACTTGACTTGATCTGGTTTTGCTGCCAAAAGCAGTGCTACACAGTTCACAGTCTTTATGTGTGTAATAAGTAGCTTGTACACAATAAGAAAAAATGCCGTGTTCCTTTCATGATATATGGAGAAGAAAGAGAAGTTGAAATTTTGGGTAAGAAGATTGTGTTTGACTACACTCCTTGGATATCATGAAGAACATAACCGAAGGTCAGAGAACTGTGGTCAGAAGTACTGAGAATATAAAATATAAAACGACATATTAGAAGTTATTTGATAGCCTGGTTTCCTTAGGCACGTGTGACTGCTCTCATCCATTGCTCTTTATCTTTTGAAGTCAGTGACCAATTTCAGCCATAGGTATTAGGAAAATAATTCTTTAGTAGAGGGAAATGTTCTCAGCTCCACTACTGTCCTTCCTCCAGGTTAGTTGCAGTACATGCTGTCTTTTCTCTGGGGCAGGTGCCACAGAGGAGGACCTGAGATCACTGCAGTGGGGAAGGCGATTTCAGGACCAAAAGATATAAATCTTTACCAAACCAGACTCTATTAGTTGTGCTGCTCAGCCAAATGTGTTTTTTCCTCATTAATAGCTACAGCACTTTTGTGACATGAGTGTAGTTGAAAGCCCAGTAGCTCAGGATTCTCTGGCAAGGCAAAGAAACTGATTTTTATTGTGAGATAAAAATAAAACCATTTAAAAAGAAGTAAAGAAATAACTTCCTAAACAGCTTGAAGGAAACAGGAGAAAAGACCTCCCTTTTTTTCTGCTTTCCTCCTTGCCGGATACAGGGCTCACAATACCCTGGAGCATAACACCTATGAATGAGTGAAATCTGATAACCCATTTTTAATTACCACCTTTATCTGCACTTCTATAAAACAAACAAATAAAAAAGCCTAAAGTTGGGCTTGCACAGGGAAAACCTAGGTGTTCGTAGGACTGAATTCACCACACTTCTCTCTTCACTGTTTCTTTTTTCTTCATTCTGACTTTTGAATCTGCCCTGATGCCCTCATCTGACACAGCAACTACATCAGGGAGAGAGAAAACAGGATAGGCTTTCACTTTTGTCTGGCAGCACAAGCTTGCATTCTGTGCTTCGGAGGTTTTCAGAGGCTCTTTATTCCATGTAATGTTCCTGGAGTGGAGAAGCGTATCTTTTGTTCTTACTTATAAAGGGATATTTTTATACACAAAGATATACAGTACACTGAATTACAAGAGTTTTTATGTATTGGATTGTGAGGCTTTAACACAGAAATTTCTGATGATTCTTCAATTCTGCTGTACCCAAAGCATTTAACTTCAAAACCTTTAAAGTGTAGATGAATCAAAGCCTCAGAAACTATCCAACACATCAACTAATTGTAGTGACATCAAAACCAAAATGAGACTCTTAAATAGGTTTCACTCCTAGCATGCTAAACATGCAGCCTGTGTATATGTGCTAAGCTGCATTATCTCAGTATACATATGTATGGCTTTATATACTTGCAAGTAATTAAAATGAGGGAGGACAGATGAACATCTTCCCTACAAATAGAAATAATTCTTTTATCTTTAAGCATATCTCTTGTTGTTTTAAATGTAGCTTCCACGTTTTTGCTGTGACATTCTGTATGTCCAAAGTGATGAAGGCTGTATAGGTCTTCTGATTCCTTTAATATCGTTTCCATATTAGATAGCCAGATGGTGGAGAGCGATAATACTCTGTACTAATCACTTAGGAAGTCTACAGAGTGGTGCTTTGAGATTTAGACCCACAGCCACTGCCATCATTCCTTTGATGTAAAGCCGCAGATACTATTCCAACCAATTGAATGTTTTTAAATATATCAACACTGAACAAATTATCTAAACAGGAAAAAGACTGACAAATACCATTCAGTGCTAATGAAGAGAGGGTTTTGTCCAAAGGAAATAATTGCGTTCACAAGGATCAGAGACCGACATGGCATTATGCAATAGTATTTACACACATCTAAAAAAATTATTTTTGCTTTTTTTATAGCGATCACAAATAGAAGAGACTTGCATTGCTAAGTTACTTTCCCAATAAAAAGTAAAAAAGCCTAGGAGCAGAATCATTATCTCAATGAGTTCCTCAGCGTTTGATTGTTAATTCCACACTGATCTTCTGCTCTGCCAACTTTAGGATTTTTAATTCAAACAGATCAATCAGCAGAAACCTTTTCCCCTGATATTTATGTACTGGAATACTTTTTTTGCTTGTATTTCTACCTTGAAAATACTTGGTTTCTTTTCTGAATGAGGCATTGTTAGTCTGTGGGTGCATTTTACAGGAATGAAATGTCAGATATGCCCATTCCTAATGTCATAGACTTTCTCATATGCTTGCTGAGGTTTCTACATAAAAAAGGGAAAATATTTCTCTGTGAATTTTACTTTTGTTATTAAGCCTTTCATAAAAACCCACAGTGCTCCAAGCTGGCAGCCACAGGCTCTGGAAAAAGAGACTGAGGCAGCACTGATCAGCACTCAAATATGATAAGCAAGCAGACTAAACATGTAAACAAGTCCTGTGCCGAGTGCTTTGTTTTGGTAGCACCAATTGTAATTTCAGTAGAGGAACAAACAACCCACTTCAGTCTATCTGGTTTATTAATTGTAGAACACTTTAAAAAGTAAAGAGGAAACACACAATAATGTTAAGATAAAAGGTTTGTAATATACTTCTCAGAACTGGGTTGCTCTAGCAACAATTTTCAAACAGCAGCAATATTTTATTCCATCCTTAGGGTAAAATAAGCATCTTCATTGTCCTGGTATTTGTACCACACTGTACTAACATTGCAAAGATGGTGGACTTCATAGAAGTTCCCTCCTATCTATCCAGGATTATTTTTTCAGTACTACTGAACAAATATTTACTTGGCATTTCTGAAAATCAGACTGTTTAATACTTGAGAACAGAAAACTGAAGATGTCATTATTTAAAAAATACCAATGTTTCTTAATTCAATGTATGTTTTTCCTCTTATTATGCTTAGTAAAAGAATATATTAATATTTTGGATGGCACTATTTAATTGCTAACTCTAATTACATTTTTTTCTCTCCTATCCTAAATCCCTTACTCTGTACTACAGTATGTATCACTATAGATTCATTAGTTACATTACCATGCAATGTGGTATTTTGCAATGCTGCCCAGTCAGCCTGAAGCCAGAAAGCTTGATTTTAACCTTGAATGACTTCATGGAGTTATTCTTCATACACACTAATATATTAAAAGACAAACACTGGATCATAAATTGTATAAAACCAGCACTCAACACATACTACTGTTACAGCATGCAGTTGTGAAATATACATGAGAAATAAACAAAGCATTAAGGAATGTCTTTAAAATGAGGATGGAGCAGGCACACAGAGAGGAAGAACATGTAAACAAGTGGTGGAAAAGAACAGATGTGTGCTCTTTAGACACGCAGGCAACTTGCCCGAGGGAGGTTTGGATTATTGAGCTAACATGGCAAAGATACATAGTCTGTTCACATTTAAATCATAAGAAGGTTTGTGCATGTTGTGTGAAGAGTGTTCCTGCTACTTCTCTAAAGTAGGTGGTTTCTTAGTGTATGCCATCGTCACAAATAAAGCAAATTTGCAGCTCAGTTTGCCTAGAAATTTCCTCAGAAATGCTGGTAAATGCTGTGTCTAGTATAAAATTGAACAGAGATGCAAGTTACAGAAGCCTCTCCAAGATTGCTGCACAAAGTCAACTGAAAAAATTGCTTCAATAGCTTCAACAGGCATTAATGGCTTTGATTCCACAGTGACAGCATCCCCATACTAAATCTTTACATTTTTCAAAGAGCAGAGAATACAGTTCAGTTCTGCCATTACTGCATGCAGGTGGTCCGATATACTTTTTGTTTCCGAGGCCAACTTCCCATGACAGTTGTGCACCATGAAAATACCCCATCTGTTGGAGTGGGAAGGGAAGAAGAGAGAGGTAGTATCACTAAACACTCTAATGAAGTAGTCCAGAGATTCACAGACCACAAATTTCATTTGACTTAATTTCTCCTGCCTTCACTGTAGTTGTAATCCTGGCAAAAAAGTAAGATGTACCAAAGAAGAAACTTTAAATTACATCCACATTAGAAGAGAAGAAAAACATACATCTACTGGTTATGTTTAAAGTCTGTTAATGGAAAATGGTACATACAACTCTGCAAGCCACCAGACTACCTAGAGAAGGAAAGAATCTATTCTGTAGAAAGAGCAGCAATTTGTTCATAGTGAAATTAGTATTAGAGGTAAAGACTACAGCAGAAGTCAGTATTTTGTTGCCACAAAAATTAGTTGTCCATGCCACGCAGGCTTGGGCCTTCTTACCAGCATCAGAATCTTGCCTAGGCTTGTCCTTGCCACATTTTATCACTTCATTGAAGCTTTAGAAGAGTAGGGACTGAATACAGGGTCTTGCAGCAGTCAGACAGGAAAAAGAAGGAGGAGGTTACAGATAAGAGAGATGATGTCCAGCAAAGTGCAAGTCTTAAAAGGAAAAGGGGTGCCTTGACTGGGCCCTGAAGGAATGGACAGACATGACTTTCCCAGCAACTCCAGGTATAGTACTTTCTTAAATAAGGAGAACTTAGGGAATTTGTAATGTAAGTGTTTGTGAGGTATGCAGAGCTGTTCGTGTGTTTATCCACGTGCTGGAAGCAGACTTTTAGGAAGGCATTTGGTTACCCTTTCTCCTTGCATGGTTGCCCCACTGTCCTTCCCACAGCACCCTATTACTCCTCGCTGGGTCTTGCACTTTGTGCCCCACTGATTGGCTCCAGCCCTTCTTAGTGAACAAGAGAAAACTGTTCAGCCCTGCTAATCCTTCTGTAGGGCCTGCAGGTACATTTTTGCACTGATGATGGCAACTGCCTGTGGGAGCTATGTGCAGTGAGACTGCACACTGATGGGGTGGAAGGGGGAGGAGAGGGGCTGCGACAGCCCTAGGTGCCCGGTACCTGGCACAGGAAGACCAGAAGTAGTTTGAAAAGCCTAGGAAAGATCTCTTCCAATTTTCCTGATCTTGCTACAGAAACTCGCCTGCTGGCTCACCAAAGAGAAGTGAAGGAAAAGAGACAATACAATGGTGATGAGTAGTGAAAAGAGCCAACAAATGGTGAGATTAAAGGAATTCAGTGCATCTTTTAAATTGTTTCTCCTTTTGAATTAGTCACAACTACTTTTGAACTGAGCCATGTTTGGCAGAAGACTACTAGTAGACCATAAAAAACAGGGTGATTGAAGCCTTCAGATGCAGGGAGTCTAAGGCTGTCAGGCTTCCTGTAGGATAGAGGCTTACAGATTTTATTTGAGAGAGGAAGAATAAGTAACACTGCTAGGCTGGAAGCCAAGCCACTAGAAAAGAGTTGTGGAGTAAAGGGGAATCCAGGCAAAGTCCCTGAACACCACTGCCTCCTGACAGATTTGTAAGAGGCTGCTGTTGTGCAAAGGAATGGCTGAATGCACTGAGTGATACTTAACCTCCCTTTACAAGAATGTGAAAAGCTGGCTATAAAATATAGATGCAGTATGCTGTATAAAACGGTCATGTGAAGTGAGCATAACACTATTTATACATGTATTGTTATACCTGTACTAAACAAGGCTGACAGTGCGTGAGATTACAGAGCCATGCTTGTCATGGGTTAAACTGTATAGGGTTTGTAAACAGTGCGTAAATATGCTATATGATACAGCAGAACGTCACTAATCCACGGTAATGCAGGGAAGCCCCAGTGCAGATTAGTGGGGTTTGTGGATTACGGACTGGGAGGGCATTTGAGGGGAAGTCAGCCGTGGCTCAGGGCAAACTCCCCACTCGACTCAGTAGCACAGTGAACACTTGTCACTGGAAGGAGTTGCCAGGGGCACCTCTGCTCTGCTCGGCTCCAAAGGACATTACAAGCAATGTTGATGCTGCTATTGCTTCTTTTTCAAAAGCTATAGTAGGCCTACTCCAAACAGGAAATTGCACTCCTGGTCTCCCTTGATTTAGTTTAAACACTTAGCAAACACCTGCTATGCAGAAACTTCAAATCAAATTAAAGTGAAATTACTTGGTGCATATGGATTTTGCAAGAAACTCTAACCTGCTCGGAGCACAGCTTGCATGGACAGATGTTACTCTGTACATACAAGTCTGACCCTGAATGCAAAAGTTAGTTTCTGAGAGTTTCCAGACTAAACAGTAGTGATGTCAACAAATACATTGTTTCTGATTTTATATATCTAATGGCTGTTTCACTCATCCAAAAGACAATATCATTCCCTAATCCACAAGAATCTAAAATTGCATACAGTAAAGTAATTTTTCTTACTAACAATACAACTAGTCACATACAATTTTAACAATGAAAGATGCTTTTACTTTTATAAAACTGAAATACTGCTGAATGTCATAGGGATAATAGTCGAAGTTAGTGTCATGATAAAATATCAGTAGATCAATCATGTTGATTAAACATTTTATGAATACATGCTTTATTAAAGAATTTGAAATTAGATATTTGGGCCCAATATTGATATTCACTATAATTTCTTCCTTTCAAGAAACAAAATGAATAATCCATACTGAAAAAAGAAGAGTGTGGAGCTTTTGGCTTTGTGTCAGGCAAATTTTACATTCTCTGAAAATCAGGATATTCATTATATTTTATATAAGACATCACAGATATCTTGGCAATGTAATGGCTATACATAGTATGCTTTTCTAATGCTAAAAAGTTACCTGAGGCAAAGACTTGAGATAGATGATTTTAAAGAGATTAGCTCTTTGTGAAGCACATTTTCCCCTCAGCAGTCTGTAGGCTCAAACAATGAGTTGTGCATTTTAAGTTTATTGACCTTTGTGAATACAGTACTTGAAAACTGCTAACAGGTTTCTTTGAAAATCAATGCCAGTTGTGAAGCTGTTTGTTATCCACAGTTTTTTCTTGAGTGTGATTAATAAAATAAAATTTTAAAAAAAAGAACATCAATGAAATTGAAAAGTCAAATTGATTAAAAAGGAAACATTCACTTCATTCTCCTTTGGAAAAGCAAAATGAAAAAGAAGTGGATGTTTTATCTGGATCTACATATCTGGATCTACATATATAATAATGTAATTCACCACAGACTAAGAAAGTTTCTAATAGTCAATCCTGAGGAAAGATTGTGTAGAATTCTAATATTACAGGCAAATGCCTATATAGTAGTAGGGGAAAAAAAATCAAGCTAATTTGCTTCTTCAACTTATTTTGGTCTAAGCTCTCAAAAGTAAAGCAGATGATTCACACTGCTGGCCTTATTTTAGTGTAAAACATACAGGATAAAATAGAGGCCCCTTTACTGTCAAGAGAGGTTGATTTATAGTGATAGAGTGAAGCCAGGATTTGACCTTGGTTTCTTTCGTCACCATTAGAGTTTTACATGGAGTACTGAAAATTAGAAACATCAACATAAGCACCAATTTTTCTTTAAAATTTGTTTTTCTGACAGATTTTCTGACAGCAGCACATAAGCCTTTTCTCAAGCAGTTTGCTGTAAAGGTAGCCAAGCCTAACTGGCTGCATGGCAAATCTCTGAGGGCAAAACTAGTTCTGCAAACAGACATAAATATGAACTAGGTACCAAACTGTCTGCAGGACCAATCAATAGAAATGTTAAAACCCAGTATAGGGTAACTTGTCCATAGCCAGGTTCTCTGAATCAACTGCAGTTGTAATATAGATGGGGCCCCCGCAAGCTATTCAAAGAAAACATTGCAAAAGCTGCTTGCCATTTAATGATTGCATTAACACCATTATCTACTATCTAATCGATGCTGTGATTGACAACTTTGCAAATCAGATTAGCTTTCAGTCTGCCTATGAGTGTAGCATGGCTAGGAATGGAAAATTGTGTGGGCACCAATTTGTGGAAAATGAGCAACATTCAAAGGTATGAAACAGAAAATCACTGATATTGCTGGGTAGTTCTAACAGCTATACCCCAAGATATATTAAAATCACTCCTGTGATTTTATTCACATCTTGCATCGCATCACTCCAATGTTGCTCGCATACAGTGAGGGGAAGTTCCCACCCAATGACATCATAGTTTGTCTTTGGCTAGAGTCAGCTACATATTTTTAAAGAGGTCCTGTTTGTTCCATAACTGAACTCTTCACCTTTTGATTATATGTTTTGGTCGGGGGGTTAAAGGGAAAAAGCCTGCTAGTAAATTTACTTGAACTTGGCATTCACAGTCTCAGACTTGGGTGGGCTGCATTCCCTCCTCCGGTTACACCCTACCTGAAATCCTCGTATGTTAAATCACTTCACTTGTTCAGCCTTAATGATTGGGTCATACCCTGGGAAGCAAGTTCAGAGATACTGGAAATGTGTGCTTACAAAATCACACATAATTGTAGAAAAATACGTGGATAAACTAAGAGAGGAACACTGAGACTTTGGAAAGAAAAAAACCCCACAGTTATTCCAAAGAAAAAGATTATCTCTTAGTTGTGATGAAGTGTCACAAAACACACATTATGTGCTACCCTTCCAGTGACACATTTTTATGAAGGAAAATGCCTCCCCCCTCCCTCCCTCCCTGCTAATCAGGAAACTTCAACCTATTTTTACATATAGACACTAACCTTAATATTCCTATCTTCTTCAGCTGCTCCAAATGCATTCTCTATTAAAAACATATATGAGAAAAAGATATTTCTGTAAATATCTGGATCTTCATAGCAGTGGAATGAGCTATTGATAACCATGAACTATTGGAAAAGTTTTATGTCACAATCAAGTGAAGTAGATTTATTATTACATTTACAGACACAACTTCTGTGTTCTTCATAGCAGCAATCTCCAAGACAGGGTCATCAGGCATTTTTCTAATGGTCTGTAGATAATTGATAGGATGAATAGTGCTGGTTTCTTACTTCCAGATACTTGGAGGAGTAGCCAGGAAATGTCAGGAATCTTATTTAAGCACTTGGAATGGGACAGATATAAGTATTTAACTGCCTCCTGGATGCACTGTCCTCACAGGGAAAGTGAAGGCCAGAACCACAGCTGGAACAGTTAGGAAAGACTAAATATTTTCTTAACATTACTTTTCCATTGGAGCAGTTTCTGTGGTTGGCCCTGTTTGTTCCACAACTGAAACTGGAGGCAATCCATGCTACCAGTACTCTGGCCTGGGAAAGCATGCTTCAGAAGATCCTCAGCACATATCCCAAAGAAGAGAAGCAGAGTGGATGCTGGATATGTTTTTCACTTTGAAAAAGTTATAGCTTTCAGGAAACAGTTAAGTGTCAACTTGTATGTTTCCCCCTTTGCTAGAATTGTGAGAAAAAATGTCTAAGTACCATTGCTCCTTGGGGATTTTTGGTGTTTTTTTTTTTTAGCAAGGGATTGCTGATTTGATTTTGGGGGGATTGCTGATTTGATTTTGTGCCTATGTTGTGAATTCCCATCTTTTTTTGCCATTGGAATGTTTCAAAACTTAGCAGGAAAATAAAGTCAGTGAGTTGTAGAAACTTAAAATTTTTGGAAAGTAAAGAAATATTCCATTCAAAACTCTTGCAGAAATTTGACTTTATTCCTTTACAAGTATTCTGATCCATATTCTGATTTGTCTTTATTGAAGTAGTGATGCCAAGGCTCCCTCTCAATCATGGGGTTAACTTGGAACTCACCTAATTAACCAATGTCCTCTTCTCTTCTTGTGTGGTCTGTCACACTGTGATATTCACTTTCCAAAGTGTTCTTAGTGAATGGTTTGGCTTCCTACCACAGGACACTGTGATACAACAACTTATTTAAATAATCTAGGTGAGTCTGATCCTACAAAGTGTTAAGTGATTTACACTGAGTTACAATCAGTCTCAGTTTCTTCGAGCAAGGTTTCCCACAGCTTGATCTCAGGTTCTTTAGCTGGGTGATTCTAGGAATATATATGGTGGACACTATGACGATGTAAATATCCGTTTTACCATTGAGGATAATGGTCCAGGGTGGGACCGTAACCTATTTAGCACAGCTGTCATGGGACTCCAATATAAATAAAAAACATCCCTCCCAGCCTACGTTTTCCCAATTCTATTTATCAGACCCATGAAAAAATGCCTTTCAAGTGTGATAATTATCTATAGCTTTTTTCAGCTACGTGAGAGCCCTCTCTCACAAAACTTGATGAAGACACAAGCTCTCTCCAACTGGAGTCCATAAGTTTTCATCACTGCTTAGTATATTAGAATCAGAAATATTTTAGGCATGTTAACAGAGACTGTTTACAAATTGAGAATTATCAGCTTTGCAGTTGAAATCTCAGATATGGAAAAAACATGTTTTAACTAAGTTACAAAAGATATACATCCTTTGCTTTACTTACGATGCCTCTGGTGTCTCCATTGCTTAGTATGGTGCAGCTATGAAATAAGTAACTTACTTTCTTTCTTAATGACTTTCGTCCTCTACTTTATTACCTCACAGTCATGTTTCAACTACATTTCTTTAGGCATAACTGATTTTGAGCCCGAGTTGGCCTGCCAGGTTGGATCTTTCCATCTGTTGTGGATGTTTGCTCTACAAACAAAATCTAGGTCTTCAGCAACACTTGCCACTTACCCATGCCAATATTTGTTATCCGCTTCACTACCCAGTCAGTAGCGATGCCAAGCAGCAACATCAAGAGAACACTGGCTTTTCACATCAGCAGTCACTTTGAACTACTAGTTTTTTTTTTTGCTGTTCAGGGGAATTTATGTTGTGGCTTTGATTTTGACACTTAGCAATACTACAGAATCAAACAAATGGCCAATCTAAAGACAAAAGGAAAGTTTAACCTATGGGTATTAATTTCATGACCTACACGGTATATTTCCCATGTGATTCTCTCTTCCCCCACCTCCCCCCCCCCCCGCCCCTTCTCTCTAGTTGAATAAAAAGTTTAAATCCCTTTTGTTCATCTTACATCACATACCACTCATCTTCTGGATTTTTGTTATTTTGGTTTTTTCCTTTAAAAATCCAAATTCTACAACTTCTATTGCTATAAAAGGTGTAAAGGCCCTTAAGGTATGCCTTTTCTTCCAGAGATAAAAACAGGCTTCTTTTCTTTATTGGTATGGTCCAACAATACACATCAACAGAAACAACATGTCCTAACTTGAGGCCAACCCCTAAGCAAGTATAGCAGTAACCAAGAAGAATCTTAGCAATTCAGAAGATGTAGTCATAGGAATGAGTACTTTAACCAGCAGTGTCTGCAAGATCAGAATCTTACTAATTCCAAACCCCCACAATTACATTTATCAGCTTGTAAACACCACATAAGAGCTGTCAGAGTGGGATTGGTGCATTTGTCCTCCTTGTCAACACCACAGCTGGGGTATGAGAAAACTCAGGCCTTCACACTGCAGTGATATAACTTGTCTCTTGTTTTGGACTATATCTGATGTGTCAAAATCTGAGGCCAGAGAGAATCCACTGCACTGTTCTACTGCCAGAAGCACAGAGCAGAATCACACATTATAAAGTACCCAGTCGGAAGGGGCATTCCTTGACCAGCAATCAAATGTAGCAGCAGCATCCACTCCTGTGATGCCAAGGGTATCTTTCACATCATTCATGTACATAAATTGTGTAACCTTGAGCTCCAGACCCTGCATACAAAGGATATTGCTGGGCACATGAAGTCTCCTGTGCCAACAGGTTGAAAATATTGTCCGTGATAAGTGTCTTCATCAATTATGCAGTTTTATCACTGTAAAACTGCAGGTAAAATGAACTTCTTTTCCTAGTGCACATTTTTATGCTGTAACACATTTCCTATTAATTATGGAAGATATTTTCAGCCACTAATCCAAGGCCTTGGAACCTTACTGAATGCTGGTAGACTTGCCAGCAAACTAACCTCTGGGCAAAAACGAAAATATATTTCCTTTCCAGAAAGCAGCCTCCTAGAAGCTTGTTCCGGTCTATAAGAAAACTTTATGGAAGATTTTTTCAGGACCAGCTTCCAGGCCACTTAGGAATTTTCTCATCAGAAACCACAATGATGTTGCTGAGTAACTGAAGTTAGTCACTAAATATAACTAACTAAATGTAACTAAGGCAGTTATTTTACTAGGAATAGATTAGGCAGTTTTATTGTGTTTACTTCAGCCATTTCTGGGATCTCTTTTTCATTCATTTTTTCTTCAAAGTCTGTAAAAAAGAGACAACCTTACATATAAGAAAGCATGAGTATTTTTCCTTATGTCTTGTTTTCGATAGCATCAAAGAGTTTATAATTAGAGATGGATAATTTTTCCTTATTTTCTTTTGTAACAGACACTGCTCATGGCTGTGCCATCAGATTAATGTAGAGACTACAGGATGAACATTATAAAAGTGTCATTTAGGCGAAGCCAAGAAGCAAAATGGCCAAGAGTTGTGCAAACAGCCATTTTAACTACAGATTTATAATCCATAGACAGCAGCTTCCATGCTGCAGCTTTTCTGTCTGTTAAACAGTGCGTAGGTTGTATCAGCAGTTTAAAGAAATTTTGCATATGAGTGCAAAAACAGATTGGTAACAGTTCTTATCACTGTGGCACCCACACAAAATTTAGATATAAACTCAGAGAAGTGGAAAGGGGATGGAGAAAAATATTTGAAACTACATTAATGGCTTTTCTCTAGTGCTAGTGCAGCAGAGTACATGTCCCAAAAATGTTGTTTGTTCCACCTGAATAGGAGGAAAAACTTCTTTACTGTGAGGGTGGTTGTGGAATCTCCCTCAATGGATGTTCAAGAAATGTCCTGTGCCATGTACTCTAAGATGACCCTGCTTGACCTGGGAGGTTGGACCACATGACCCATTGTGGTCCCTTCCAACTTTATGCATTCTGTGATTCTGTGAAAGTCAGAGGATTATGAAAATCACCACCTGACATGCTTCATACAGAATGACACAGACTTTATTTGGCCACCCAGATGTTTCATTACTCTGCTTAAGAGATTGACTACATCCTTCTCCTCTTTAGGACATGTTTGTCCCACAATAAAAGTTCAGGAAAAGCACACACCAAAAAATGTATTACATTTTATGTTGTTTAAAGAAAAGCAACAAAGATTTTTAATGAAACTGCCAGGTTATGAAACGGCCAGGCTATTTACTTTTCCAAAACTGTAGATCAGAGAAGCAAAGGTTGTCATAAGGCAGCAGATTTCTCCAGAAACAAATGGCCTAAAACCAGTGTGAGAAGAAACACAAGTGTAAATAAAGCCCTGGGAGGCACTTCTGGCTGGGATTATGAGCAGAGGTGTCCAAGTCTTGCTGAGGAAAGAGAAAAAAAAAAAGCAGTTTCTTTTGAAGTCTTCCTGAATTTTCTAATCTAGGGGAAGTTTATTGCAGGCATTTCCACTGGTTTTAGCAACACTGGAAATCTTAATGAAGACAAGATTGTTGCAGGGGCAGTTGGTTTTAGTACTGCTTTGCACAGGCCAAGAGTATTAACCACTGGCAGCCACACAAGTACTGGCAATGAGATAGCAGTTGGGATGGTGCAAACTTAGGAAGCCTCAGGAAGCAGCAGTGTCTCCTGTTGCACCTGTAAGTTAAGCCTTTTATAGCAGTAGTTACTGTTTTTAGGCATGCATGGAAAGCTACCGTATTATTTTATGGAGAAACTGGCACATACATATTCTGCTATCATTCTTCATGCTTAGTGATATTAGAGCACCTGAGGAATGAACCAGGAAAGATCAGACACAGAGTTTTAGAGTCTGTTCTGCATATAGAAAGCATCTAGAGGTAAAATCCTAACCCAGTAGTGCTGTGGTAGTTGTAGCATCTGCTGTATCAAATTAAAAACCGCAGTGACTGGTTTTCCTAAAAAAAGAAAAATGATACTTCATCTCCTCTTTGAAAGACTCAAAGGCTTTCTTAATGCTGTTTTTGAATGTGAAGCAAGAGATACTAAAAATAATTCATCAGCTTTATTTAAATTATGCAATATAATACATAAAACATGAAGATTACAACATCAAGCAATATAGCTGGAACAAATTAAAACTGCTTGTGCACGTGCATTGTAATTCCTTCTTGAATTACTGGTCCCTAACCTCTTTCAGTGGATGCAGAACAAACAATGTGGAATTAAGCACAGATATCTAACAGTGCCGACTCTCTATTCATTGTTGACTCCTTGCTTCTCTGTGCTTACATTAATTTCCTTTAAGAGCACTCCTATGAGCTGCATGGTTGCTTTTACCTCTGAAGCACTATGAATAAAGAAAAAAGTATTAACTGGTGTAAAATAGGACTGGATTTCTTGATATTGCACATTATGAAATACATAGAATATTTATGGTCTATTGCCTGTTGACTTAATTTTCACTAGTAAGCTACTCTAAATGAAACCCTAGCAGCTTAAGATTTGCATTGTGAAAACAAATCCCTCAACCTCTTCACAAAAAATCAAATTAAAGCTATGTGTTGCACAGCATCACACAGAAATTTTTGAGAAAGTAAACTTAGTATCTTACAGTTTCTTCAGAATTCTGTAAAGAACAGTCAGCAACCTCAGTCATGATCCTCTTCCCTGCCTTCTAATTTTCCTAGAAATTACAGAGATTACATATAAAATGCCTCACTTTACTGCACAGCTCTGCTCCAAAGTAGAAAAATCTATTCTGTGCACTATGAAGAAACGGCATGGCCTGGTATGCATGAGGGTTAGGCAAGAACTCTGTAGTTAACTTTAGGTTATAATGCATGGAAAGGATGAACTTGTACAGGCAACATATACTATATGCTGGATTTTGTAAAATCAGTGTGACTACACACAATGGAAATAATTTTCTGTTTCCATAGCACTCCCAGGGCCTGCAGCCTGTGCAGCACAGCAGTTGCCATGAGGTTTTTCATACCCAGGCCTTTCAGCAGTCAGCATCCACACACATATCCAAACACCTTTGGTAAGTCAACGTCAACCCCCATTAGAAAATTCAGGTTGTAAGGAGGCCTCTCCCTTAACCTCCTGCTCAACAGTAAGGCCAGCTGCATGCTCAGACCAGGTTGCTCACGACTGTGTCTGCTTGCGAGTGGAAAACCCTGAGGAACCCACTCCCACGGCCCAGCTGTTCGCAGCATGAGTAACTTTCTCCTTACACCCAGCCTGACGCTCTCATTTCACCTCACCCCGTTGTCCTTCAGCAGGACACTGAAGCCCCTGGCTGCCTCTTCTCGACCAGGTCCCCACAAGAGCTGACTGATCCCTTGCGCAGGCCGCGGCAGTCCCGACCCTCCGCCTCCCCGCACGTGAGGGTCGCTCCGGCCCGGCCACCTCGGAGATCCCGCCGGGCTCCCGGCAGTGTCTCCGTTCCCACCGCGAGCGGGTGCCCGGCTGGAGGCGGCACCTGCCGAGGGCTGCGGAGAGCCGGGAGGGATCACCGCCTCCCCTCCGCGCCCGCGCAGCCCGCGGTGCCGCAGGAGCTCGTTCCGCTTGGAGACACCGCGGGACAGCGGCACGGCACCGCGCGCACGGCCGGCGCCCCGCCCGGACTCGCCCGGGGCCATGGCTCGCCAGCGGCGCTGCCGGACAGCGTCTCTCCGGTGCGATGCCCAAGCTGCGCCGACGCTCCCGAAGCCCATCTCGGCCCCAAGCTACAACCGCACCACGGACCGGCAGCCGCTGCTGGAAACGGCCCAGGAAGAGCGGGCGGGGGCGAAGCGCTCCCTACGGA
>VZTX01018986.1:28070-47210 GCA_013400915.1 Pardalotus punctatus
CCGAGGACGCGCGTCCGCAACGCCGTCCGGAGGCGGCGGGGGCGAGCGGCTCCGAGCCGCAGCCCCTCCGCCCCGGGCGGGCAGCGGCTGCGGGGGCTGTCTCCTCCCTCCCTCATTTGCCCGCAGCCTTGGGCTCTGGTCCCAGCGAGGCGAGCCGTGCGGGGCCGCTCCTCGCCGCTTGGTTCCAAATCTCTCTCGCGGGGCTGCCGCCGTGGGCAGTGCCGCGCCCGCCGCCTCCGGGACCCGCAGGTCGGGGCACCCCCGCCGGCGCTTCGCGGGCTCCCCCGATCGCGGCCGTGCTCGCATCTACTGCGCTCTTGAATCGCCCGCCTCCGGTTTGGGGCCAGAAAGAGAGAGGTGTTTTTCCTCGAAAACCTATCCCCATGGCTGTCGGTGCTTTTCCCGCACCCGTCGCGTGAATGCTGCGCGAGGAGAGGCGGTTCCCTAATTTTTTTCCTCCCGGAGCACCACTCCTCGCCTGATAACTTCATCTGTTTGCATCTTGGGCTGTTCCTTTTTCAGTTGTTAGTTCGCAACTGCAGAAAAATTAGCTAAATAGGCCCCCGCACTGAGGCTGTTTATCCAGAACTAGGTAGAGGGTGGGTGAAATCGAGGGAGACTTTACATCCCTAATTTCCCTTCTCTTCAGGATTAGGGTAAAAATAAGTGTAGAATCCTCTCATATGCCTTGTGTCTACTGCTTTAAAATAAGTCTCCCTTTCAAGATGTGACGACCTAGCCTCTGAGCATTATGCTCTGAGATTTTTTTTTTAAAATTGTTTTTTGTAAATTTAGGTCCAAAGTTCTTTTCCTATTATTGTTCTTTTGTAAGGCTTTGATTACAGTACTCTTTAGTCTGAATACACTCAAAAGAGCTGTTAACACTGTGGTAACATTTTTTTTAGTGCAGCGTTTTTCCACAGGTAAAGATCCCACTGAGTTGAACTTAATCCGTTTTGATGTTAATAGTATTGTGCGCAAATGTGTATGGCTAGAAGGATGGCTGATTGACATAAAGGGAGTTCTTTTTAAGATTTTCCAGCTTAATGATTATGATTTGCACCTTCTGAAATAAATCACTGCCAGAGAACAAGTAATAGCCAGCTAGAGTAAACTTAGGTTAAGGTACTTTGATACCAGTAATAACTAGCAAGCAGTTACTAGCAAGGTATGTTTTTTACTTCTTGTAAAGCTGTCCAAGACCCATTTTTAATTAAAATTATATAATCTATATTTATTTTAAAGCATATGTATTGATTTTCTTAGTTTTATGGTCTCGTTTTCTGTCTGCTATCATGAGTGCTTCCAGAGTGTTAATGACATGCACCAAGCACGGTTCTATGAAGCTCAGCCTTCAGCAAATTCTCATAAACTTGCATGTGTTCAGTCCTGCAGAGCTTGAAATGAGAAAATGCTTCTTTAAGACAGACTGTCTAAAAGGAAGGCTGCATCCTTTGGCGTCATGCTTTGAACGGCAGAAAAATTGAGTCCCTAAGCTACAGAGCCAACCAGTTAGAGAACAGAAGCAGTTTGGTGGCACCCTGGGTTACGAAGGAGTGGCCCTGGAAGAGTATTCAGCAGAAGCATTCTGTTTCAGCCACTGCTCTCATCCTTTACAACAAGTTTCCATTTCTGCTGGCCATGCTGCTTTCTGTCTGGTCTTGACCTCTTGGTGGGAAGTTGAGCTGCTTTCTCTTGCTTAAATTGCAACATTCTGCTGAGTGTCATTACCTTTGGGCTTAGAAAATGACCTTCATTTCAAGTGTTTTCAGAGGTTATGGATCTCAAAGTTTCTATCAACAGTTTGTACCTGTGGCAGATGAACTTGCATTGTAAAAATACCATTTAAATGGCCTAGACAAGACTTGCAAAAATATACATTTCTCTCTGCACATGTATTGATAGTGGAGAAGAGGGGGAGTTTAAACTTCTTAACATCCAAGGCTGTGTGGAATGAACTTCCAGGCTTCATTCATTTGGAAACAGACTTTTTGTTCCACTTCTACTTTGATAATTTTCCCAGGAACTGCAGTCAATTAGTAAGAAATTTTTAGATTCAAGGAGCAAACAAAGGTAATACTCTGAAGCTAGTTTGGCTTCTTGATGTCTTAATGGGGTTTCAGTGACAACACTGAAGAACTCTTACTCAGAGGGGGTAACCTAGAAGAATAACTGTGTTATGTCTTGTAGTCAATATGATCTGAATCAGTTTGTGAGTGTGGATATAGGCAGAATATTCATTTTTCATGGGACCAGCTCCCAAGTTATGCCTTTAAAGATGAGGAATGTGGGTCATAGGTGGAGGATAGAAAAGTGTTTTGGGAAGTACAGACCGGTAAAGAAGGTATTGTGAGTTGTGATAAATAATTTGGGCATATGTTCTCTAGGTTGATGTTCAAAAAATCAGATTATGTTTATAAGCAACATTTAAAATAGATGACAAGGTAAAAAATTTTTTCTGTAGTTGGTGCTTGTGGAGTTCCTTTTTGAACTGATGTTTCCTTTTCGCTTTAAGCTGGGAAGCATGTTTTTGTACAAAAGATTGATCTATTTAAGGATTAAAAAGGGAGGGAACAAAATAAAACGATGATAGGTGTGCCTGTAACCTGGATGAGAGCTATGAAAGTATTTGCTGGCAGAAAAAGGATCTGAATGGTTTACATTTTGATAGTTGTGTCTATAATGTGTAGCGTTACTCTAATTATTGAAAGAGGAAGTTTTCTTCATTTTTGTTTTCTGTGTGTAAATTTCAGTAGGTTAAAAGTGATTTTATGAAAGGTTGTAGTGTATAACATATTTGCCATTAGATATTTCTAAAGCAAGATTTGAATACTTTCCTGAGGAAGATGTACTAAGTCAAACTGTAGTTTCCTTCTGGAACTGGTCTTAATTAGGGGGGACTGAGAAGCGGGAAGGTGGTCTTTCTTCCTCATTGCAAGCAAAATTAACCCAGGGATGGCAGTGTTGGAAAACTGTTCATTGTGTACTCACACAATAGCTGGACACAAGAAAGAGGATGGGAGCAAGAAAAGGGAATGTGGAAGCGTATGATTGTTCTAGCCTGGGCTATACAAGAAGTCAAACTGCATCTTAAGGGATTATTTCTGGCCTTCTAATTTGAAAGCAAAGACTGCTTTTAACTTTAAAAGTGTTAGACTTTATAATGAACTGCCACACTTGTATTTTTTTTAGAGACAAAATCAAAGTGCAAATTAAATGACTGGGTGTGGGGTTTCTTTCTCTTCCTATTTGTAAGGGTGTTCACATTTTTTTTTAACATTTATCATTTTAGCACTGTTCAATTTCACTTATTCAGTTTTCTAATTTATTTGGTAGGATAACTTTTTGGTGTAATTTGACACTGAATTACTCCCTTACAGGTAAGGAAGATATTGTGCTGTTATCCGGTTATTATAGTTGATTGCGCTCTACAAATCTTCAAGATTCCTACTGGAGTGAAAGGTAATTTGTGTGCTGTTGTTTTTTGGTTTGGTTTTTTTTTTGTTTTGGTTATTTATTTTTTTTTTTTAGATCAGGAGATTCACTATATGAATTTACTAAATAGGCAAAATTCTGTGTTCTGTTTCAACTTCTCAATTATTTTGGCTGTTGATGTGATAAACTTACATGGCTTGAATTGTCAGTTTTGTAATATTACATAGGAGAGAACATCTTGATGATACAGTAAATATTTTGACTTCTACTTAAGAAGTTTGTGATGTACACTCTTCTGTGAAGGTAATTTTACTGGTCTCTTATTTCCTCCATAGACTTCACCTTGCCTTGAGAGCTTTGTAAAGATTTACAGACTAAGTGAAGGCCATATCAACAGAATATTGATTAATTACTGTTGGGTAATCCAAAAATAGCTGTTCTGTTTGGCTAGTGAAATGAAGGAAGTGTGTTGTATGTATAGTATGAGATTATAGACTTGCATGTACTGCAGGTGGGACAGCTCAGAAAGAATGCAGATTTACTTATTTTAACAGACTTAGGGGGGAAAAAAGGGTTTGTTTCAGCTGCAGTAGTGTTGATATTTTAGTGGCACTATACAAACACTGCATTACTGCAACTCTGTGAGTTGGTATTTTAAAGGAGGATGTCAGATGCTGACCCTTTGCTCTGCACATCACAGCTTCTTTTGGTGGCATAATGTTTCACAACGGGACTAAATATGAGATGCTTTGAAGGCCTGACTTCAGTGAAGTTGGCCTCTTGTGTAAAAACTGATTGGCTCTGCAGATTCTCAGAAGCAGGTAGTAGTATTTTGCTTTTGTGTTTCTTTGGTTTATTGGATTTTTATTTTTTTTCTAAAGGAGATAAGGTACTACTGCTATACATCTCTGTAGTGCTTTATTAATAGTAGCATGGCTCTTCAGAGACTTCTTGTGAAAGAGTCTTGCAGGAAGATACTCTCTTTTAAAACTGGTGACTTTTGTCAGTGTTTAGGGGATTGACTGGGTGTTTTACTTGACATTATATCTGCTGTGGTGCTCGTATTTATCCGTGTCTTGGTTTTTTCTCCCTGTATTCTTTCTGAAGGGTGTGATAAAGCCTGTCTTACAGGTTACCCTGCAGTTACGAAGTCATGCAGCCTCTGTGCTCTATAATGGCATTGTTAGAAGGTCTTGCCATTGAATAGTAAAATAGGGTTAACTAAGGACAGTTTAAAGAGAACTGTGGATTGCTCTGGTCCACTATGTTTAATCTTCCCTTTTACTTCTAACATTGTCTATGTGGTTTTCTGTTTGGAAATCGGTAGTTCTGGAGAACTGTTCTGTAGGAAAATATGTAGAACCAGAAAATAAAAATAGACTAAAAAAAAAAGCATGGACTCTCTGAAAGATCAGTTTCATCTTAAATTGCTTGCACTGATGACAAAGCAGAGTTTAACCAAATATTTATTGTTGAAATTACTCTCTAATTAGTAGTGTTGTACAGCTAAATGTAACACCAGATTTTACTGTAATTTGCTGCTATCCCATTACTGTGGCTAGAGAAGTATAGACTTTAACTGTGGTATTCTTTATAGTGGCCTGGATAAGAATTTGACTACAACGTTTTAAGAACATAAAATGTTATTAAGAGTATGAAGAACTTCAGTATGTGTTTAAAATGCATGATCTGCTCTCTTACCACAATGGAAAATTGGAGCAGCTTTTTCTAATTTGAAATACTCATTTACCCTGTATATGGGATTTAAAATATATATTCTTAATTTAAGTTTCTGAATTCATGCTAGGTGGACCTTTGAATTCTAACTGATTCAGCATGTATCCTCCTACTTCTGAAAATCAAACCAAAATTAAAATCTGGTGATGAAAATGTGCTTGGGTTTCACATTCATTGAAACACTTTTATTGCTTCCAGTTACTCACAAAAGCAGGGATTTTTCAATAAAATATGTCAGAATATACTAAGTACGTCCGGCAAACTTCTTTGAACGTTTCAGTTTTGGATCTGAAAGTTTCAATTTCTAAGTAGTGTTTTCTACTTTGTAGACATATTTGTAAACAATCTATTTGCTGTTTCCTCAGCTGAAAGAAGCTGGTTTATCCCATTTGGCTTCTCCTTTTGAAGTTGTACTTAAAAGCTGTGTTTAAATAATACTGCAGTTGCTGCTGTTTCATCATCAAGCAATTAAAGAAATATGCTCTGTATATCACTGATCTTCTCTTAGAGAGCTGAATCCTTTTTCTTATGGCTTTTTGGAGTACTTTTCCTGGTTCGGTATTTCATTATTTGACCGTGAGTCTGAAATAAATCCAGTGTCTGCAGGAAAGGAGGTGGAGGGAGGGCAGAATGGGGAACCCACCACTGGAACCAAAGAATGTTGTAGCATTAGATTAATTCCTAAGTCCATGTTTGGTTTCTAAGGCTGCCTTGTCCCCTCTGTAGACAACGCTTGTCAAAGTTTATTGTATATTATGGTTAAAGGCAGCTGCTTGGATCAAGGCTGGGATTGCTACATATGAGTATTACTACTCCTTTACAAACCCTGGTTGGAAGTGATTTTAGTATTAAATGTGTTTTAGACCTCTAATTATCTCATTAGTTAACTTAAGCTGTTGGGTATTTGGCCTTACTTTCATGGTGTGCTTTCTTGACTCTGTGTGTGCTGGAGAGCAATTAATGCCTAATAAAATTTATGCAGTTAGATTTATTTTACTGTCCCCACCCCACCCCTCCCTGCCCTTGTATTTGCTTATGCCCAGACTGCAGGCTGAAATCTTTTCATTCTGAAGGGTAAGACATGTTTCTGGAGGCTGAAGTTTCATAATCTCCAGATTTTCTATTGAATTGAATTAAAAGGTAAGGTGAAACACAGAGCATATTAAAACATTACAGATTTTTGTCACTGCTGGATTTAGTCCCAGTGACATTTCAGTAAAGAAAGTAAGGATGCTATATAAGTTTCGTGGCATAACTGCAGAATAGTGACTTAGAGTTGAGGCTGAATAGTTGAGGGTTTTTTGGGGAAAAGTTTACACTGTACCAGCATGTTGTTCTTGTACTGTAGAACAAATTAAACTATGTAAAATGAAGTTAGGAATACTGCAACCCTGTGTTTTAGGTGAGACATTCTTGGAGGAAAAGTGCCTTTTCCATAGAAGCATTCTGTAAAATGAGCTGTATTGCAAGAGAGTTCTATGTTTAAAAACTTAATCCAAAGCAAAAATGAAATTGTGCTTCAGAACACAGTAATAAATGACAGTGCTCTGATTTGGGGAGAGTTGAGGGTGGTCAATCTAGTTTTAAGAAGCCACATTTATAACATTGCTGCCCCCTTCATACCCCCACATATGCCCACTGGTTTTAGCAAATTTAGTAAAAGGTATGTGGCCCTGCATTCTACTTTGATCCTTAGACCATTACAATTTCAGTAATCCAAACAGAGTATTTGCAGTCTTAGCTAGACAAGGTATTAAATGTGAGACAGTCAAACTATCACTGAAGGAAAAGTTTGTGCAATTTTAGCTCTGATATGAAAGGATGACTCTAGAAGCTGCTTTACTACTTGTCTCTGTGTATTCTGGACTTCTGTTCCTTTTGTTTCAAAACCCATAATGAAGCTTTATAAAAATATGCACACATTAGCTGAAGTATATTTTACCTGTGCTGACTTCTTTGAAAATCTAAGAAATCCAGCTCTTTATCTTGGAGTCATGAGATTTATATACTGGGCTAAGAATTAAGAGTTTTATTTACTGCTTGCAATTGGATTTTAAAAAGCTTATGTGAAAAACGTAAAACAAGTTCCCAATATGTTGGGAGCAAATTTACTTCAACTATTTTTTGCCTTGATAAAAATGCAGATTCTTTGCATTTTTCAGACCTTCTGTTCAGTTTCCCTGATTTTTAATTTAAAAAAAAAAATTTCCTAGGTTGTATTCCAAGGCAACACCTGCTATGAAACTGGTTGTCTTACCATAAAATTAACCAGTGGTGGTACATCATGTCTTGGATAAAGTATGAGAGATGTGCTGTGTGTAGCACATTAACAGTTTGGAGTGGGACTAGATGAAAACAGTTTTTATTGGGTGAGCTGTTTAGTCAGTCATGAGCTGTAATTTTCTGGCTTGAAACATCTTGTCTCCATAAACCATTGAATGATGTGGGAAGATTAATTTGCCTGGTGAAGTTACTTGCAAAAAAAAAAGAGAGGAAAAAGTCTAGTGTGTTGTGGTCTACATGTTAAGCTTATTGAAGTCAAAATCAACCTGCTTTGTTCTTTTACTGCTCTATGATCTTTGCCTGCTTATAAAGGATAGTCACTAAAAAAAAACCAAACTATGGATCCTTTCTGTTCAAAAGGTTACAAGGCTGTTCTTGTTTTACTCATTTTAAAAACAAGTCAGTTTTTCTTAAATGCTTTTGGTTAAATTTTTTAAGGCTTGAAGTAGTTGCGCTACAGAGATTTTTCTGCAAGTGTTATTTTTAAAATTCTAAGTGGGTTCTCATGTTGTGTTATTCTTAAGGTTAACAACAGTACATGATTCTTGCTAGAAGGTTTAGTATATAAGCAGTTAAACTAACAGCTCAAGACACAACAAGTGATTTTACATTCTGTGACTATTTTTAGATCCTTAGTTATGTCAAGAAGGTAAACGCATAAGCATTTATTTTGGGAAAAATGTGGTTTTTCTCTGGCTGATTCATTTTGGGTGTTTAGTGGTTTGTTTTTTTTTTTTGGGGGGTTTTTTTTGCCTGCCTGTCTGAAGCTTTGTTTCAGGTAACTCGAGCACTATGTCAGTATGTATGCCCTGGTATACTGATCATGAAAGTAGCAACTCAAAGGAAAATAAAGTTAATATTATCAGAGATCCTATTTAATTTAACTTTATTGATAGCTTAAAAGTGGTTTCTGTGGCTTGTCAGATCTTGCTTGTTCTTTCATCGTACTCCTGTTTTTCAGTATAAAATGGAATAAAGATGATCCCTCTCTTTTTGAGAAACAAAATTGGTTTGTATGTGGGTTTTTAATGGGTATGGAATTTTTGATTTCTTTCAGAGAAGAGCGGCTTCCGCTGACTGGTTTCAGGTTATGCCTCCCACCAGTTTGTTGTAACCAGTCACTTCTCTCCAGTTATCCCTGTTGGCACTATATGTGATTGTGGGGAGACTGTGGGACATCACTGAGGCATCCTAAAGAAGGTTTAGGAATGGAATTCCCCTATTTAGTGTTTCCATTGGAAAACTCCAAACCATGTGGTGCTCAGTTGCTTCCCTGCCCCTCCTTCCTTTCCCCTGTGGTAGGATAGAGAGGAGAATTGGAAGCACAAAAGGTAGAGATTGTGGGTTGAGATAAGAACCATTTACTGGAAATAGCAATGAAATAAGAAAATGAGCAGTAAAAGCAACAGTATTAACAACAGAGTGTACAGGGGAGGTGAATGATTCACATGTGAGTGCTCCCGACATGGAACCTGTAGAATAACTCTCTCTACCACCACCCTATACAGTGCTGAAGGGACTCCTTCCCCTGTGCTCAGAAAATGGTATGAGGTGGTATGGAAAAATCTTTGCGTTCTGGTGATGCCCCTCTTGACTACTGTAAAAATTAACCCTGTCCTGGCTGGAACTGGGACATGATCCTCCCCTTAGTCCTATACCATTTGTCCGGCCCAAATCCTACACCTACCAACTATATGTGTATATGTACACACACATGCACACAAGCTTAGATACAATTTCCATTGTCAATGACTGTCCCTCCAAGATGTCTGTTGAGTTAATTTGGTCCATGACTTTGGGTTCTATACATGCTAGATGTCTTCCAGGGCAGGAAGGGTGGTGTGCTCTTAGGTCTGTGCAAGCTACATCAGGAACTTACAACTGCTGTATCTGGAGTAGACCATGCTCATTGCCTATGGTAGTTACGGGATGCAGTGGCAGTGCCATTTAGCAGCCAGTATTATAAAATTTATCATTACAGACTGTTCTCACTGAAAAATCAAATGCCCTGGAGGTACACATTGTGTTTCTCTGTCCCTCTGCATTACTTGCCAACTGCACCCAGGTTCTTGAGCAAAAACGGTTCTATGGATGGGTTTGCCTTTGCTTTAGGCAGGACTAATCCAAACAGATATTCCTCAAATGCACCATGGAGACTTTATCCCCTTCTACAGTACGTGGGGCTTTTGATTAGGCAGGGCCAGCTCTTTTGTTGGAGCCTCTGGTATTAACTAAAGCAGGCAGCCTTTGCTAAGTGTAGATCCCAGTGTTTGAAGGCCCCATCACCCATTGCTTTCAGTGTGGTTTGTTGCAGTCCACAGTACTGTTCAGTTTTCCCAGAAGCTGGGACAGGGAATAGGATACACCTTCTCAATCCTGTGCTCTCTGGCCCATGTGTCTGTGAGACCATTTTTGAAATGAGTCCTGTTGTCCAACTCTGTTCTCTCAGGGGTGCCATGTTGCCACAGGATGTGGATTTCAAGGCCCAAGATGGTGTTCTGGGCAGTAGCATGAGGCACAGGGTATGTATCCAACGATCCAGGGGTTGTTTCCACCATTGTAAGCATGTAGTACTTGCTGAGGTGGGTTTTCAGCAGTGTGAGGTAATCAATCTGCAGGGCCTTCCCATATTTATATCTCAACCACAGCCCATGATACCACAGAGGCCTGACCCACTTGTCCTGTTTGATCGCAGCCCATTTTTTGCAGGTATGGATAACCTGGGACACAGTATCTGAGGTGAAGTCCACCCCTCGATCACAAGCCCATCTGTGTGTTGCATTGCTTCCCTGAGGACACGGCATGATGGGCCCACTGAGCCAGAAATTATTCACCTTAATGTTGCCAGTCCAGATCCTTTTGAGATACTTAAGTCTTGGCAGCTTGATCCACCTGTCCATTGTTGCAGAGTTCTTTGGTAGCCTGACTCTTGGGTACATGTGCATCTCTGTGGTGTACTTTCATGGCCAACTTCTCTACCTAGGCAGTGATGTCTTGCCGTGTTTCAGAAGCCCAGATGGGTTTCCCTCTGCGCTGCCAGTTGGCCTTTTTGCATCAGTCCAGCCACTCCCAGATCATTTGCTGCCGTCCATGAGTCAGTGTAGAGGAGAGCACTGGCCATTTCTCTCTTTCAGTGATACCTAAAGCCAGCTGGACAGCTTTCAGCTCTTACTTGATCCATCTTGTCCCTTAATAGCTTCTGCAGCTTGTTGTGTAGGACTTTATATGGCAGCTTTCCATTTTCAATGTGTGGCAGGAACTGTCAATAAAGACAGTGTATTGTTTTTCATTTTCTGGTAGCTGATTATGTGGTAGGGCCTATTCAGCATCTGTTACCTTCTCCTTTGATGATGATAGCCTGAAATTTTTGCCTTCATGCCAGTTCATGCTGAGTTCCAAGATCCCTGGGTGATTGGGGTTTCCTATTTGAGCTTGCTGTGTGATCAGTACAACCTGCCTACTCCACATAGCGTCAGTGGCGTGATGTGTGGCAGGGACTTTCCCTTTCTTCAATGCCAGTCACTTCTGAGACAGCTCAAACTCCTTCATAAGATGCTGGTATCTCTGTTGGGATGTAACAGGCCTGGGATCCTTTGTATCCTCAACTGCAGAAATCATGGGGTTATCCTTGAGTTTCCCTGGGTGCTTTTTGCCAGAGACTCCAGGAAGGACCTTTCTCCCTGGCTACAGTGTAAAGCACATTTTTCACATCTTGTCCTTTCCTGACTGGCCCAAGGGCTACTGCATGAACAATCTCCTGTTTAATTCATTCAAAAACTTATTGTTGTTCAGGACCCCACTTGAAATCATTCTTTTTCTGAGTCACTCGATTGAGAGGACTTACAGTCTGACTGTAATCTGGAATATGCATCCTCCAAAAACCCTCAGTGCCTAGGAAAGCTCCTTCTTGCTGCTTGGTGGGGACATGGCTACTATTTTGTTGACCACGTCCATTGGAATCTGACAATGTTCATCTTGCTGTTTTAATCTTAAAAGCTACTTTCCCGGATGCTTCAGGTACAGTAGTATTTGATAATTCAAATATGTAACATGTGGAAATTCTCTTACTAGAGTTTTTTGGTGTTGTAGAGGCTTGAGTAACTTGCACGACAGAAAAGTTATCTTGGTTTTCATCCAGAAAAAGTTGGAAAGTTTTGCAGTGTATATGTCTTTAATAAAATTAAAGAGAAACAAAATCATAGAATAGCAACTTTGTCATCTGTGAAAGCAAAGCTTCATTAGTTTTAAATATTCTTACTACAACAGCAAGATTCTGCTATAATGGAAATTCCACCTGTACCATTTTTCTAGTTGTTTGCTATTATTAGGGTGTTAGCACTTTTTATAAAAGACAATTCTGCCATTAGATTTTTTGCAAGCCTTAAGTTATAATTATTTCCATTTTTCAGTAACATAAAGTAAAATTACAGATTTTTTCCTTTAAACATATGTTTTCAGAGCATTATTATGTTGAAATGGTATGTAAATAGTGATAGCATGGAGGGAAAATGCACCACTGTGTAGGAGTGAATTGGAACTGGAGATATTTGGGATGTTTCTGACTATGATTCATTATTTTTTTTCTGGTTTGGAGAGCTTAGAGTGGGGCTTTTGTACCTTTGATCATATCTATCCTGTATGTGCAAACATTTGAATAGCAAATTCAGTCACAAACTAGATAGGAATTATTTTTTCTTCAATACTAAATTTGAGCTAATTCAAGTCGTGATGTCAGTGGGCAGCTCTGCATCCATGGATCTTGCAAGGCTGATGCTGTTGAACTATTTGCTCCTATTGTGGAACCTTTAAAAAGAAGAATGCACTTAGGAGGCTGAGTATCTCTAGTCTATATAGAGGTTGTGTTAAGCAGCAGAAATTGGATTTTCAGTTTCAGCAGTAGATGTACTGTTGTATGGTTTCTTTCCCCCTTTCCTCTATTTCAGTTTATGCTCTAAAGGTGTGGTTCACTGTATTTTCTCTCCCCTTCATCCTTTCAGCTCCAAACAAACCCTTTGTAACCTCTTCTCCCCACTTCATTTTCGTTTGTTCTGTGTTTTTTGGTCTCCCCTTGAATTCAAGTAAATGCTGCTGTTGTTTACAAAGTCCTGTGCTGCTGAAGAGTTGAAGATGACTTTTGCTCTGCTGGTCATTGCTAGAGAAACATTTGTAGTGAGTTGAGGGTGGTCTGATGGTTTCATGCTGTGAAGTTACGCAAAACTTTTTGTCTCTGTGAGCAGTAAAATGTTACTAGATCCACAGCTAGATCTTTAAAATGCTACACTATTTTAGTATGGAAGGCTTCTTGTTGCTTTATGTGACAGTGATCACATTCAGGGCTTTAGCTGAAATTGAAGCAGTCACCTCAGAATACTTTTGTTAAAAATAGGCAACATATAACTATTGCTGCAATTAGATAATCTAATACAGGTCTTACAACAACATGATTGCAGCATAAAGACCGTTATGTAGAATCAAGCTAGAGCCAAATATGCTCCCGTATTCAGTTAGTGCTTCTGAACTTTTCTTTTGAAAACAGCTGTTGCTCCTTTCACTGCCTAGACTAAGGGAGATGCCTGGTTGGCTATTTAGGCGGTATCTTCCTTTATATGAAAAATCTTTCAATTTACTTACCTGTCTTTGTACTTGAAAAGCATGCCATAGGCTATAGTACTATTACTTTTCAATAATATGCATCAATTCACATGACAGAAGTGTCTTTGCTGATACCCTGAAGGCCTGGTAACTCTTCAAAGGGTTGAAATACTCTGCAAGAGTTTTACCAGTAATTCAATGTTTTTCACCCAGGAGAGTGTGTTATACTCAGTTTTCAAGTTTGATCTACTGATTTGATTATAGTTACATTTTGGAATAATTTTTATGCTTTGTTGTATTGCTGCTCATCTTCAAAACACACTTGCAGATTTTAGTGTAGAAGTTTGAAGAACTGAATAGAAAGATCAACTTAAGGTCTTAGCTTGCTGCTACACAGGGAGAAGTGATAGCAAGGGAAAAGTCACTGTGTGCATAGTTACAGAGATTCTGGACTTTGATTTCCACTAACTTTCTGTTTCTGATTGCTAAAGAGGCCTTAACTTCTGGGGTGAGAACTAAGAGAAAAGTAAGAGTATAAAGTAGCCCTTTTTTTCCCCTAGGTCATCTATGTTTTTTGTTCTGCAGCCTTTGGTACCCTGTTAGGATAAGATGTACTTATTTCACCTAATGGGTTAATGCTGGTAGTCTTTTTCTCTCACAACTGGTAGGCTTTGTGGCTGTTTTTTGAGCTTCATAGTGCAAGTGGTGATATTTAAAGGTCTGACTAGGAGCTAGTTACTGAATAGCATGAAGTAGAGAAAGGGAGAATTAATCAGACTTGCAGTCTGAAGTAACACAGCATTGCTGTTTGTACTTGCATGATGTTTGAGGCAGTGTAACAATGTATGATCAGTAAAATACTGATTTGTTTCCTGTGAATGGTTTTTATTTCCTCTTAATATAGGGGGATTTAGACTTAAACATTTAACATGGTCTGTAAAGCTAAAATATTTCTAAAACATCTTCACTGATTGTTGTTGCTGTTGATACTCCTGTTTTTCTTCTACATTATTTAATTAGCAGAATTAATCTCTTCTGATTATGATACTATCATTGCCTACAGTAATACCATATTTTTAAAATGACTTCTCAGTTAAAGAAGTTCTTGCATCAAAAGGTTAGTTACAGTAATTTTCTAAAACTACTACTTACAGTTCATATAAGGCAGGATGTTGAAATAAAACAGTAGATAGGCAGGTGGAAAATACCTTTTTGAGTGGATTTTAATGTAGTGAAAATTATGATTATTTTATCCCAAAAATGTAGAAATGGATGCATTGAGAGATTTCTGAATGTTTTATAATTATTTTCTTTTTGGTGGTCTTGTGACTGTATTATCTGTGTTGCTCTGTAGCTTACATAAGCTTGGAGACTAGAGCGTTGTTAAGTGTGAGGTATCTCCTGACCTTTCAGAAAAGGCTGAGATGCCACTGAGAGTTCTAAATCAGATCTGCTGAATTCTTGTAATAAGATGTCAAAGACCCTTCACTTTTTTCGTTCCCTGTAGAATCTGAAAAATATTGTAACTTGGTTTATGTTTTTATTTTCTCCCAAGTCAAGAAACTTAATTAAGCAGCTTAAGCTCTACAATGCCTGCAAGTGAACTTGTCTGATGCATTTTGTGATAGATACTTCTAATATAGCCTACTGAACTTGGTATGTTCTTCGAAAGAGTAATATATGGAAGCTGGTGTAGTCGGTTCCCTGGGTGACACCAAAGTGCTTTATATATTGTTTATATGTGAAGATGTTTCTGTCTAAGCAGTCATTGCATTTCCAAACTGTCCATTAGTGCTCAGATCAAAAGTAGATGGACTACGCAGATGTGAGTAAAGGTAACATTTTGATTTAGGACATGATACTTCTGTTTCCATGCCCAGTGGATATGTTCTTTGCTTCCAGGCTTTGAGAGGTCACTATGACTAGTAAACTGCCACAAATTCTCTGCCTTTGTGACAGGACTACAGAAATGATGTAATGAGTTATTTGTAACCTGAGGAATTGTTGCTGCCAAAATTTCAGGGTGACTGTCCAAAGTTTTGTGTTAAGGTGCATTGATAACTGGTGTAAGCAGACTCTGTTTGAACACTTGCAAAACCAGCATGAATATCTGACCAAAATTGTCAAACTAGCAACTCAGGAGACAGAGTTGGTTTTTGTTTTTTGTTTTGTTTCTTTTTAACTACATCATCCTCTTTGCATTATTAGTTCATGTACCTGCAGCTGGCACAGCTTTGCAGCTCTGTACTTTTATGGTCAGCTAACTGTTCACATGTTTGAGTTGAAGATTCTTTAGGTTAAAAGCACAAATCAGTTTGCATTCTGAGTCTAATGGTCATGGATGGGGAGGAGATGGAAGAAACCCACAATGCAAAACTCATGAGTCCTGCAAGATGAATAAACTGGATTTAGAGGTCCCATCTATCTAATATCAACTGAAATTGGCTTATATTCCTAGATTTTCTTCTGCTAACTTATTTCAAAAGATTTATAATAAATGTGGTAATAATGTCATAAAAGCAAGACATGAGCACTAGAATTTTTAGGTAATGATAATTTTTTCATGTATTTCAAATACAGTTCCACTCATGTTCTTCTTTTTCTTCCCTTCATACTTCTATGCTGCTCTATACAATATTCAGTAATAATTAGAAATAGTAATATGGGAATAATGGCTTTAAACTGAGAGATGATAGGCATGGATTAGATGTTAGGAAGAAGTTCTTTATTGGGAGTGTGATGAGGCACTGGAATAGGTGGCTGTTGCCCAAAGATGTCCCATGGGCTGTTGTCCATGGATGCCCCATGCCTGGAAGTGTTCAAGGTCAGATTGGATGGGGCCCTGAGTGACCCGGTCTGGTGGGAGATATCCCTGCCCATGGCAGGGGTTTGAAGCTAGATGGCCTTCTAGGTCCCTTCCAAACCAAATAATTCTGTGAATACTGGAATACTAGCCTTTCCTAGCTAGTGGTAACAAATGTGTTGTTGACCTTCTTGTAATCCCCCTCATAATTAATTTCAGGTTTACCTGAAAGCATCAGATCTCTAAATATTTAAAACTAAGTTGTAGCAGAAGAACTTACGAGACATGTTCTTCCATGACTTTTTCATGCTCTCCTTTATAACAACATACCGGCTTTTCTTCCTGTCACTAATAAATGTTTGTCCTGTCAGTAGCTCTTTTCTTTGTTTTCCTGTATTATTCCTTAGGTCTACTTGATCCAGAACCATCCAAATTATTACTAGATAAGTATTTATTTTGTGTGGCTGGTAGGTGCTGACTGTAGAGCTAATAAAGCAAATAGAATAGTTTACTTATGGGTTTTTACTAGACACTCTTCCCTAATTGGGGTTTATTTCCTACCAAACTGGCTTTGCATGTCCTATAGAAATTAAGTCTTGTTGAGACTGCTGGACCATTGCTAAATTTGGTTAAAATTGACCATTGAACTTAAACATTACTAGAGAAGGATAACAAACAGATGAACAGGCAGTATGATTGCATAGGTCTTATTTCTGTAGGAAACCAGGCCAACAACTGTAATGTTTCAAACATCATTCCTGTTGGAGTTAAAAATAATATTTGTCATCCTGTTCCTAACACATGTGATGGTTGATATTTCTTGTTCTCAGTCTGATTAGGTTAATAGCCGGTTTTCTGAAGTCTTTAGCCCTTTTGCCTGCTTTTTACTTTTAAAAATGGTTAATACTTTTGGTAAAACTAAGTGTTTGTAGATTGCCTTTTGCTGCTATATAAACTCTGTTCATTGAATCATATAATTGTTCAAAATTACTTTTAAGATTTTTGAATCCAACTCTTAGGTTAACACTGCTAAGTCTACCACTTTAGCATGTCCCCAAGGACCACATCTAAAAGTCTTTTAAGTACTGCCAGAGATGGTGGCAACCACTTCTCTGGGCACCCTGCTTCAGTGCCTGGCCATCCTTACAGTGAAGAGATTATCCGTTCTATCCTATCTAAACCTCTCCTGGTACAACTTGAGGCTGTTTTCCTCTTGTCTTATCAGTTGTCACTTGGGAGGCAGAGACTCATCTTGCTTACAGCCTTTGTTCCAAAAACCATGTAAACTGTTTTGCTATATCCTCTCTAAGCTTTTATGTTCTCTCTGCTGAATATATCTTATTTAGCAACTGAAGAAGTCTCTGACAGCTTGTTGTGAGTGAAAGGTCCTATTTTCTCCTTTTTTGCTAATAGGAAAAGATGTTAACTAGCAGAAGGATGTTGCAAGTTAGGGAAAATACAGTTGTGATTGTTACCTTAGTAACACAAAAGTAATTTGCTGAGTGTCTTTCAGTACTTGGAAACCCTCCTCTGTTAGACCTAAATGACAACTGTTTCTTCTTTGAAAGCCGTATATATGAGAGTAAGAGTTTTCTTAACTGTATTAAGACTATTTTTGACAGAAGGTTTTAACATAGTTTTTAGTATCTCCTTCATATTGTTTTTTCAACGGATCTGTAGAACGTATTTTTAGTTACCTTTAATTTTTCTTTAATGAGGACTCTTGAAATTCTAGCCTTGGTTTGAGTAGCCTTTTACAAGTAGCAGTCATGGTAATATAGTAAATAAATTACTGGACATTGTCATGCTACACTAATGAAGTAAGCTTGAGTGCCTCAGCCATGTACTGTTGTCTGTTACTTGATTTCCTGACACACAAATTGTGTTTTTCTACTTGGGTCTTTTTAAGTAACAGAAGCTATCCCTCAACTTATATGTATCTAGTTTTCTAATTAAACTTCAGACTTGGAAAGTTTTTAGCAAACTTCCCTCCTTCTCATTTTAATTAAGGGCATTCCATGATTGAAGCATTAGGGTAAAACCCCTAATCCTTCACACGTGTTCCTTTGCTGTTTCTGACCAGGAGAGAACCTACTGGCCCAGCAACAGCTGGGACCATATCCACCAACAAATCCAGCTCTCCAACATGTTTTGAAGTGTTTCATGAGTAACAGGAAACAGAGACTCTCTTAGATTCCAAAACTTGTTCTGGTGATTGTCATCTGAGTTGCTAAGAAAATACAGAATATGCTTGATCAAATGAACTTGCATATTCCAGGCAGAAAATTAACGGAGCTTCTTTTAAATGTGGAAGCTGTGCTATTTCTTTTTCTCTGGCCTTAAGCATGTGGGAAAGAAGATCATTTTGTAAGCAAAGGGAAAAGGAAATTGTCTCATATTTATTAAATCCTTTTCCTATCAGGAAGTATGCATCAGGATTATATGGTTGGCAAGCAAGAGTACATATTTTGGCACATTTTTCACTTTGTAACTTTAACAGCCTGCCAGCATTGCAGGCAACACTAGCAGCAGTCTGTCCCAGACAGTTTTGATTATAAATCCCAGTCTTTGCAGCAGGACAGAAAGCTCTATGGGAATGGGCTTTGAGACTATTTGGTCTCCTTGGCTCCTTTTCCTTCCCTGATGCACTGAGGAAAAAGAGGGTAGGGGATAGATTGAGAAGGCAAGATTATGGTCAAGCTTCTGGTAACTCCCTCTGCATCCTATTTAAATATCCCGTGAATAAAAATCCTGCCCAAATTTGAGGAGATTCCAGGCTTGTTGTGATGGAACTGATGGTCTGCAATCTAATTGTATCTGAAAGATCTCCAATAAACTATTGTGTGAGTGCACCAACCCCCAGAAATACAAATGGCATTGCCCACACAGGCATTCCAGAAATTGTGGACACAGTTTCTTGCTTATCAAATGAAAAGTTAAAGGGTAAATCTCTTTTCAAGTTCTGTTGGGACCAAACATAGTGTTATGAACTTTAATCCTCAGTCAGTGCTCAGACTTGTATTGCTAACTGTGCAATTTGAGGTGACAGTGGCTTCTCCATTTGCACAAAAATGGAGAAAATATCGCTGAGCACAGTTGTTTGCTGTTAAGACTTTCTGTGAGAGTGATGACCATGCTGCTGAAATAACTTAGATTTTTAAAATTAAATACAACTGAAGTGTGAAGAGGGGCAAATGAGGAGAGTAGATGTTCTTGTATGGGAAAGATTGTGAGGAAGAGGCTGGATGTCCTGCTATCCTTTGATTTTCAAGAAGAGTTTAGTACCTCTA
>VZTX01018986.1:47490-329144 GCA_013400915.1 Pardalotus punctatus
CACAGGACACACAGGAGCCATCTTTGTGCCCCTCCCTACCCACTAGCAAAAACTGGGCCAAGTAAAACCACCACACTCTAGTGCTTGATTTTTTTCAGATACCCAAATTGTTTACATAAGCGTGCTTAATAAGGTAGCTAATGTGTTGTGTTAATGCAGTTTGAGTGTTATGTCAACTTCTTGTTCTTCTAAGTAATTTGAATACAGTTCTGAAATTTTACAGGAACATTCCATCTACAAATCCATTTTATTGTCATTTTGTTGAATGAATATGAAGAGTAGCAAATAATGGAATTTCATATATCTTTCCAACCTATGTCTTCAGACAACTTCTATTGCATTTAAAACTTGCTTTAAAATGTTTAAAGTTTACATACTAAAATCTAGGATATTACCTTTAATATTAAAGTAAATGTTTTTTAGCAGATGGGAGAGAAATGTATAAAGAATATTTTGAATAATTTTTGGGTTATAAACTGATTTTGTGGAGCAGTTAACTTACATATTTGGGCTTTGGTTAAAATGTGCCTTTTTTTTTTCTGGAAAGACTTTTTTAAAGCCAATCAGTTTTTTCTAACACTAAGGAGATTTTAAGTTAGTATCTTAACAAAAAATGGAAGCTTATCCACTGACATTCTTTTTAACTACATGTAAGCCTCATGTAATATTTAATATTGTGGTCTATTTTTATGGCATGTAAATTTCTTAATCTACCCAACTGGTTGTGTGAAATGTCTGACACAAATTGTTGGTGCTCTTAGCTTAGTTTTATCACATATCTGTTGGTCTGTGGTTTGATCTCAAATGTAGCATTTAAAGTCTGGAACAAGGAAAGCTGAAGTTACAAAGAGTGAAAACTTTTGTTACCATTCATGTAGAAGCCACTCTCTGTAATGCAAAGGAATTGGATAACAAAACAAATTATTTCTTTTTCCTCAAGGGCAAACTGAAGTGCTGCCAATGAAAGGACTGTTGAAATAACTTCACTCTTCCATAGTTGTCTTGTATCTGCTGCATATGAAGTGTTTTGTATCTTTTTAGAATCAAGGTATTGAAGGAGACTTTTCCATGAAGATAAAGGGAAGTTTTTTTGTTTTTTTGTTTTTTTTAAAATCTAGCATGAAATCTGAAATTGAGTTTGTAACATCACAAACGTGTCTAAGCTGTTTCCTGAAGATATTTTACAAGACTAGATTTTTCTGTACAGAGATTCAAGAAATGAATTCACAAAGCCCATACCATAACTTGCAGAGATTGGTCTTTACCTCTAGATATCAATCCTGAGTCAAGGATCCTGCCTCTCATTTCTGAGGACTTGGTATTTCACAAGACATTGTAATGATAGGCAAGGAAAAGAAAATTACATTATTGTTACTATTTGCCTTAACTGTATCATATAGATAGTCATTGAATTGGTATTAATTAGCAGCAAAGTGTTATTGTTGATTTCACATGCTAAGTCTACTGTGTGCATAGCATGAAAACAAACAAAGATTTGATTACTTGTTATATTTCCTTTGGCAGCAGTTCTTAATTTAGGATTCTTCTGCCACTGTACACACTTCTTTATTCCCTCTTTTCCTTACCACATTAAGACACTGCTGCTTCAACTTTCTTCACACATCCCACAGAGGGATTGTCTCTTGTTTATTTCCATTAGCTGTTTAGGTGGCTTCTCCTTAAACCACATACCTGAAATAGTTCATTTTAGATATTGGCTGGGAAGTCACATATTAAACCAAAATTGTAATGAGCAGCTGTAACCTTACTAGATGGTACCTAACATCCTTCTTCTGGGTATGGAATTGCTGTTCATTCAGTTTGTTAAAAATTAACTTGGTTAGGAATGGACACAATTGATGTGCACTGCAATGAAAAGTTGAATGAAAGAGCACTGTAAACAAATTTTTTTGGGAGGGTACCAAATGGGGGAAGATTTAACTGGATGGATACCATAATTTAAAAAATGGTGCTAAGTTATCTACCAATTCAATCATGCACCTGTTTGGTATTCCTGGATGAAAGTAACAATAATTGCTGTCTTAATGAGACACAAAAAACCTCTTTGAAATTATTACAGAAAACGCTTTATGCCTATGACATAGTTCTGGCTAAGCTGCAAAACTCTTAATGACTGACAGATTGTGGAGAATAGTGAAGAACAGTTTTTAAACGCTTAAAGAATGAGCTTATGGCTGAGAAGTACCGGCAAGTTGTAGATATTGCAGATATCAAGAAGAGTGTTGAAGGGAAATTCAGATGTCATACAATAGTTCTTAAGATATATATGTATGCCCTGTATCTGTGTAAAATGCAGGTAGCTGATGGCAACAGTTCAGTTAAGTGTAGCTGTAAACAGAGGGACAGCTGTAAAGGGATGAAGAATTTATAGTACAGCTTTGTAGTGTAATTGCAAGCTTAATGCAGAAGAATGTCTCCTGAGGCACTTCAGGAGGTTCAAGTGAAATAATTCACAGTGAATTTAGCAGTAGCTGGAAACAAACTAACTTCTTGTTTTGTTCCAGTAGTAGTAGTAGCAGCCTGCTTTCATTCTCTACCCACCCTCACCCCCACAAAGAACGAAGTTTAACTGAAATGCTTAGTTGAAACCCCTGTGAGGGCTCATTGAAATGATTATACAAAAAATTTGCCAAACAGCTGAGGTTTTACAACCAAAAGTTAATGTTGGGGTCAAAGTCATGGTTTTAATGTTTTTGGAAGGAGGAGGTATAAACAAAACTTGCTTTTGTTATATGCTTTGCTTAACCATTTTTGTCACTGAATTAATCTGTTGATGGGGCTGATAAGGGCAGCAAAACCTCAGTCTAAAACCAAAGGATAGGATTCTCTGGGTGGAGGCTCTGTTTTGTGTGCTTTGGCACAAAGGCTGCAGGTGCTGATGCTGAGCATGGTCTGCAGCCCACTCCTCTGCCTCTGCATCCTTCCGTGTCCTGCCCTGGCATTTATTATGGTGAGGGAGGGTAAGACAACTGCGTGTTGTTGCAATAACTCTCTGTTGCGAAAGGCAGAGGCAAGCTAGAGCAAAGCTTAATTCCTGCGGTATCCTTAGCTCTATTTCTGTTCTGGTTGAAGGTGGTTAGATTCCTGGGAAGCTGTCAGAGGTTGATCATTTGGACAGAGAGAAATCAGGAGCACAGTCACAGCAGTGATGCTGGGGATGTCACTGGGACTCCTAAACTATTGAAGAAAGGATGGAAGTTGGAGCTGGTACTGTTGCTAAAGCAAAAAATGAACTTAACTGGAAAAAGCTAGTTTTGTCAGTACTCTTGGGAAACCTTTAATTTGTGCTGCCCTGTCCCTAAACTTTCAAATTAATTAAATGGCTAATGGTGTTACTCTGTCATATGACTCATATGTCCTAATAGAATAGACAAAAACTAAATATCAGCTGTGCTTAAAAGTGTCATCATTATTTGCTTTTGAAAATGCATTCATAATAAGTGATATCATGTATCTCCTCTGATAGCTTTTCTGTTCTTTAAAATAAGCATCCTTTTGATTCTTTAGCTTATCGGGATGTTAGAAATAGGATAAAGGGTTGAAGGAACCTTGAAAAGCTTTATTGTTTCAATAATGTGTACAAAACTTAAAGCTAAGGTAATTTGAGAAATGTGGTGCTTGACCTATGATACTGCTCTGGTTTGCTGTTAGAATTGGAGGAACTAGCCAAACCAGTAAATCTACTGTGTAGAAAACAGTATTCAGGAAAAAGACCTTCAACAAATCCTTTATAAATCAAATAAATATGGTAACTACCATGAAAGGCTTCAGTTTCTCAAAAAAATGTCAATGCATAATACTGGAATGAAGATGGTTGTGTCATGGCAATAGATAACTTTTTACTACTAAAGATTTCATTTGTCAAATTTACTTCTTTCTAATATTTCTGAAGGCATAAAATATTCACCTTTAAGAATGTTTTCTACTTATTTTATAGTACAACCATTTGAAGAATATTTATCATTAAAGTTTATCATTAGTTCTATCTGACATTACTTGGATGCCAGTCTTGGAGTTGCCCTGACAATGAGTTCTGAGATGATCAAATGTATCTCCTATAACTTTTAATGTGTGTAGTGTCATAGAAAGTTATTTCTCAGTTTCTGGAATGCAGTATGTTTCAAACTGGAACTGATTATATATTTATATTAGATTCTAAATGCAGCCACAGGTTAGAGATATTGACAAGTCAGTCGTTGCAAAGTAAGGTGCTGTGTGTTCCAGGATAAAACAAGTTTTCCTTGAAAGTTTTATTTCTGTGGAATAACTTCCTCATTGCTATGTGTAGTCAGATGCAAAAAGTTGTTATTATGTCAGTCTTTTAGAATTTTGAAAAGGAGATTAGGAGAATCTCTCTTGAGTACAGGTTTAGTTACTCCTTTTTTTTCCTTATAGCAAGTATTCCTTTAATTGTCTTGAAATTTCCAGAAACATCCATCATTTTAAATGGGCATTGAAATGGGCCTGGTTTAACAGTCAGTAGGAAACCAAATTGTTTGTAGTTGTTTAGTGCCATCCTAAAGTAGTCTTGCTGTTAAAGTGACAGTAAACTTCATTGCCCTGTGATTTCACACCAAAATTTTTGTTTGCTGAGAATCCAGGAGTTGCACACTCTAGAAAGAGGGGGAGGCATCAGTAGTAATTCATGAGTGGGAGTGCCGAGTGCAGTGTATCCACATGGATCCACTGTCATCTCAGGATGATGTTGTGATGTCCCTATGGCTGGTGGTGATTCCGGTGTTCATATTTGCCATTGTGATAGCCTGACATCGATAATTAATTTGGAAGGGGAACCACTTTTAGGCTGCCAGAAGATGCATTTACTATAGTTGGGGACTGTCCTGGGACCACACTGTTGCTCAATGGGTAGAGTAGTTAGTTAGCTTTTGTAGGTCTTACTTATATAAATATATTTGTCTTATGCTTAAGTCCATCCAAGAATATTTGAAAAACAACATTACATTTCAGACTTAATTTTGAAACTGAAGACTTCTATAGAAGTGACAACTGGCAGTTTCTGGGAATTTATAGATAGTCTGTATTAAATACCTGTATAAGGTGTATATAGTGAGGGACATTGCCATCAGTGCTTTCTGATAGGAAACAGCTTGTAGACCGGGGAGGTAGCAGAGGCACAATGTTAAGGAGTTAACAAACCAGCAATCAAAACCTACCTTTTTTGTTGTGAAGAGAAGTCTGATAGCCTAATTTTGTGCATGAGATTGCTGCAGTGGGTTTTTGTATTGCTTTATTTTGTTTAGAATTTACATCTGCTAATTGACAAGTGGCAGAATTACATTTTCAGTGCATGAGTCCCAAACGTGAGCATTGCTGAATTAGAGGTTTTAACCATGGCAAACTTGGTGTATTTTCTTATTGAGGCACTAGTGTGTCTGACATAATTGGGTCATAAATTCCAGCTTTTGTTCTCAGCCTTTTTCTGAGGGCTGGTCAGACTTTAATGCTGATGGCTGCATGAAAAATGGCTTCTCACTGAGTACTTTGGAAAATTCAACAATAGTAACCTTTGGAGCCCAAAAAGGTTTCCTGAAAAGTATTGGCTTGAGTTAGTTACTTCAGTTTTTTGGGGTAGTTGCAGTGCTGCTCTATTGCTTTACTGTTTTGATACCTAGAAGTTGAATGGTATAGTGATTTGCAGCTTAGTGGGAAAGTAACCAGGAGTTTTGCAATACTAATATTTTTGTGCTTACAAAGAAATAACTTGAAATGTGTAATTTTCATTTAACTGGAAAAAGTAATTTTTCATGATACCAAATACTTCTAGAGGCTAAATGATATTTCTGTAAATGGGGGAATAGGCTCTTCATACCTGTTTTTATGTGTATATATACTTTCTTAAACAACTCTGATATACTCTGGGCTTCTTATGGAAGTCATTTATTTACTTTCATTGTAAAAGCAGTTGCATTCAAAGCAGATTTGCTTCTAGCAACCAAAAATGCATTTCAAGACAAGAAATACCTAAGTAGCTGCCTAATATATTGACTCTGTTAATTAGCTAGAGTGCATTGTATTACGATTGAATATCTGTGTGAAGGATTAATTATACTCAGACTTGTAGGCAAATCTTACTGTAATAAAAAAGAAATTATCTATGATTTGTCTGGAAGTCTTTTCTGTCAGAGTTAAAGAAATATCTAATCTCTGTATGTTGTGAGAATTGCAATGCTGACGTGGTCAGGTAAATTGCAAAACCAGCAAAATGCAAATCAGAACATTCCAAACTGTCAGCATATGCAGTATTTCCACAATTTTTCTCCAGATAAATGTGTGAGGCTCTGGCAGGCTGTACAGTGATGTCTGCCATGTCTCCCACGTAGGTTGCCCTGTAGCATCCTACTGCTGCCAACAGGATGGGTGGCTGATGCTTCTGTACCTTGCCAAGGAACTTAATGGCTGATTGCTTGAAGCGGTGCTTCTATAGTTGGGTTTCTTTTTAAACTCAGTTGTAGATAATTTCTAGGTTTACCTGCATATCCTGACTGAAAATGTTAACACTGGAAATCTGGGCTTTTTTAATCACACTTTTAATTATATCCCGTTTTTAAAATGGGAGAGATGAGACAACTGTAAGTCTGGGTATTGTGCAAGTGTTCTGCATATGGCACACGAAAAGGCAGGATTCAATGAGTTGCTCGGGTTAAAAAAACATTTTACACATTCAGTTTCAGCAATTACCAGTTGAAAATTCTTAAAAGGCTTTAGCATTTACAATAGTCTGAATGATTTTCTGACCAATCTTTATTATAACAGAAATTTAAATGATGTCTCATGCAGAGGGTATTTCCTGAAGTATCCTTGGCTGGATGGCAGATAAGACTACAGTATACAGAATTACAGAATGGCTGGGGCTGAAAGGGACCTCTGGTGATCACATAGTCCAACCCCCCTGCTAAAGCAGGTTCACCTACAGCAGATTGTACAGGATCATGGACAGGTGGGTTTTGAATGTCTCCAGAGGAGGAGACTCCAGAACATTTCTGAGCAGCCTGTTCCAGTGCTCTGTCACCCTCACAGTAAAGAAGTTTTTCCTCATACTCAGATGGAACTTCCTGTGTTTGAGTTTGTGCCTGTTGCCTCTTGTCCTGTCACTGGGCACCACTGAAGAGTCTGGCCCCCTCTTCTTGACTCCTGTCCATATGATATTTGTGCACATTGATAAGATCACCTCAGTTGTCTCTAGGCTAAACAGTCACAACTCTGAGAGATGCTCCTGTCCCCTGATCACCTTTATAGCCCTCACTTTGACTCTCTGCAGTAGTTCCTTGTCTTTTGTGAACTGGGAAGCTCAGAACTGGACACAGAACTCCAGGTGCAGCCTCATTAAGGATGAGCAGTGGGGCAGGATCACCTCCCTTGACCTGCTGGCACTGCTTTTTCTAGTGTATCCCAGGATACCATTGACCTTCTTGGCTGCAAGGGCATGCTTGTTGTCCACCAGATCCCCCAGGTCTGCAGAACGGCTACAGGTCACCTCCTAACTTGTCCTGGTGCCTGGGGTTATTCCTTGCTGGTCTCTGTTGAACTTCGTTAGGTTCCTCTCTGCCCAGCACTCTAGCCTGTCCAGGCCTTGCTGAGTGGCACACATACAGTTGTGTGTAAATGTTTTAAAAATATGTGCACTCATGCCTAACTCCTCCATCTTCTTGTAACTGCTAATGTGTAGTGACAATTCCTGGATTAGCAATGTCTGGATCTTTTAGAGCTCATAGCTGTTACTTACACTACTTGCATGACTTCATTAACCTGACACTGTGAGCAGGGCTTGTTAAATGCATGCAGGTGTATTGGTCTGACTGCTATCTGGCACCTCCTGATTGTCCTACAGCCTGCTAGCTCCCAAGCCTTTTTACCTTACTTCTGCAGCTCTTGCACTTTCAGTGGCAGCTGTGCTTTTGGTCTCTCAGCACAAACAACTATGCTGCTTGTGTCAGATGTCCTGTGAGCTACTGCGATGGGATTAAAATGACACTTTCTTCCATAAGCACCTGATTTGGATGAGATATTAGTAGTATTTAATATTTAAATATTAAATACTATACTTAATATTAAAATTTAATACTAAAATTAAAATTTGAAGTTTTAATTAGCCTACTGTCTGTGGGAGCATGTTTTGAGATAAATACTAGAACTATTGCTTGAAGGCTTTCTTTTGTTTCTCCTGTGAAACTAGGATGATGAGAGACTGTGAGACTTCTAGATTCAGCCTACGGATAATCAGAGGAAAGCAACTTGTTTGTTCACAAGCTTTCCAGCAGCTCTGTAATGGATCTCTCGTGGCTGATGCATGTGACTATGTTGCTTGTAAATTGACCATGCTTGAGTGCACTGATGATAAAATAAATGAGTGGATTATTTTTCACAATAGGCTGTTATGACTGACAGTGATTAAATTATGAGAGAGTGCAGAACACATTCTTTGAGTGGCTAAAAAGTGTTGTCTGTTCAAAGCAGTAGAGAAAGTACATTGGGTTTCTGTGTTCCTATTCTGAAAGATTAAAGTGGTGCATAAAGGAGATGCCGAGCACTATGACAGCAATGTAAGTTGACAAAGTCCTAGTTTCAGTCTTGGTGAGTTTTAGGAGGTTTGAATTGTTAGATATTAAAGACTTGGAATAGGCCTCCTGGGTCATCAAGAATTGAATATAAACTACACCTATTTCAAGACCTTTGCAAGTACCACTGCAAGATTGTTTTAGTTTGTTAATCCTGTTGCCTTTTGTGGAAAGTGGTACCAAAATCTTATCCCTTTGTTGTATGAAAAAAACCAAACCATTTATCTTGTATTTAATATAGTTAGTCCAGATATTTATAACCATTCATTTTAATATCAGATTTTCTCAATTAAATTTGTTGCAATTTCTTTCCACTGTAGTATTACTAGTAGTTCACATGTCCTCATCCATTAGTAGGGAACTCGGAAAGCTGTTTATTTAGTAATATTTAGTAAGTCAAACATTTAGAGACTTCATTAAGAACTGCTATTAATCACCTTAAACTTCCTGAGCTATTTTGATCTGTGCTGCCCAGCATCTTGCCTCTCTTATGTTCCTGAGAAGTGGGGACTGTGTGGCACTCCAGCAAAGTGCTGGAGCAGAGAGGCTGCCTGCCAGCCTTGTGTAGTGCTGTGTTGGAGTCAGTATCTTGTGGTACTGAGGTGTCACGAATGGAGGAAGGGGGTACAGCAAGGAGAAGAACACTCACCTAACTATTTTTGTCTAAAATGCTTAATGTTATTGACAGATCAGATTGTTTAAAAATCTGTTTTGATATTCTTGTTGGGGAAGATTCAAATTGTATTGCACATTGCCAGTAAAGACTGATTAATCTGGGTGGTCCCCCTGCACTGTGCAGAGCACTAAGCCAGCTAGACTGTTGATTCGTTTAGCTGTAACTACTTCATTTGCAAAAAAACCCTGAAAAATCTTAATGGGTAATGAGAGGTCAAGAAAATGCAAGCTTAAAATAAAGTGTTGTTAGTGTTCAGTCTTAAGTTCATTGAGTAGTTACACAGCTCCAATACAAAGGGAGTCATTTGTTTGAAGTGTTTTGGCAAGGTAGAACTACCATACACACTTGCTTGAGGACAAAGTTGTTCATTTTTTCATGCTGTTCAGCTGCAGAGTTTGTATGAAAAGTTTCCATGGGGGGCTCATGACCCTGAAGTAGCAAAATACATTGGATACTCATGTGACACTTGCATGAAGGGCCCTAACTGGGAAATCAAGAGTTTATGGTTCTTTTGAAACTCTACCCTGTTTATTGAGACACTTTAAAATTGGAAATTTTGGTTCCATAGTTTAATAATTATTTTTTCTTCAACATTTCATTCACCAAGAGTACATACATGATTTCAAGCATGAAAAGAAATCCCTGTGTTAAAGGAAAAATCTATGGTGCTGTTCAATTTATTAAAGATATTAGTAGAATAATATGCATATTGGAGCCTTGTTCTGTTAAAGTTTGGGTTAGAACAATATGGAGATTTGGTCATGTATCCTATAGGGATCATAACTCTGTATCTTTTTTGGCACTAGTGATATCTAGGTTAAAGCTAGGGAGGGTGTGTTATTTGTATAGTAGTCCTGATTCTTGTTCATACTGGAAATAAATCTGTTGGCTCACTAGGAGCACCTCTGATTCAAGATTTCAGTCTAAATACTCTTATTTATGCCTAGAATTAGTCTCATTGCTTGCTTGCTGATTACATATTTGTAGTTTCACAAAGGTGAGGAATAGAGTTTAATAAGGGAAATTAAATTCGTCAGATTTTCTTCCCAATAGCCATGTCTGCATTTTTTTGGGAAGGTTTCACAATGTATTTATCCTCTGGTCAAAAACGGGACTGTAGCAGCTGTTAATGTAGTTAAGTGAATTGGGTGAGGTACCAAAAATGCTGCAACTTTGGGCACCAGCCCCAAAATGTAATGGGTATATCTGAATTTTACAGTTACTACTTTTTAATTACTGTTAGTTTCTGAAGTAGTTTGGGTGTATGCAGGCACATACTTGCTGCTTTGAGATACTGGAGAAAAGCAGCTATTAGAACATACATTTTCTAGAGATGTGTGATTTGAGAAAGGGAAGTGTTGGATAAGGGATCCATGTTTTTCAGCAGTACCATTTTTTGTGATATGGCTGGATCAGCAAAAGAAGTACGTCAAGTACTGATTCTCTTTATTAGTTACCAATCTAAAGACAAGTTTAATGTTCTGATGGATGTGTCCAGAATAGCACTGTGAATTGTGATATAACATCTTCTGTCTTAAGCTGCATATAGTTTTGTTTGGGAATTAAATGCTGCCAGTTAAGAACTGAAGTGACTATAAATATTTGGACACCAAACAAATTCAGAAGCGGGATGGTTCAAACTTCAGCTGGATACATTTGTACTATTAAACTAACCCATTGCAAGCTTCTCCAGTGCCTGGCAGAACCTATGATACATCTTCTTACTCTTCAAAATAGGGTGACAGACTGTTAGTGACATGGCAGAGCTGTAAAGGACCACTGGAATTTTCTGACGGATGTGCAAGAGATTAGGGAGTAGGAGTGGGGAAAAGGCCTTGCTGCTTTGTATACGATGAAAGTGACGATATGGGTTGATCATGTGTGTAATTGAATATCACAATAGCAATGCCAAATATAGTATTACATTACCGCTGAAATAAATCCGTTTTGACAACTATTGAACAAAAAGAAATGGAGACTTATAAAGAAAAATCTTGAAAATATCTGCAGGCATATGCACACAGTTTGATAGAGCAGTAAGTACTGCAATCAGAGGATGTATTCTTTAAGATTGTACTGATTTGACAATAAAACTATCTGTGTGTTTAGAATACCTGAAAAATAATGGCCTTCTGTAGGCTGTGCTGTCCTTTTGATATAACAAGTTTTTCACCCCCTTATTGGTGGACTTGGTCAATAAATATTGGCTACAGGGCAACTGATTCAAGAGTAGGATATATTATATATTTGGATACTTGTTCTAGTTGTTTAAGAAATACAACTTTTCTGTTTCAGTACATAGTTTTCAGAAAAAACTCTCTTTATTCATGAAATGATAGACTGAATACTTTAGAAGGGCTTCAGTGATGTCTCGAAAACTTGAAACATCTTAAGAAAGTGGCCTTAGGGAGTATTACAGTCACTTTTTTAGGAACTTGGAGGTTTTAACATTTTCAAACTAGTTGTCAGATCTGTTTGAATATCTACAGTTAAAGCAGCCTAAAAGAATTTTTAAAACACAGCAATACAAATTTCTTTGCAAACCAAGCTATTTCTTTTTCTCTAAAAATCTTTTTTAAATGTTAGCTTTTTTTCATGAACTTAGTTTTTAAATGTTAAAGACTTTCCTTGGATCATTCTCAAAGTGCTCAGAGCTAGAAGAAAAACTTGCTCTAACAGAGCTTCTTAAAATTTGTTTGCATTTCTTTTATTCTTGCTGTGTTTCCTGAAGGGATTAAACACTAAGTAGAAGAAATATTGCACAGCTTCCAAGAAATTTCAGTATTCCTTCTTCCGTTATGCTAGGAATTAGTGAAAAGACAAATGGCATCTTTCCCTCTTACAGTTTTTCTTTTGATAATTGATTTTTGTTCCTGCTGGGTTTATTTTCATTTACTCAAGGATGTATTTATTTACTACAGATTAGTTAGGGCCAATTCTCTAGTGTCATTGTCAAAATTGAGAGAGGAAAAAGATTGATGTTTCTACCACCTCTGCATGAGGTCTGCAAGCAGTAAAACCTACTCCAAGTTGAGTAATGAAGAATATATATTTTTTTGCTGAAACTTTGTTTATTCTTTGAACTGGAAAATTTACTCCTTTAAATAAACACAGTCTTCATTTAGCGTGAAGATGAGGGATATTCTTTGTCTGCCAGGCAGATTGCAGCTCTCCATGTATTTTAATGTGTACTGAGATTAACATAGCCTGTGCAGCACAGCATGTGCTTAAACCCTGGCTCAGATTGAGCAGTCATAAAATGGATTGGTGACTTAGGCTATTCATCCCAGCCATGACAATTTAAAGGAGGTCGCTGACAACGTCAACAGAGCATACAATCCTTTTCTTCTACACAGGCTTTGCCTTGAGGTTTTTGTCAGGCAGAATCAGAACTATTTAGGCCTTCCACTTTCGTCTCTGTTAATCAGGGGCTGTTCTGGAAGAGATTCCTTATGAAAGGAAGTCTGGTGTTTGTTTTTGATACCTGTAGTCCCTTCAGCTGAGGAACATGAAGGTCTCCATAGGCTACGGGTCAAGAACATTATCAATTCATGCTTTTCAGAACATGGTATTTTGGGACATTTGAGCAGAAAAATCTGGTGATTTATAGCATTCTCAGATTTTATTATATCTTTGTTTAAAGAGTATTTCTGTCACTTCCCCAGTTATTTGGGATGCTGAAAACACTCATTGGAATGTTATGTTGTTTTGCAAAGAAGAAGAAAAACTGAATATCTTCAGCCTCCCAGGACATCTTTGTGATATGTTGGCTGTACTGGTTTCCAGTTGCTTTCGGCAGAAAGAAAATCCCAATACTGGGTAGTAGTATAGTTCTCACTAAAAAATCAGCTGCAGAAAAGCATTCTGTGTTTCTAAAGCTGTTTCATTCATATTTTGTATTTGCCTGTGGCTTAATTTTTCATTACTTGAATGGCTTTTAAGTACTACATTTGAAATTCTTTTTGTTTTGATCTTTATTTGATGGCAAATAAAGAGTTTCATATAATTTTGTGAACAGCTTATTTTTCTTGTTCTTCTGTGGATATAATTTGACAGAAAAATCCAGCTTGCATATTAAATTGTTTATATTCTTTTTGTTCAGGTGAGGTGCTTAACTATCTGGATGTAAGCCAGGCTCTTGACACAGCTTGGCACCCTGGCTTTCTAGCAATGGTGATGGAATTAGGAGTGGAAGACATAGCAGTTAATTGATAATCAGGAAGATTCTAAAAAAAGCAAGTAAGATTAAGTGAAGGTACCAGAGGGGAGGGAGAAGAAAAGAGGATGAAAGAGATGCTTATACCTGAAACTAATATGAAGTAAGAAGCATTTCAGCGTGTTGGAAATGGTGAAGCCCACACATGATAGCTAAGAAGAGCTATGTTGTTGATATGTTGTGGGAATTTTAGGGGTTCTGTTCCCCATTACGGGATTATGGAACCTTGTGTTCTAACATAGTTCTTTCTGCACTGTTTTCATGTAAATGTCTCTTGATTGTATGACTTTATATGTATTTAAAAAGCTTAATTATTCATTTTAACATTGAGTAACACAAGCTGGTAATACATTTTCAGAATGAGAATTACATCTTTTTGGATAGTTTAGCATTTTATGTGACGTATTGTACAATATTTTTTATATTTCGCATAATAGTTGTGGGACAAAAAATTACTTTGTCTCTTCAACAATTTGAAACTCTTACTTGGAAGTCGCACCAAGTGTGCCGTATTACTTATCTGTATATCTTAAAAGGAATGCCTTCAGTTCCATTCTGTTTCCCTTTTCCAGTAAGTTTAATATTTTACAATTTTTATCTCAAGTGTTACAGTGTGTTCTGTAGACATGTGCATTCTGAAATTCATTCTCCTTTGTAAAAGACAACAGTGAAACATTGTTTTAATTGGCATGAGAAATGCTGCTGTTATTCTTCGTGGAAAGAAAACTGCATATTCATTTTGCTTCAAGTATTGAATTGTTTCTGTGCAAATGTGGTCATGTTAATTAATGAAGTTGCAGGGAATCACATGATGACAGCAGTACCTTGTAAGACAAATCTGCCAGCACAGAATTGGGTGATGATGAGGATTTGGTTCATTTTGTACATAAATATGGTGAAATCTAATTCTGTTGAACTGGACCGTATAGCTAATATTGTGTGTTTGCTCCAGACTTGAATTGGACTTTAGAATTTCAGTGATGTCACACAGTATGAATTAGCTTGGAAGTAAACCAAGTTTTGACAATCTGTACACGTAATACAATTTTTCTGCATGTCTAAAGGAGCTCATAATGCAGGGTCAAAAGATTTGTTTCCACTTTTTCTCTTCTATATGAAGTTGTGATGATTGCTTTTATCCAAGGAAAATGAAACTTCCCCTGTGGACCATCACCCTTACATTTTTGGAGAGAAGTGACCTCTGGGTTTCAACTGAAAATAAGTGAAAGACTGATATTGTCTTCTTACATGGAGCATTTAGAAGTACTTGATGTCAGTGTTTAAGAACAGAGGCCTTGAGAACTATTTTTGTTTTGGTTCTCCTGCTGTTCTAATGAGCATGCCTTGTGTGCCACTTTCTCCTCATAGCGCTCAAGTTTGTCTATCTAAAAATTATTAAAATAATAATAATAATTAGTAAAATTATTTTTTGCGAAAATCAGAAATATTTCTGTAGATGAGTCAGTTTTATAACTACCACAAAATACTTACTTCATCTGCAGATTGATATATTACACGGGTGTTTGGTCTTGGAACTCTTCAACAGAAAGTAAATGGGATATAATTCAGAATGATCTGTTTTGAAACCAGAAAGAAGCTTATTTTGTAGGAACTGGTGAGCCAAAGATGTAGTGAATTGTTGAGATGGTGTGCCTCTAATCTTGGTATTGAATAGAACATAAGGATGTCTAGATAAGCCAGAAAAACAAAAGTGAACTAATCAGAATTGTCATTTTATGGATTTGGAGATACAGTAACACAATTTTTCCAGTAAGTACAACTTTTTACTTAGTTCATTAGGCAATCCAAAGCAAGCATTTGCTGCTTAAAAATAAATACACAAGATCATTACAAGTGCAAAGGAAGGAGTACTCTTGTTTAAGTCTTACAACAGTGGAGGAAGTCTTGAGACTCGTCACAAAATTAATGTACAAAAATGAAGAAGCCACTGCAAGAGTCTTAAAAGTGATGGTGATGTGTATATAGATGCTGGGTCTCTTGCAGCCTAGTGCTTGAAGGACCAATGCTTGGAGATCATGTGGGCTGACCAGTGATATAACTTAGTCCATACTGGGATTCTGGTGTCTTCCTGCCCTGCCCCCCTCTCTGGCCTCACTGCAACTTTTTGGCTATTAGACAAATCATGACCTTCTTTCCTGTTTTGTCTTCAGCGTCTGTTTCCTGTTTTTTCCTTCCCTCCCCCACCCCATTTTTTTTTAAAAAACTTTTCTCTTCAGTGGTGTCTTTACTTTGTTTCACTGCTAGCTTTCTTTTTCAAAGTTTTGTCTTCATAAAAGGAAGAGCATGAGAAGGAGTTGAGAGCTATAGCATCAGTCCTTTTAGTGAGTTTTTGTATCCACTTGTTAGTGAATTTATTAAATGTTAATTTGCATGGTATTCATGCTGTCTCCCAAAACGCAAGGCTGTCACAAGATGTATTTCTCCCATTTAAACCCAGAGCCAGATACACACATTTTCTAAGTGCTAGAAGTTTCTACAGTTCTGCTGAGGTTCTTATGTTTAGGCAGGATTCTGAGACTAGCATGCCTCAAGTCTTCATCCAGACCAGAGCTCCAGTTCTTGATCTGACACCTCACTTCAAGAACTAATCAAGTACTCTTGGTTTCTGAAAGAACATGTAATTTTAAACAGGACTGTGACTCTTGTCCTTTTTGTTGATGTATGGTCTCTGCTGCTTCCACACAGGAATATGGTCTTGCAAAAAAGCCCAGTTGTTAACCAGTATACTATGGTAAAAAAAAAAATAAATTGAAATTAGTTTTGTCTGTACACTTCTACCAATTTTGACTTTGGCATTGCTTTATATTTCAAAGTACTTAGGATTTAAAACATTTAGATAGGATGAGGGAAATCCATGACTGTGAGCTCAAACATGATCTTGGATTTAACATTAAATGCATAAGAGGCATACCCATAGAGAACGCAGGGTAAATATGCTTTCAGGCGTTTCTTCAGTCAGCACATAAACTCATGAGCCCAAAAGGAAGCACAGAAATCCCTAAGCCAATGCAGATGGGGACTTTCACTCAAAGAAGGCTTTTTGGTGTAGAGTTCATAATATCATACTGTTTGTGTAATAAAACTGGAAGATGATAAATTGTTGTCAACTTGGATTTGTGTTTGCTTAGGACTGTTTCAAAGCTTTGAAATTTTTCTGCATGTACAGAATGAAAGCTGAAAGTACAGCCTGAGAAGGCAGAATAAAGCCTCTACTTGGCCTGAAAGCTTACTGTAACAGTACACCACCCCCATTTGTATGTGGTCATTAAAAGGCTTTCCTGCAATGGGTGAGGCTGCTTCGGTAAACTGCAGTTTGTGATGTATATTCTTATATTTATATGGGACTGTAATTAAATTTGTGGTTTGGCAGGTAAACATTTTTTTTTTTCTTGTCTACAGGACAGTTCTAAATATTCCTCCCCACCTTGTTCTTGGTGTTCACAAATTAATTATTATTTTAAATCTTTCTTATGTATTGTCGTTCCCTAACTCTCCAAAGAAAACTTTGTTTAAATAGTTACTCCCTTGGGACTTTCATGCATATCCTGTTATCTGTTTTGTATTACAATCTTTCATGCTGGGAATGTGCTTCCAAAAAGCACAAAACAGCTAAAGCACTTAGATGACTAATAAACATGTTAAGTGCTGAAGTCCAGGCACAAAACCAGTGTTATTAGCATTATCCTTTGCCTTTTTTCTCTGTTAGACTTGTTTCTGACCTCTAGATTCAGAAATGAACTAGGTTCCTTTCCCTTTGTCTCACCCACAGATGTTGCAGTGGTTGCAGTGCTGTTAGTTGTGAAGCCGCTGCCATGAAAAGTAGGAAACTTTCTAAAAGTTGCTCATGTTTTCACTCTTCTAATCAAATACCAGCATTCAGAAGAGCCCATGGGAGTGATGAAGATTTGGCTGCCAGTTTTATTTGCTCAGCTAAGAGGCATCTCCACTACTTTTTGTTGCTTGGGATTGGAAGAGTTAACTCCCACAGGAGCAGTAGATGCATATTTTATAAGAGCAGTATTATCTCTAGTTTCTGTCCTTTTTATATATTCAGTAAACATAAGTATGTAGGAAATTGTTTGCAGTGTTGTGCTTTACATATATCATTTGAGGTGCATTATAATTATCTGGAGTAGGTGGGAAGCACTGAGGAAATTGGTTTTGCTTTTTCAAGGGAATACTTCTGTTCCAGTAGCAGATGAAAGACTTACTTAGCTTGTGCTAGCTGAAAAAAAAACCCCTAAAATACCAAAACACAACCTCTCAGGTGGCTAACTGCTAAGGTTTGTGGGATATGGGAGAACAGTGAGGGAATATGGAATAGCATTTATTCATTGCAGCAGGAGCTGAGAATTATCCTAGTCTAAACTATTTTATTTTTGATTTTGGTTAGTTGTGTTGGGTTTGGTTTTTTTTAAAAATTAAAGTCTGTTATACAGTTAGTAACCTGGATTTTCTTATTTGCATGTGCAAAAAAATCTCTGCAGGTCCTTCAACAGATGGTTCACATAGTGGTAATAACTTACCCAGGAAAGACCACAGCTGCAGCTTTCCTGCAGAAGTCCAAAAATACTTAACTATATAGCTTGAGACTTCGCACTTATTTGGAATTTGGACTAAGCTTGTTTAAGATTAATTGCCAGGGATGCCATTTAATCAAGTATTGGAAACCGAATTTATTATTGGTGGAAAGTGTGGCAGTATCAATTTCTGCATTTCAACTTGAATCCCGATTCAGGAAAAGACATTGAAAAAAAAAAGTGTCAGGAGAAGATTCTCCTGTCACCTGCATAAAAGGCTTTATAATTTTATTGTCACTTTTTTCAACTCTGTTTCCCTAAGTAACGGCCAACATCTACCAGTATTGTTCAAGTGGCTTGCCTAAGAGAACTGTGCCCTCTATGGTGCTTATATTTGGCAATAGCAAAAATGAAATATCCTCTAAAGTAGAAATGTAGGACTGATGTTGCTGCCAAAAAAGGCACTTTTGTGGTTACATTTAGACCCTAAAGCTTTGTAAACATTTGTCTCTTGAATTCTAGTCTTGTACATGACAGAGCAAACTGTCTTAATGAATTTATCAGTTGGTTTTTGGCCATTTTTCCTAAGTTGGATGAGCTGAAATAAAAAGTTAGCAGGCATTTTGAATGTGATCTCAGTCCACATCTGTGTGATATTCAGCCTCAATATGCTTGTGAGAAAAACTTAATGTTTTTATCTGCTTATGAAAGCTACTTTTAAATGTGTGTTTTGGTCTGTCACTGCTAAAAGCAGAGGCTAGTTGCTTCTCATTTCTTTTTCCTGACATTAAGTCCTGGTATCACAGAGATTTCTCTTTTTGCATGCTGTTGTACACTTCCTGAACATGCGAGAGGGTAATAATTCTCTATATGACTTCCACTGAAGAGGAAATGGGTACTTGTCAAAACAATGATGTGCATCTGGAATTCCACCATTCAGGAACTTTATTGCACTGTGGCCTTCCAGTTTGCAGTACAAAATATTCTCAGGTACTAGTAGATTATTTTTCACCAAGTTGGCAAGTGCTTTGATTAACTATGTTATTGTAAGTGCCTTAGAAGCATACTGCTTGCAAGAGTGAACTTAATGTTGTCAGTATAAAAAGAACCTGTTTTTAATCTTGCCAATACATTATAAATAGAAAGAATAATAGTTGGAAAAAGAATTTTTTTATTGTGGCATCTAAAAATCGATCACCTCCAAATGAGAACAAGGCACATAATTTACAGAACACAAATGGGGTTGTCATTTTCCACTCCCTCTCAGCTTCTTTATTAAGAACTGGAAAAAATGAAATGTTTGCCTGTGCTTCAGTGAAATTGTATGACTGTCATAGAAACAGCCATTTGGCAAGGTGGGATAGAGTGGAAGGATAGGAATGGAGATTGGAGGGGCAGTGTTGCTCAGAACAAATGAATACTCACTTCTGGTTTTAATCTCTAAAATTGTGGTTATCATGAGGGTTCAATGTGAACAGTCAAAACCCTCTGTAAACTTGCAAAGTTGATTTTAAAAATAGGGCAGAGATTTTTCTCAAAAACTATGTTGTTCTTAGTTTGTTGGACAGATAACAGGAAAACAGAGCTGTCTCTTGACCCATGTTCATTTTCTGTCTGCTGGAATGAATTTGGAACTAAATCCCGTTTTTCCACTTGAGCGTGTCCTTCTCTAGCTGTGTCAGGGCTTGGGTGGGGTCACTTGTTCAATACAGCTTTTCAAAACGACTGTTGGATTCTCATCAGATTACAACATTTTTTCAGTTCTGGGGAAGAGCACAAAGCTATCTTGATAAACAAATTATATTTGTGCATATGTACTCTGGCAAAGACAAATTTCTTGATTTAAATTAATTTGCTGTTTGAGACTTTTTTTTTTGCCTTGATATAGCAGTGTATTTGTAGATTGAAAATACAGAAGCAACAGATTTCTGTTATCTCTGGATATGGCAGAGATAGCACCAAGAGAGCTGCAGGACTTACATTTGCCTAAATGGAGTCTCAAATTCCAATGTGGGCATCACAACTTGGCTACATGTAGCACTTGAAAGGCATTTGTGTTCTGATTTTCTGGAAAGCCTTGGGGTTGAACTTTACACGTTCTACAGGTGCTGTTACAAAGATGTTGTTTACAATTAATTTAATTTAGTTTGGAAAACAGCAGTTTCCAATATTATTTTCTGTGTTTTATTACATATTTTTAGACTGCTGCATACTGTCAGGAGATAAATTTTAAGAAAATAGCTTTTAAAACATTCTCACAGGTGTTCATGTCTTGTAGTATTATCTTTGCTTTCAGGGGAACTGTATTCCTTTAGCTGACTTATCTGTTAAAACTAAGCCTTTAAAGTTGTATAGGGACTGCAGTAACCAAGTTATTCACCAGGCAAAATGGAGATGGCCTGCAGCAGGTATTTTATGAAAAGTTGGGGCACTTGGGTGATAAGTAATAGGTATGTATTGCACTGCTTTAACAGGAAAAGGGATTTTGAGAAATAGTAATGTTCCAGGATGTAATTTGAGTTTTACAAAGAGTTGAATTGACTTCTCTAGAATTGCTTTACAGAAATTTGTCAGCATAGTAGTTTTATTGTGAAAATATTCTATCTAAACTGCAGATACTCACTTTGTAATTTTAGACAGAAGTAGTTTTTTCCGTCACATTTAATTTGCTGTCTATATTCTAGATTTTTTTCTTTGTCTTCACAGCAATCTTCACAATTACACTAGTACTTGTCTTACATTGTTGTTTCAGAACTACCTTATAAATTCTCACCGTGCTATGTAGGAACTTGTCAGTGTTTTTGTGGTGAGTCCTCTGTTCTGTGTATTGCAAGGAATGGTTACAGAACTACAATAATTTTCTCACAGTATAAAAATTAGTTCTAGAAACTTCAATATTTAAATAAGGACAAGAATGTGTTTGGGAGGGAAATAGTGCATGTTTGCAAATTATCAAGCACATGATGGCATGGATATAAACAGGAAAGCTAATAAAATACCTGTTATTTTGAATAGTGACTTCATTATCTAGATAAAAGGATGCTTACAGTATAGTTTCAATTAGCTCAGGGGCTGCTAGCTTGTGACATGCCTGTAATTCTCTGGAAACTAGATTTGATAGACATAGGATCATTTGGGAGGGCACCACTGTGCGCCATTTCTACTCTTGGAGATGAGCTTAGATGTTATGTAAATATGTGTATGTATTTAGACACATACATGTTCATGTACACATGTACCTACCTAATTTGTATTGTCATGGAGTGATTCACTGTCTGGCTCTGAAATTGTAGTTATTAAAATATATTATGTTAATACATATATGGAAGCATTCTATTACTTGCCATCATTTGGGAATTAGACTTGAAATTGGAGTATTGTTGATGTGTAAAGTTTGACCTTTGAAATGTGCTACTGACTTTCAGAACTATTATGGCACCATCTGCTGACCAATACACAGACTGGCACTGTCAGTTTGCTCACCTGGCTGTCTCTTGAGAATAAGCTCCCAGAAGCAGAATCATGAGGAGAAAAGGCAGTTCTTTTATGGGCTTACATTTGGCAAAAATTCTTACTAGGAGATATTATTACAAAGACAAAAGTCTAAATCAATACAGAGTTAGTTGTCTACTCACCTGGATTATTGCTTAAGGTTTCTCCATGAACTGTGAAGCTTTAAAATGGGGAATTTGGGATTTTTTTGGCTATATTTGGTATAGGGTTGTTCTTGGTAGGCTGTTTTTCAATGTGTTACCTTCTATGCCTGCAAAGAAGAGCCATGACAACGTGAGATTAGTCCACACCCCAGCTCTGGTGGTCTTGTCACAGCCTGGGAAACCAATGGACTCTGACAGGCTTCTGCCCTGTGGCTACTGCAGAGACTCACAAAAAAGCCGAGTCTGCAGTACGTCTCTTCAGCCTCTGCAGTTAACCTTGATTTTTGTGCACAGTGATCATCAGGGAAGGAGCAAAATGGAACAGTCCTTGTCATATTCACTGTGTAAATACTTAGGTTTGGGTTCAATTGCTAAATACCGTCTTTGATTAATCATTTAAAAATAGGTGATTGGATTTTGTATGTATTGCACGTGGACCCTTTTCCTTTGCTTTTTCTGTTGTAACTTTATCATACTCAGTAATTTGCTGAGCTTGATCTTTGACTCTCGTGTCATCTATTTTGTTTTAGGAATGTGCTTAAAACTGAATGTAATCCAAATTATTGGATTCAGTTTTCAAAGTATATTTGTATGTATAAACACTTCTGTAAGTTCCTGTAGGAGAACTGGGGCTGTTTTTTTGGTTGGTATTTGACTGCAGAACAGTATTTAATTGGGAGCTGTATAATGTAAATGTTGCAGATTGATCTAAGCCAATTTTAGGGATGTTTTTGCTTTCTTAAGGATCCCAGAATTGAAAACTTCATTCTTTAGTCGTCAGTTTATTCCTTGGTGTTCAGAGCACTCCATGTCTTTGCAGTTGTAGTAATCCATCTAAATAATGGCTAAAAGGAGAAATTTGATGTACTTTTTGCTTTGTCTGCTAATAGAATGTGTGCAGGTTATATTGGCACCTTCAGCAAAATGATGCTACACAGAATTATGGTATGTCATGATTTTTCTTGTTTACATACCAATGATAAAATACAAGTTTTAAAATTTAGCAGAAATCTAAAATAAGGTTGTTTAATTACTACTTTCAGCCAGATTTGAAATATAAATTATTGTGCTCTAGAGAAAATAACTAGTTTGTTTTTGAAAAAAATCTAGTTGTAGTACCAAGTTCCTCAGGTAATAGCTACTGGTTAAACCAGATTCTTTTACACTCTAAAATATGAATAACTGTTCCAGCTAGGATTTTATTTCTTTATAGCTTTTATATCAACAAATCTTACATGTTGAAAGCACCAAGCATGAATGATGTGTCCTAACCAACTGTGAAATGCAAATCAGGCTTCTGCAGAGCTTCAGATCAATAATATGACAAGAAATAAACAACTTTATTTGGGAGGTTTTTTGCTTTATTTTAGGCAGTTGAAATACACATGACCTTGTTTCAGGTTTTCGTGTATATTTTTATAGATGTTAGAAATGTTCTTTGATACCTTTTTTGATTTTTTTATGTGTAGCCCATGTGAGATAAATATTTGGAATATTCATGAAGGGAGTGATTTAAAAAATGAATTATTAATACTATGGTGATCCAGAAAATTAAATGACTTGTACAGACACACATTGGCTTTTAGTGCACTGAGCTGTAATTTATTTCTGTAGAAGTAGGTTGATTTTCTTTTTTTTTTTTTCCTTTTGCTTCTATGACATGATGGCTTCTCTGCGAATCCTAATAGACTGATGGAGATACAACTATCAAAGCAATTTTTATTTCTTGAGTTTGCTATGTATTTCAGTGACAAACTGAAAAAAGAAGAGAAAAGTTTAGGACTGCCTTTTTCTACTTTTATATACTCAGAAAATAAGTAAAATGAGATCCAGAAATGTATGGAAAAAGGATTTGGATTTGTTCCTCTGTGCTGATAAATAAATGCTGTAACAAGCAGTGAATTAAAACATGCATTAGCATAGAAAACTTCATTTCACTGCAGTTGGTTTTAATGTTGTCTGTGATCTTTGAGTGACACTTTTTTCGTTTGCTCTCTTTCTTTTTTTCCCCTTTTTTTTTTTTTCCCAACTTCATTTTATGCTTGATATGTCTTCTGTTTCCAGTTTATCTATGGTGGCAGGAATCCTTTTGGTCAGAAAAACTACATTTCAAGAATTTATGCTAGAAACTGGAAGAAAGGTATCAACCAGCTGACCAATCTATATATTTGGGACGAAAGAGCCTAAGGAGAGAATGTAGCATCCTTTTCTGCTTTCAGCTGTGAGCTCCAGCCACCACAAAGTTTCTTCTCAGCGCAATAAAAAGAGAGAGGAAGGGATGAATCAAGAGGAGTGAGACTATTTGTTGCTTCCTGGTCAGCACCTGTGCTTAGGGAAGTTGGTAGAGTTATGAATAGGGCACATCATCTGCTTCCTGTAAAAGCGGGATCTGTTTTAACAAACTCACCTTCTCTTCAGGAATTGTGTTTTACAGTACTTTTTGCCATCCCACCCCCATCTTGATCCTTGCAGTTTAGGTAGTCATTCAGTCTGCATGAGCCAAGTTTTCTGGAGGATTACAAAAGATACAGCTGTTACCACTTGTGGTTTAATGTGCATGAGTTTAATATCAATTGCAAGTTCTTTTCTCTGTTCAGACATTGGTAATGCTTCATTTGAGCATCACCCTAAGGTTCCTTCTCTTTTGTCTACTCTTGCTGCAAAATTCTTATTCTCCTTGGTCAATTCAAAATGAAACACAGATTTAGTGTTACCTTGGAATACAAAAAAAGTGAGATAAAGTGAACCCTATCCCGCTGCAGTTGTTACAGAGCTTATGAAAAATTACAGGGGCAAAAATACATATTGTGCTCATGCTATGTAGTAAGAATGAGAAATGAGAGTTTAGTTGGGGATAGGAAAGTGAGAAAACATGCAGTTGAAGTTGAGAACTCTAAATTTTTGATCTAATTTGGTTAATTTTTTCCCAATATCACTTCTGAGAGAAATGCTGTCTGGTGCTTGTTTCCATTTCCTTTCTGGCACACTGTTGGCTGTTAGCCCTAGAGCTGTGTTGGGATCATGTGAGGTCTTCCCTATTGGTGCAGGAGGGAATCATGAAAGAGCCACTTTCAGAAAACCTAGTTTCTTGATTGCTTGACTATAGCGAAGGTAACATCAGAGGCTTTACAAACTGCAAGAATAGACTGATGGCAGAATTCCAGTGTTATGTCCCTCCCTTTCTCTGTTTTTTTCTGTGAACCACAAAACTGGAGGATCTGTTGAGCATTGAGATAGGGAGTGTGAGACCCAATTTTGTGTTTCTTGAGGGATACCTAATTCTTGTACCAACATGCAACTCTGAAAAAAAGAAATGTATGAAGCTAATGTGGTAGAGAAGGTATTTTGGGAAGACTGTAACTCACTTTTGGTCAGTGCTCTTTAGTTAACTCATCCACCTCTTCACAGTTAATTCAGAGACCACTGGGAGTATAAAGAAATACACAGACTCAGCAGAGAGGTGTGCTTTGTTTTTGTAGTGTTCTCCTGTCTATTCCTCTTCTCTACCTTTCCCACTTCCCCCCAGAAAAGCACTGAAGTTACACGCTTACAGGAAATTGAGCTCGTGAAAGAAATCCCTCCTGCTGTGGGCATCAAATGAAAGCATTAAGTGAACATGGACAGACCTATTCAGACAGGGGCTGTAACAAGCTTCCCTTGCTTCTGCACTATAAAGCCAAGTTCTTGTAACGATAACTTTGATTATGAAAACCTGGACACTTGGAAATGCATGACCTTTTTTGTTTCACGTTGAGCAAGTTTGTACCAGCCACTGCTATCCTGTCTAAATTTCATCACTTAAAATGTGTGACTTGGTATCCTCGGTTTCTTTTATTGTTAGAACAACATCATAGAGATGTGTTTATGGGGTGACCTACTTTGCTCAGGTCTAAGGAATTTTCTGGAGATGGCTCCTTTTTGACTGTATAGTAAAATTCTGATATTAATTTTCAGAGTAGTATATAATGATTTTTTAAAATTTGTTTGTACATGTATTTCATGCATTTTTGCATATTTTGAAAAGCACAAAAAATGTGCAGGAAATATAGTGGCTTCCCTATAACTTCTTTGAAGATTTGTATATAAAGTCTTATAAAATTATTTTAGCTACTTGCTGAGAAAAATTGGTTCTTTCTTACAGATGCATGACAGAAAAAATCACTACCCTCTCTGTTAATTACAAAGCCTCCTTTATAAATTTTTTAAGCAGAGTGGATTGATACTCTGTTCAGCAGAAGTTTTGATTTTTTGCAGGGAAAGTTGAGTTTGGTTTTCTAGATATTGTTCATTTTTCATTTTTATAATAAAGCTTTACATTGTTATGTTAAAAAGATGGATATCTACCATTAGGAAGGAACAGCAACATTTCTCTGTTAGATACAAAGGTGATAGAAAAATGTAATTTGTCTAGTAGTAGCTTGAAAACTAGCATACTAATATATGGTTTTAAATAGCAAATTCTTTCAACAGTCCAATGTCAACCTGCCTTTCAGAGGCCTGCTACCTCTGAGATAAGTAGTACTTAACATAATGTTTAATACTCTATTGCAACAAGCTCTATTAGTAGTATTAAAACTTGAAGGGTTTTTATAAAAGTTATAGAAATGGCTACATAACTGTGACATTTAAGCTTGAAATATATTCAGAAGTCTCTAGCAGTAAAGGGTACTAACTTACCATTTAATTCCACGTTGGGGAATGCTTTGGTTTTAGATAGTGAAATGTTAAGTGATGAACAAAAAAACCACACACACCATGTAGCTACTTTGGTCACAAGATGGTTAATGTGAATTTTCCTGTAGATATGTCAAGGCTCCTATGTCTATGCTTCTTAGAAAGATAACTATCAAGATGGTGTTTCCTCTGGCTCAATATTGTTCATCTCCTTGACCAGAATGGCTTCTCTTGTATATTTAGGTGTCCAATAGATTCCTTTTTTTTTTTCCCCCCATCATAGGGAATGGCTTAGCTTAACTATTCCTGATGGCCTGTGGATGTGCTTTGGAAACCTGGAAGCAAAGTGTTGCTGCTGCCTTGTGATCTAAACTGTTTCCCACTTGGCTTCAAGTGCAGTTTAAAGTGCTGTGCAAGTTAATAGCATCAAGCCTGACTGGATAACCTTCTTGACTTTTTTTGGGCAGGGGTGGGGGCAGGAGCAGTTGAGTTCAGCAAGAGTCCTGAACCTAAGAGCCTCCTGCCTCTAATGGCATGCAGTGATGATAATCAATTTTAATGGAGAGGGTCCCGTGTTATAAAGATGTAAATGTGATTGTAACTAACCTGCTAAACTTTAGGCCAGACAAACAGACCATGAGTTTATAACTAATTATTTTAAGAAGACTGTAAGTAAATACTAGTGATGACTAATGAAATCTAACCATTATAAACTTTTGTTGGACCCTTGTATGCTTATTTTTGTTGGCTCACTTCAGTAAATTGGAAAAAGGTTATACTACACTTCTAAAGCAATGCAGCAAAATATGGTGCCACACAGATAACTGTATTTGCTTATTCTAGTTAATTTTTTTCAATAAATACCAGTAATGTTAAGATTAAAGGTTATTATTGCATATCCTGTTGTTACAGTATTAGGATTTGTCTTTAATTTCACTGAAGGAAGGGTAAGCAGAAGTGATGAGAGTATAAGAGTTATATAGATTTTATGTTGAATGGTATGAACTCCTTATTAAGAACTCAGTCTTACCTTAATTAAAATTCTATGCTTCCCAGCATTGTTAGTGATTTCAACAGGATCGCTGACTTGTAATTTCTGAATTTTTTATACTCAGTATTATGCTTACCACCCTTTTGTCCTATTCTTTGGTAATCTTGTTCTTTCACTTCCAATAATTTAAGTTGGTAAGTGTCACCAAATAGTAGGGGAGTTGTATGTACCAGTTTTACTGGAGAAGGTGGATACTCTTCTGAAATTTCAGTTTCTGGGTCAACCAAGGAGCTCAGCAGAAAGAGAACTGAAATTACTTCTGAAATAATTTTGGCCAATAACATTAGGAGTAGTTTATAATGAAACAAATGTCTTTCAGTGAGCACACTTAAAATTTTATCAAGAAGGAAACTGTAGATCTTTTATGTGTAGAGCACTAAGTTTTAGCATACTGATCTTACTTGTGAAGGGAAAATTTGAAAAAGTGTATTTCTTTAACCCTAGTGAGTTTAATAATCTACAAGAGTTTCTAAATTACTACAAATTACTTCAAATAATTAGTCAGTAAAAGTACTGATGCTACATAACAAAACTGTTTTTATGGTTGCTTCTTTTAGTGTGAGTTGTGATAATGACAACTGAAGTTGGTTCAGAGACCGAAGTAAAGAAAGATTCTGAGCAGCTGGAACCAGACAAAGCCAAGGACAAGCCTGAAGAGGCATCAGAGACTCCAGGAAATCAAAAGTCCAAGGAAACATCCTCTGGAGAAGCTCAAGATTCTTCTGATCCAGCACCAACTAGCAAAAGTAGTCCAAGTAGCCAGAAGAAGGAAAAATCTTCACCTGAAAGCAAGGGTATTTCTCGTTTCCTTCCCCCTTGGCTTAAGAAACAAAAATCATACACCTTGGCAGAGGCCAAAGATGAGCCGAAGAAAAGGGCCACCGGGGAAGAGCAAGTAGTTGAAGAAAGTGAAAGCCAGACACCAGAGGGTGTGGCTCAGCCAAAAAAGAGCTTGGAAGAAGCAGCTGAAAACCGTCAGAATGCTAAATCAGATGACAAAGAAAAACACTCAGTTAGTAGTGCTGAAATACAGGTACGTGTAGGAAGGCTCATAGATACTTTGGAGTAATTTTAATGAAACCTGATTCATGAATTATTTAATTCATCTAAAGCCTTGTTAGGATCATATTGGGGGAAAAATGACAGCTATTCCAGTTGCTAGCTCTGGTCTTGCTTTTTGTGAAGTTGCGTGTCACTTCTTAACGTTCAGACTTCATATTCTAGGGTGGTGAAGGCGCATAGAGAATGTTTTGTATGAGGAGGGACAGAGAGAGACAGTTGGCACTGGTCAGCCTGGGGAAGAGAAGGATGAAGGGGAATCTTATCTGTGTGTATTAATACCTGAATGGAGGGAATGAAAAGGAGCCAGACCCTTCTCAGTGGTATGCAGTTAGATGACAAAAGGCAACGTACCCTAATTAAACCCCTGAAATTACATTTCAAATGGCAAGAAAATCTTTTTTACTCTTACGGTGATAGCACCTTTCCTTGGTAAGGAACGTAGCCAGGTGGTGGTGGTGCAGATGATAGGCCTCCTAGGTTGGCAAAGGGGTGAGTCAGACATTGAAACGGGTTGACCAGAGGTGTTGTGGAGTCTTCCCCTATGAAGATATGCAAAACCTAGCTGGGTGTGGTCCTGGGCAAACTGCCCTCTGTGGCCCCAGGGGCATTAGACTATATCTCAAGAGACCCCTTCCAACCTCAACCATTCTGTGATTTTGTATCATCTGGCTTTCATAAACACTGGAGTTTAGTTTAGTATAATGCCTGGAGCTTCTTGATAAATTTGTTTCTCTTAGGAAGAAAGCCAGTAACACATATTAAAAAAAACAACCAACTAATTTCAAGGAAAGGGAAAAAAAGGCACCTTCCATGGTTTGAGAGCAAGAATATCTGGTCCCTAAAAGAAGACCTTAATACTTATGCTGGTTATTGTGCTTCCATGGTGTGCATAACTTCAATGAAAGCTTAATGTCTTACTTATTTGCGATTATAAAAGGAACAAACAAATTAAAAATGTCCTCCTTCCTGAGTTTAACTATATTTTAATATAGCCTCCCAAAGATGGTAAAGAAGCAGAAGTAGAGGAAGTTGCAGAGAAAAAGGAAGAAAAACAAGAAGAAAAAGACAAAAGGGAGACAAAAGAAGTGCAGACAGGTGAAATTAAAACAGATAACGTTCCTCAGAAGTCTCCAAAGAAAATCAAAACTGTGCAGTGCAAGGTGATGCTTCTGGATGGCACGGAATACAGCTGTGATTTAGAGGTAAGACATCAAGCCTTTATATGCAGAGCTTTTTCTATCAGGAAAAGAAAACTTGCTTTCATTGTACTGAGTGTTTAACACTATAGTTAAGAGTCACTTAATGTTTCAGTTTAAAATTCCATCTTTAAAACCCTATCAGTTTATTCTTAAAAATATCCTCTGAGGTACACTGGCTGATCATTTGACATCTCAGACTTGATTTTTTTTTTTTTTTTCCTAAAACATTAAGGTTTTCCTGAAGGTTGTGTGACATGTGCCAATAGTTTTCTTGAGGTCGTTAATTTTTTTAAAGTTCTCTCAGCTGGAGATAAACTCTAAAATTTTTAACTTTAAAGTTTAAAAGAAGCTCTCTTCAGAAAGAAAAAATTCAATTACAGATATAAAACACATATTTATGTTTTAAGTTATGTTCTAGTTCCACATTTTCATAGCTGTGTGCAATGCATGTTTACAACTGGGTTAGATATTGTGTGTATCTGTTAAATCTGACTTGAGGTCACTAACAGAAACAGGGATTTTGGGCTGAATGGAAAATAGTTTGCTGGGGTTTATGGCTTTAATATCCTTTCAATATATGTGTGTGTCCAAGTTATAAGTCAAATAGTAGTTTTTTAATATTTTACATGTCTGTCCTATATTTTACACTAGACTATCTGTTTGCTTGAAATGAGGGGAAACCAGTTGTTCTGAACCCCACTTATGAACATTGGTGCTATATTTTGCATGATGTAACCAACTGATTTGCAGTGGTGCCCAGGCTGAACATCTGAGTTATGAAGAGCGGTTAAAGTCTTGTGCCTTTTTAAAACCTAGACATTTAGATATATCTTTCATATTGATCTAGAGACGAAACAATGACAGTGTTATGGCATTCCTTAGACCCAGCTGATTGAAAATATTTCCATTTTTGTTTAACATATATTGTTCAATTTTTGATGTGGTGCACACGTTACAAATCATGTGGCAATGCAGGCATCTGCTTGAAGCCTTTTGTCTGCTCTTGTGCTGTTTCATTTTTCCAGTGTCCATCAGGCTGTTCCTACACCATTTGACTGTGGATTTCATTAGGCTTCTTGGTGTTTTAGTTGCTTGTGTACAAGTCCTTTTGCATTCTGTGATATAGCACTGGATGGGTACTACTCACCTGTCCTTCCAGATTTTGCAAAACTAAAAGACTAAAAAAAATGCCTGTTTTTTAAGACCTTCAGAAGCTTCATCACAACTTAAATCTTATTTCATGAATTAGTACAGCTGGCTTCTCAAACCCATTCTCTAATAACACTCCTATCAGCTAAGCAACTCCTATTTGTTGTTTACCAGTGTAAAATACTCCTTGGGAATGTTTTTCTGCAGTTTGATGGAAGTTTTGAAGTTTGTGTTTTATAGTTGTTAGTAGTACAAGCTTTCTAAGGCCTCCATTTAAAATTTTCTATTCTTGATGTTAAAACCAAGCAATTTCAGTATATGGTTCTTAAAGTATAGTGTTTTAGTCCTACATGGATCTTTCCCTGACCATGTCAGATGTAGACCACTTCACCATAAATCAGGCTGACTGTAAAAAGCAATAGCAAAGCCTTCATTACTGTTAGTTAGGTCTGCTTTTTATTATGCTATTTTTCCAGAAGAAAAGAATTTATTGACATAAGCAAAACAAGAACATGAAAAATACCCTGCCGAATAATTGCTCTCCACAACACATTGTATAGGGCTGTGCATACTTATGGGCAAAAGTTGCAGGAATTTTGTCACCAGAAGTTCTTGAAAAGTATTCCTATTTATGTCTTAGTATCAATATATATAGAGAAAACAAGACTTGGCTACAGGGTAGTAACCCTGGAGTAGTTGCTGGTTTGGGATTTTTTTTTTCCCCACATAAATCAGGATGTTTAAGTCTGAATGATATCTTTTAATTACAGGCTATGTAAGTTTTACCTTTCTGGGCTTTTTCCCCCATCCTAAAATAAGGCTTAAATGAAGTGGTGGCTTACCACAGATCTAATAATATACCATTTTGTATTTATAACTAAAAAATTCTATTTTAAAGTCTGTCATGATTCAGTTAAGTCATTTGGCAATAGTACATTTTCTCATTTGCAGTAGGAGTTTGCTGTAAGAACAATAGTAAAATTAATTTAATAGGGGAAAAAAAGTGAAGAAACAATTTGTTTTATATGTTCATTTGAATTATTTATAGGACATGAGCAGTGCTGACTGCAATTTTATAGATGAATTCATGTTCTTAAACACATGTAGAGCTTTTAATGTTCTGCTACCATATTAAAATACTTATAGTCTCAGAAAGCTATATCAACTAATAACTGAAATTTCAGGTTGTGCATTCTGCAAAGGATCCTAGTAGATTTCTGATACTCTTTTTTAGTCTTCCTTCAGTATTTAGTGTTTGGGTAAATGTTGGCTTATTTCTGCTTTTACAAAGTTACTGAAATGATACAAGAATTAAAAAAAAATTAAAATAAAAAATAAATAAAAAAGAAACAAAATTTCTGTAGTCAAAGCCCAGTTTACCTTAGTTGATCTTCTAGTAAATCAGGTTTTACTTTGGGGTAATTGTCATGATTTTAACGTTCCTGATGCCTATTCCAGTTTACTATGGACTGTAGACCAACTTCTTTATATTTAAAATACACATACTTGCTAATGGTGAAGTAAAACTGAAAAATACCATGTTTTCATTACTGTTATTTGATGTCTTTTGGTAGAATCTTTTTCTAATCACCATTCTAAAGCCTCATGGTAATCAGAAATAAAATCTGAGCTAATATGCCATTTATTGGGGACTTCTCTGAGTTGCAGTCCTATCTCTTTTTTCTTGTAGAACTGCATCAATTTGTATTCACATAAAATAAAAAGAGTGTGAAAAAAACAAAATATGACCCATTAATTTAGTCTCTGTTAAATTTTGCCAATTGTTCATTCCTATTGTATGTGTCTTTATATAAGACACTAGCTGGGAACAGGCATACAAGGAGAGAAGGCCATGATGCAGTAGCTTCAGTGTCAGCACACAGATGAAAGCTGATCAGGATTCTCAGCAGTAACTAGATTACTGAGACTTTTGTGGCCAATTAGTAGGTCTAAAATTATACAATTAATTTGTAACAGTGGTGTAATGATAATGTGAGGACTTAAGTTCAGCTATTATGTACCTTAGATTCACTAGAATCTAAATAGAAAATCTTGAATTAGCAGTAATGCCTAGTTTCTTTAAAAAAGTATTGATGCATTAGAACATAAGCTATTTCAGTCAGAAAAACTTTACTCTTCTAGCTTGAGTGTGTTCTGATCAGTAAATGGTTAATGGCAAAAGCTTGAAGACACGATTTGGAAACTAAGGGAAAAAGGGAGGATTACATTAGGAAACATTTGAGATAGACAGACAAGTCCCATGGGACCTTAGATAATACACCCACTAGTGAGTGAGCTGGTTGGTGTTGCTTCAAGGCCAAACTTGACCATATTGGAAATGTCCCAGCAGTCAGGGAACTTCCTGGAATTTGTTGGGGTGGAAAAAAAGCAAATGTCATTCCTCTTTTCCAGAAACTTATTTTTGTGCCATCTTAGGTTCTTAAAATTCGTAGTTTTTTATATGGGCCTTTTAGCAATATGGTAAATTCTCACTTATTTTTGCTTGTAGGAAAAAGTAGTTCAATAAAATCTCACTTGTTTATGATGGTTGTCCAAGTACCTGTTTTTCTCTAGTTTTTTAGTGGTTGGTTGTTTGTTGTTTTGGTTTTTTTTTTTTTCAAGTAAGATAAATCCCTAAATAATTGAGGACTCTTAGGCTTGTTCTGCACTTGTGCAATTAGAAGCCTGCACTTTGAGACTTCACACTGTCTGGAAGGACAGATGAGTTCAGATATAAGAGCCCTAGCAGTTCCTATTAACAGCTTCTAAAATAGCAGCTCTTTTGTTACTGCTCACTGAATTCCATGATATATGCCAGTTGTTTAGTCTGACACCTATCTCTTTATTTCCTTCTTATTTTCCCTTTTTTAAAAAAGCAGTTTTTGTATAGATTGAGGTGATAGATGTGGAGTTCTGACTGTTTTTTTTTTTTACTTTATTTTCATTCTTTTTCTTGTCCATCTTGTTAGTAATTTTTCCTGAGAGAACAGAATATCCGCTGACAATAGTCTGTGTGCTTAGGAAGAAATGCCATTTCAGTAGACCAGAAACAGCTCTCTAAACTGCTGTCCACATGATAGTTAGATTTCTATCCTGCTTATGTTCCCTTTTGCTTTGTGAGCTTAATTTAGTTTTAGACATATTTGTGGTTATGTTTCTTCAGCTCCAGTGATTTAAAACACTTCAACATACTTAATTTTTTATAACATGATTTTGAATTTTGGATATGGAAAGAAGGAAACATTGTTTCATATAATGTCTTGTACAAAACCCATTTCTTTACACACACACACACAACCAACCACACCCTCCCACACTTTCTGTTCTCCCCAGCACTGAAGCTGATTTTGTTTCTTCTTTTGCAAAGTAACATGTTTGGTACAAATTAAATTAGATTAATTTCTCAAAGATGACTGAAATAGTTTTTTTTAAAGCTTAAAAAAAATTATATTTAAATTCATTAAAGTGATAGTGAGCTTTTACAGAATATGTAAAACAATTGTATTGGAAAAGAGGCTACAGTTTTTGCTTAAGGTTGGTGTTTAACAACAGTTCATCTGGAGTTAGTTTTCTAAAAAAAAGTGTATTATCACTGAGACTTAGACTAGGCAGCAAAAGCTGTATAGAGATTGTTCTGGACCAGGCTCTCCATGCTTCACTGAACATTTTAGAAATTTAATATTTACCAAGTGACAAGTGGATATCTTAACTCAATGTAAATTGAGTTCAGCTGTATTCTGAAATGTTTGAGTTCTATAGTATGAAGCTGAGATTGGCAGAGGGATTAATTTAAGTGAATTGGTGAAGTCCTATAATTTTAATGGGACTGAAGCAAATTTGTGTGTGTTGACATACTTGTTTTCTGTCCTGGCTACCACAGATTGGTTTTTGTAATAATAATCTTTATATTCTCAAGCATCTTCTTATCTTGTTGTGGCAAGATCCTTTATATGCAAGAGGTTAATGTTACTTTATTGTCAACTGAAAAGGACGGGGAGAAGTAGACTTTGCATAAAGAAATCATGTATTATGTAACTTTTTTTTTACCTTTACCCTGGAATCTTCAGGGTAAAGGACTTGAATTTTTGGAGCAAATATATGTAAGAAACTGAATATATATCTACTATTTAAGAAAAAAAACAAAACAAAACAAAAAACCAGCACAAATTGCAATCCAATTATGAACTTAATTATAGCACTAAAAATTTGCATGGATGTACATTTTCTTCTAAGTGGAACTAGTTCAGTTTATTTTGGATGGATTAGGTACATGGGCAAACTTAGCATCTATTATGTTAATAAAAAAGGGATTTATTGCAATTTAAAGTCTAGTTGATATGAAATTGATGTAACTTCCACCCAATGCGACATTTTCTTGGAATCTATGTTGAGTTAAAGCACCTTTTGGAAAAAAACATATATGTGACATGCAGGTTCCATTGAGAGATACATCAGAGTAAACAAAAACTGGTTTCTTTGACAAAATGTTCTGAAAGTGAATTCCTGTGGTGAGTAGTACAGAACAGAAGTGGGTGGGAGATGCTCACTTGGGAAAAATACAGCTTCAAAATGTTGAGACAGTATACTTATATATGAAATTGTGGGTAAAAAAGAACAGTTCACTCATGGTGAATTAGCATGTTTTTAATGGGATATTAAAACATCTTTGGAAATGACTGTAATTTGATGCTGTTCTTCGATAGCTCAGAATTTGTTATCAAATGTTGCTGTAGGAATGGAGTACAGGTACATTTGAACCCTGCATGTTTTTTTGCTAGTTAGGCTTTGTGTATTGATAATTACTTGAAGTTCTTTTTTGCAGCCGCCTAGTGTTGTTTGACAGTGGAGTTATTTCCTTGGGCTTGTTTTTGCATGTCTTTCCTATTGCTGCAGGCATGCCTGCCATGGTTGATCTTTGGATTTCAGCATAAAGCAAATCTCAGATATTTGTCTTTTCTGAGGTTACTTTGTAAATTAATTTATCATCTCTGAGAGTCATCTATTCTTTTCCCTTAGAACTCTTTATTTTGCCTTAGTAGATCTCCTGACTGGTGTCAACTTGCCAGTTTGAACTTTAAGTCAGTAATTCTTTATTGATGGAACTGTTTGAACAGATATTTCAGCCTCTTTTGTCATTATTTTATTTTTACTTTTCATCTATCTTTGTACTTCCATTACTTTTGTAGATGCAAATTTGAAGGACCTGGTTTATGGTCTTTCTGGAGTATAGCTTCTCCGAATATCCTTGTCTGAATGCCAGTGTAGATGTAACACCTAAGGTACTCCACTGTTGCCTAGAGAGGTCCGTGACATGACAATGAAGTTAAACCTTGTGCTGGGTGAAACCTGTTCCCCAGTTCATTGTCATTTGAAATTCTCACTGTAGTGTTTTGGAGTTTTTGATCTTTCTCAGAAATGAACTGCACTCAATTCACCAATGCAGAGATGCTGATTGTAATCTTGCATGGTTGATAAAATGTGGTCTGTAAATAATTACTCTGCATCTTGGCTACTTGCTCTGGGGAGTTAAAATCTTTGAGTGGGAGTAGTGTTATGAACACTTATACCAGCCATTCTTCAAACTTCCTTTATATTGTTATTTTGGAACTTCTAAAGTTTCATAAGGCAGCAAAATAACCTCCATTAAAATGTTATATTAAATTCTTTTAACTTTTAGTCTTTTAGTTCCTTAAGTCCATAGGTTACATATTAATAAAATAGATTGATTTTCTGTGCTCTGTTGCTTTAAATGAATCTTCTGAAATAATTCACAGAATAATATTTCATGCAAGTACTGTACTAAACATGAGTTACATGTACACAATATGTCCATTCATAGAGCATGAGCAATTAATTTAATTATTTTAAATTTAAAACTGTTGTAACTCTTAAAGATAACATCTAATTAGCCTCAGACTCTTCAGGGTAATATGTGAATGCCTGGAGAGGTGGAAAGAGGAATAAGCTATTGAATGGTTCTGGAGGAGCATGACTTAAAACAACTTTCACAGGCTGTGAACTGTTAAAAGACTTTCAGTTACCTTTCATTACTTTAAAGAGTTGAAGGAATAACAGCCTGTAAGTTTTATCACAGAAAGTTGTCAAGGTATTCAGGATGAAAGCTGAGTGGTATTTGCCAAAAACTGTGACTGAACCTTTGTTCATGCTTGAAATGACAGAACCATATTAAAGAATAAAGTAACCTTGGTTCATTATTCAGTTGTGTAATATTTGAGATGTAATGGCAGTTGAGTTTTAATAGCTTGAATGAGCAGACTATTGGAATATTTAAGATGTAATTTTTAGGAGCAATTTTAATTTTTTTAACACGGTGTAAATGATGTAATTTGGACCTACTCCTTTCCTGATAATTGACATCTGTGGGAGGTATAAATTACTAATATGTTACTGTGAACTTTATGTATCTCTTGCTTCCATGAAGGGAAATAAGCTTGGTTTTTTCCTCTGTTCTGTGGTTTTGTAGATAGTTGTGAGGAAAGGCTGTCATTAAATTTGGGATCTCTGCAGTGAAGACTTGTTCAGATTTTCTGTTTTAAATATAAACTGTATTTTAATAGAGAATAACAAAGTTCAAACAAAAAGAAGTGCTAAGTGCATAATGATTACTAGTTAGAAGCAAATGAAGATCCTATTGGGTTTGTTTACTGCATTCAGTCAGTGGTCTAATTAAATATTTATGACAAAAGGCATTTAAAGGATGCCAGCACTGACCGTATTTTATGCACGTATGAACAAGTGAAATATATTGGAGCTGACACAGACTCTATGATTACTTACAGTTTGCTAATACAAAGTAAAAATATGTTTGCTCAATCTACAATTAAGATCAGTCTTTAACCCTGAATTAAGAAAATCCTGAATGAAGTTGATATGGAACAGATGTTTAATTGTAGTTGAGTTTTGATTTGCAAATTTTTTTCTGACTGCTCAGATGTGTAGTCTAGGTTTATCCAAACACTAAGTGGTATGTTTAAAGTATGACATCTTTTATTTAGAAAAAGGAAAATAGGGATGATGTTAAATTTGGCACATTCTTAAAATATTTGTCCAGATTCAACAGACACTACTGAAAGTAATGTTTATGTGTGAAGTCATCTCAGTCCCTGGGGATTTTTTGCCTTTCTCTGCAGTGTTGAGAACAGCCCCGTGCCATGGCTCCTTTAGGCCATTCTGCCTAGGCTCTTTCTTGCTGCTCCCGTGCCTCCAAGGCACCACTCATACCTTTGCTCTCTGTCCTTTGCCATTCCAAGTTCGTAGCAGGAGTGAGCTCTTGTATTCCCTTGGTTTGGTTTTCCCTCGGGGTTCCTGCTTGTACAAAGCAGGCTGGTTTGCTGCAGCATCAGAAACTGCCACTTTTCAGTTCTCTGTGCATGCAATATAAGTGCAATCCAGGCATGAGAGCACTTTCCATGCATCACTGGCCAAGAAGCACAGCAAAGCAATTTTTTGCAGCCAAAGAATATGCTTGTCATTTATATGTATCATACTTTTGAAAACAACCCAGGCTGTCACACATCTCTTCCTCTTTTGTGTGTGACCAGCACCAATCCTTATCCTTCAAGTCTCAAGAAACAGGGGCTGCCTTGTTTATATTCCTGCTTCTCCTTTTTGTGGCCTTTACTTTGCCAGACTGCAAGGGATGCTTTAGTTTTTTAAGCAAAACCAAAGAATTCATTAGCCTGGTCCTGGCTCCAGAATTGCATTGTGTTGATGCTTGTGAGCATTAGGTCTTAAGCAGAATAAAGAAGAAAATAAATCAAATTTTTTTTCCACCTGTAATCTTTTTAATATGTGTCTTTGAAAATGTTCTTGGAGCTGAAAAACACCCTGGCATTTCAGGTAAATACCAATCTCCTACTTAGTCAACTCCTGGGTGCTGCTCCTGTGCTTGCATTTAAACCTTTGTACTTAGCCACTTTGGAGATAGACCCTTGCTGTCATGGAGTACTGTTGTTCTCAAATGTAATAAAATGTTTTATTACATTTCTCAAAGGGAAATGACTCAGACAATTCTAAAAATGAGTACAAGAAGAAAAAAAATCCCTGGAGAAATAGTAAGTATTTCACACCTAAAAATGTTTGTGGTTACTCCGTTTGCGAGCATGTCCTGCATCCAGCTAAAGGTTTGACCTCTGAGTAGGTATGTGGAGTTCTGCCATTCTTTGGAGGCCCAAATAAACTCAATGAACACAGAAAACTTTTGAAAATTTTACTTCACCTGTTTTTGTTGGCTCCTCCCCACCATTTTCTTCAAATGATTAAATTAGTTTGAGATGATCTATAGTTCTCACACCCATCAAACATTACATGCCTCCTTCCCACACAGAGACAGCCAATGCCTAGGTTGGCACATGATTATCCATTCAATCCTTTCTGCTAGTGCAGGACTGGGAAGAAGTGTGGAGATTTCCTCTGTGTGTACTTCTCTAGAAGAGAGAAGGCAGGAATAATAGGATAGACTATTTCAAGTGGAAGGGACTTCCAATGGTCATCGAGTTCAACTGCCTGATGACCCATCCTTAAGGGTAAGGAAGCACCCATGTCAAAAGCGCTGACCAAAAGATAAAGCATGTCCAAATGATTCTTAAACACTGACAGGCTTGGGGCATCAACCACCTCTCTAGGAGGCCTGTTACACTGGCTGATCACCCTTGTGGTAAAGAAATGCTTCCTAATGTCCTACCTAAACCTCCCCTGGTATAGCTTTGAACTGTTCCCACATGTCCTGTCACTGATCCCAGGGAGAAGAGCTCAGCACCTCCCTCTCCATCTTCCTCAGGAAGCTGCAGGGAACAATAAGGCTGCCCATCAGCCTCCTTTTCTCTAACCTAGACAAGTCAAAAGTCCTAAGCTGCTCCTTATGGGATGTTCCTTCTAGCCCTCTCACCAGCTTTGTTGTTGCCCTCTGAAAACATTCAAGCACCTTCACATCCTTCTTAATTTGTGGGCCCTGGAACTGCTCACAATACTCAAGGTGTGACCACACCAATGCTGAATATAGCAGGATTATCACTTCTTTTGTCTGGCTGGTAGAACACAGTGTTTGATGCACCCCAGGATGGGGTTTCTCTCCTGGCTGTCTGGCCTCCTTGCTGGCTCACACTGAGCTGCTGTCCACCAGCATCCCCGGATCTATGTCTGCAGGGCTGGTCTCCAACCAGTCCGTTCCCAGTTTATACTTGTGCCCAGCATTAGTTTGTCACAGATACAGAATCTGTCAGCTGTTAAGTTTCATGCCACTGATTGCCCAATGCTCCAATCTATCCACATTGCTCTGTAAAGTCTCTCATCCCCCAAGAGGATCAGTAGCACCTCCCACTTGAGTATCATCAGCAAACTTGCTAATGGTGCATTCAACTCCTGCATCCCTATCATAGATAAATATATTGAACAGAACTGGTAGCTGTGAGTGTTTATATTGCATCAGTAGCTTGCAGCTCTTATACAGCCAAACAGATCCATGATATCCAAATTCCCAGTTGCATAGAAATTTCCATTGTGTATGTTGGCTGCAATTGCTTTGCTCTGGTTTGCACTTTTTGGGAGAAGGAGGTAAAGAACAGAAATATGCTACCTCTTAGTTTTATGAAGTGATTGCATTATGAGGTGTCATCTGTGGTGTCTAAAAGCAGGCTTGAAATTGGTACTAGAGTAACCTTGGTTACATGTGTTCTTACGTTCTCTCTTAAAAGAAAGCATAACTTGGCAGCAATACAGAATACTGCAGGTCTGAGTTCTCTTAAACTGCTGGCTGTGTGCATGTCCTCGCTTCTCAGCTTCTTGTGATAGGTTGAATGTGCTCCCCTTCTTGTGGGAGCAATTATGTACTTACAGTTTTACTGACATTTCTGCATTTGAATTTGGAACATGAAGATGTTCTTGTTTTCAGTGCTGGTATTTGTTTTGCTATTAATATATATGTGTGTGTATACCTATACATAAATATATACACGTTTATACATATATAAGGAAAGTGATTATAATTTACACATTGGTTGTGACTATCAGTTGACATCTCAAACACCTGGTAGAAAATGAAATGCAATAATTTTTAAAAGTATCAAACTGTGCAAACCATGATGCTGCCTTCTTAAGAGTCCCTTACTCTATTAAAATATTTTTAACTTTTAAATTGACTGGATCACAACAGTTATCTTTAGTTCATGTTTAGAGACACTCTACTAGGAACATGAGGTTTTCCAGAAAAGTTATGGTTTACAAAGAAATTGCACTTGAAAAGTTTGGTTTTGCAAATTAAATACTCCTTTAAATTTTCAAAATTGTATCACTACACACACACACACATATATATATATTTATATATAAAAAATAACTAGGAGTCATTCAATTTTACAAGTAGGATCTTATAATGAAAACCATTGCTGGTACAGAGAGGCTTCTTGTGCTTTTGAATCAATAACAGAGCTGCTGATGTTGTAATGTCTTTTCATTTTGCTGCTTTCTAGAATGTAGACTAACAAACTTGGGCTTTGTGACATGGTGGTATTTTTTTCCTTATGTGGAAGAACTATGAACTGATGAAAAGATGTTTAAAGATACAGTGGACACTGCTAGTGTATCCAAGTTCTTTGTTAATTATGACTTCCTAATAACAAACTGTGCAATATTTTACAGTTATACTTGCAATGTATTTCCTGTAGATTTGCCTGCTTTATGTTTCTATATGTCAAAGACTTGATATTGACTGTGGGTTTTAGTATATGAACTTTATAAAAAAGCAGCTGATTCTAGATGTGGGCTTGATATGATAGCATATATTATTTTTGCACTAATCTATAGATTTTCTTTACTGAAATATGTATAACTGAAACTTGCATTTGCAAGGTGTGATCACTGACCTGCACCTTGACTTTGGGAAAAAAAAGTGTTGTCTATTACATGCATCTTAGCAGGCTAAGATTCTTTGAACTCTCTCTTGCTTATACCGTTCCGACTTTCAATTTACCGCTTTTCTATATTGGTAATTTTTCTTACTAATTTGAAGGTGAAGCTGTCAAGAAAATTAAGTGGTTACTTCAGATGCTATGGGGAAGTAGTAATCTGGCTTTCTTGAAGAGTGAGATTCTTTGAAAATACTAGACTTGAAATTCCCTGCTCTCCATTTCAGAAGTTACTCTGACTTCTACATTCCACTGCCTCGTTGCTTCTGCTACTAAATCTGGTCATTTTATAATTTTGCTTCTGTGAAAGCTTTCTGATCTTCGTGAGTAGAATGTCTGCTGGACAATGCAATTTTTAATAAAGCTCTGGATTCTTGAGGAATTAACTAACAATGCTTTCACTCTTTGCTCAGTGCATACCTTCTTTTCTCCCCTCTCCCTCTCTCCCTCCGCTCTTGGCCTTTACTGCCCTGTGCCGTGGAGCCGAGCTGCGGGAGTGCCGGAACGGTGCCCATGGAGTGCTCCACCACTGTCTGCGGGGACAATGGCCACACTGTCACCAGGGCCTACACGGGGGCAGCCAATGGCGTTTCTGCGGAATGGCAGTGGTCTGTGACATCTGCTGAAATCTGTAGGATAAGTAAATGCAAAAATTCTTATAAGCTGACGGGCCTCTAAAAAGGCCATGTTGTGGCCTCAATGATAAATGCCACAAATAGCAGAGATGTCATGAAGGAGTTGGTTCAAACTGGAGACTGCATGCCAGTCCTGTTCAGATTTGAACTGTAGAAAGAACTTCTCATCTTCCCACCTCTGACCACACATTGTGAGCTGTCTGCTCTAAATCTTTGTCTCCTGTCAGCTGCCATCTCCAGTACAACAAATCTATTTCTTAAAACCTGGCACACAGGAGTAGAGCCCGGGCCTGCTTTTCATTACTGGCACTACAGACATATGGAATGTTTACATTCCCAGTTTTCAGGTACAAGAATCACACAATTGTCAGGATCCGATGTGAGGAGCGGACTACTACACACCAATTTGATGCTCAGATAGCCAGTTTATTGCTCAAATTAGCATTTCTTTATACTAAAATTTGCTACTGTACACGCGATCACACGAATGATTAGAAACTTTTCATTGGCTGCGTGCTTTTGTCCGCACACTCGTTCTGATGTTCTGATTGGTCAGAAGTTTTGATGTCTTTATCTTGCTTATCTTTGCGATGTTGCAATTTCTTCTTTATTCTCATAAAGTCAGCATCCTTGCTTGTTGCAACTTCTGTCCTATTCCCATATAATCAGCACTCCTGTTATCCTTTGGATGTTACCACTTCTTCACTATTCCCACTTATTCTGCATTCTTTTTAGCACTTTGTTCCTACATAATCAGCCATTTTTACTAACCACAGTTATCCTTCTACTGATTCTCACGGGAACAGACTATAATGTTTCTAAGGCCCATGCCCCAACACAGAATGATAGAATGGTTTGTGTTGGGTGTTATCTTAAATATCTTCTAGTTTCAACCCCCCTGCTTAGGCTGGGACACCTTCCACCAGACCAGGTTGCTCAGAGCCCCATCCAACCTGGCTTTGAACACTTCCAGGGATGGGGCATCCACAGCTTTTCTGGGCAACATGTGCCCGTGCCTTGCCACCCTCACAGTAAAGAATTTCTTCCTAATATCTAATCTGCATCTACTCAAAGTTTAAAGAGTGTCCTTGTCCTGACATTATGTGCCCTTTCCTTCCCTGCTCTCTTGTGAATCCTCTTCAGGTACTGGAAGGCTGAAGGTAAGGTCACGAGAACAGATAAAACTTCAGGACTGACTACCCTTTGCTTAAGCTTCAGTAATACTGAGCTCACCAAGTGAGCTTAAAAGTGGCCTTATAAATACACTTTTCAAGAGTGTGTTAAAATTATGATCAGTCTTCAATTACTATTATAAAGTGGCAAACTACGATACTGAAACTAATCTTAAATAAAAATGTGTTCTTCAGTTTTTTTCCTTTGTTACTGACTCCCACAAATAACATTTTTAGGAAAAATAAACATCTTGAAGATTTCTTATTTTTGAGCATCTAATGAATTTGTTGGGGTACTGAAAGATTTCAGAAATACATGAATAGAAAGCAGCAATCTTATTTTCTGCCCCTCAAAACAAACCATTGCAGTATAGGCAACTCAATGTGTTGCATATGTTCAGCTTGTGCTTGCGTGCTACTTCTTCTGAGCATCCACTTTTAGTGGTCTGCTTGTTCTTTTTGTCTTTTGAACATAACACCCTTTATTTTTCAGTGCACTCACATCATGTGATGCATAAGTCACTGAGATGTATACCAAAATGATAAAAATGCTAAAGTTAATAGAAATGAATGCTGTAGAAACTATATTAATTTTTAGAAGATAATATAGAAAAAGTTGGCTCAAGTAAAGAAGTCTTCCGTTATTTTAAAAATAAAGATCCAGAAAACTGAAAACTATTTAGTGACACTTAATAGTGCAAAATATTTAGATAATTTTAGGTATTGAATTTTCCTTATGTATTTACATTGTTATTTCGGGGTTTTTTTGATGTATTGAAAAAAAAAATTGAAATTTCTTGATTATTTGTCAAGGATATGTATAGCTTTCAAATATGGTGAACAGTCTTTGTAAGAAAGCTTACAGTTTTATAATCCGCTTTATTGATACTTGAAATTTTCCTGAATAATATCATCGAATAACAGTACCTATAATTAAAGACCTTACTGATTTACTGACATTAATTTTCTCTTTTTTCTTATTTTTCTTTTTTTTTTTTTTTTTCTTCTTTTCCTACCCTCCCACCCCTCAGAAAAGAGCAAAAGGACAAGTGCTGTTTGATAAAGTATGTGAGCACCTCAATTTACTGGAAAAGGACTATTTTGGGCTGTTGTTTTATGAGAATTCAGAACAGAAGGTAAGCACGTATGAGGGTTTTGTTTGTTTTTCATCATTGCCACTCACTTCAATAGTTTAATGAGGTATGTTCTATTAAATGTTTACCTTTACAAACACTTGAGTAAATTTTGCTGCCTTTTCTCATATATGTGTAAGAATGCTTTGTTCATGAACATGAAGGGAATCGAGCCCATAAGTCTGTAGTCTGTAATGACTAGGCCTTTGAGTTCCTCTTTTATTAATTTTAAAGAAAATTTTTGGCATTTATGAAGAGACTGGAGCTGGTCCATCACTCAGATGCTAGTTTTACAAATGAATGGTGTTTGAGATGACTATATTTGAAAGGATTTCTTAAATACCATTTGGTATCTTCACTCTTCTTTTGTACTTGCTTCTGTGTTGGATGGTTGAGCACATTTAGATTGCTCAGCTGAGAAAAATCTTAAATTAGTCAGTGGCAAGTGCTCCATTAATTAGCAAAACAAAATTTATCCTTCCAGCATCTTAACATTTACAGTTAGTTATGGGCTGGGCTGCCTGTTGCTTTCTCCATGAACTAAAGATATACTTGTGTTCATCTTTTCCTTCATAAAAAAAAAAAAAACAAAGAATAATTACAAATTAAAGGGCAAAAAATTATATTTCTTTTTAATCTGTGTTTGTAGCAGAATCACCATTACATCATACTGCATCTAGAAGCTTTTGGCTTTTTTCTGTTGTCTTTCTCTTACCACTATTTTGTTTAAAATTAAGTGTAATTTCACGGTCTGAATAAACCTGAATTTCTGAAAACTTCCATTCAGATAAAACTGTTTTCTAGAGTTATTTGCTTTGCTGCAAAGCTTTCTGTGCAGTATTGAGCAAGATATTCAATTCCTCTATATTAAAAATTCCTATATACAAAATGAGCTTATTATCTTATTACTTAGGTATTTAATTTTTGTTCTTGATTAGTAAACCATTTCTAGACATAAGAACTTCTTTGGTGTAATGATGAAGAGCATTTCTGTTGATCTTCTGAGTAATATCATAATCTTAATTTTACCTGTTATTTTTACTTGTCTCTTTATTTGTGCTGCTTGCCATTGGAAAACTGTACTCTACATCCACAACAAAATAACATAAAACGGCAGTCTGATCTCTGGCAAGAGAGAAAAGGTCTAATGCCAGACCTGGGATCCTTGACCTATACCAGGGAATAGCCCACCTGAGTAGATCACACGAGCGATCTACTCAGGGTAAAAGAGGTAGCCTTAGGTTTTTGGAAGTTCAGCAGAAAAGTCTGGATTATTATAGGGTTATGTTTTCCCACCTCCACCACATCCCCCTCTTTTATTTAATGTATCTATAGTTGGACTAGGACTTTCTTGGTATTCTTCAGTCATTTGAATGGAGAAACACAGTTCCACTCTTCTAAAAAGACCCCATCTGTTTTTTCATATGTCTTTGTCCTTGGAGATAGTAAAAACTTGACTGGATATGAACCTGGACAAACCTGATCTAATTCAAAACTGGCTCTTAAATCACACTTGGACCAGTTATCTCCAGAGGTCTCTTTCAGTGTGAATGAGCTCTTGAATTCTTTATCCATTGACTGTGAAGGTGGTACTGTAGCAATACTCATAAGTAAGGTGTTTGCATAAATTGAGAAATATCTGATAATGGGGTCCGTATTCAAAAGCAGAATACATCGCTTCTCACCTGAATTATGGACAGCAGCAGGCTTTTATTAAAAAACTTCTGGAGAAATCTGGTCCCATTTGTTATGAAGACTAAACAGCCACAGTTGTTGGATTTTGTCTTTTTTATACAAATACATTCCTAGTGTTAATTGGAGAAACTTAAAAAAACCTGTTTCTAGCAAATTTACATTTCCCACCTCCTACTTTTATGAAACTCTTGCTGGGTTTAGGGTCCTCTTTTCTGTTCACCTCTGTAGTAAGTTTGAGTTACTTTCTAACTTCGGTACCAGTCCTTTCTCATGCCTTTTTTTTTCTTTTTTTCTTTTCCCTTCTGTTATGACTGTTGCCTTTTTAGATTAAAATACCTCAAATCCCTGACCTCCGGGCTGGTCTGTACTAAATGCTGAATGATGTGTTTTTCCCATTCTTGTGCACTCATCACAGCCACCCATTTATGAGCCAGCTGTTGAACCCGACAGCAGCTGTGGCGTGTGGAAACTGAATGCCAGGCACTCTTTTGAATTAGAGCTGCTCCCCAATGCACCATCGGGGTACCATTGGAGGAGGAGTCCCATTAACTCTTCTCCATGGGTGTTCTGTGCAGCTGGGAGAGATGTTATGTCTTCCAATCAGACTGATTTTTGTTAGCATTAATACACATTTTGAAACTATTTAGGCCAAATTAGTAATTAATGATTTCTTTCATTTTTTTGCAAATGTTAAATTTATTAGCCTAAAGTTTAGTTTGGGATTTCATTGCATTGCACCCTCAAAAGTTCATGAATGCTCCATTCACATTGTAACTGGTCTGCAGAAGTGTTAGGAAGCTTCTGCTCTTATGTTTTGGATGCCAGCTGGAAATGCTGCTTTTCTTTACAAAATACTTTTGTATGGTAGAGAACATTTTGTTCTTTGACAATACATTACTTTGTCTCATCTATAACCTTACTATTCACAAATTAAACAAATAGATTTCAGCATACTGGAACAAAGTAGCTTGTATACACTTTGTCTTTTGTTTTGAAAGACAGACCTGTCTATCCTGCATAAGAGCTCTAATGTAGGGTAGATTCTTTTGTGATGTTTGTTTTTATCCATAACAAAAGGCCCAGATGCAAAAAATCCCCACCCCCGTAATTATGCCTATAAATGGAATATAAGCATCTGATTTTATTTGACAGAGCAGTAATGGAAGTTGGTGGCAAAGTCTGCTTCCAATAAGCTAATTTCAGGCTTGGAAAAATCAGAAAATGAGGGATTATTCTTCTCATCTTGCAGTATATTCTGTATTTCATGTTCTTTTCTCCTGCTTTGTAGTGATAAAAGATAAAGAAAGCCCTGAAAGTAAGAGGTACTCAGGAATCCTGTTTTTCTGCTGTAGTTATGCCATGCTATATTCTCTATTTATTTCTTTATGCTGTCTCTAAAATGTAAAAATTTAAGATACTTCTAGTTATTGTAGTTGCAAGAATATGGCTGTGTGTAATTTCAGAGTGGAATTAATGCCAAAACTGAACACCTAGGGTGATTACTACAGCTGAAGTGAGTCTCAGTTAAAATTATTTGAAGACTTATGTTGTCTTCCAAGGCCTTTCCATGTCAAGATTATTCTAAAAGAAACCCTTTTTTTAAAAACTTGACCATTATAAATGGTATCCAGGATTTTGGAGAAGTGCTTTATAACTCTTCCCTTGTAAAAATATTATGGACTTTTCCTTCTCTGGAAAATTATTGTAGCTGTGAAAAACAGAGGTCACAGACTTCTTAAAGCAAGAAATGTGCAATTATTGTCTTTTAAAAATACAATTGTAAAAATGATAAAAAGGGGGGCTTTTAATTTGTAAATAGTGTTCATCTAATATATACATATTAGTGAATGTATATATGATATGAATGTAGATGAAAGTGCACTTGTGATGAAATCTACTTGGACCAAGATCATTTACAACAGGGAACTTTGTATTTTGGGACATATTCATAGCAGCCACATTCTCTGTCAGCAGAGGTGATGTATGTTAAATATTTGCACTACTGCAAAAACATAGCTCCACATTCTCCTAATCCATCCAGACCTGTGAAACTAGACTAGCATTTTTTGTCTTCTTGAAATAAGGTGGACTTTGTGTTGAAAAGCCTGAAATAGAGACTGAGGGATATGGTATTGGGATACAATGTTGCATCTGGAATTTGTTTGGTACCATAGACTGAAAAAGGTAGGTCATATTATACCCTGTATGCACTGCTTTGCTGTTAGGTGAGAAACACTGGTAGAAATATGAATTTGGCAACATCTATGCTGGCACTGAGGTGTTCCCTCAGACTTTAAAGCTGCAAATACCTGCAGTGGTCTGTGAAAAAGCAGATATTGTTCTTGGCCTCCCAAGGCAGTTTCTAATTCTTCACTAGATTGCACATCTGTCTTTGAAATGTTACAAGGCCTGCTGTCAGGCTGGCTATATGTACGTGTGTTTCTTCCATGAATGTGCTTGTGTATGTATGTACCTGGCCATGGGAAGTAAAGGTTCAAACACTCAATGGAGGAATGTCTCAGTAACTGTAGTTAAAAGGTTTATGTTTCTAGTCTCTCACACAACCTATTTTCTAACATGTATGGGTAAAACTAGTAAACAGGATTGTCTGATGTTACTGATTCCTTAGTCTGACTTCCCAAAGTTAAATTTTTGGATGGTCTGTCACAAAACGGTCTCTTTGCACATATTCATAGTAACTGAAATGTTATGAGGTATTTAATAGTTTGCACAGATTATATAAAAATATTTTTAGTATGGAGGATTTTAAATGCTGGCTGTGATTTTTGTTGGGTTTTTTTTCAGAACTGGCTAGATTCTTCAAAGGAAATTAAGAGACAAGTTCGAAGTAAGTACTTCTGTATTCAGACATTATGCTCCTTTTATTTTCCTCATAGAAATATTCTTCATAAATTTAGTAGCCTGGATGTTGATTTTTTTTCCAGCTTTAAAATAATTTCTAATAGTGATGTATTTAGCCTTAAAACAGACAGCAAGTCTTCTATTTGCATCCCCTGTCTAAGCAGGGTATAGAGAGTCACTCAACATTATGCTGTAGAATAAATCACTATACTATGTTATGTTAGTTATTATTATATCACTCTTATAATGATTAATCATTATATTATATTAGAAGCTAATCAATTATATTATTGCCCCAAAATTTTCCCTTGTTGTATGTGACTAATAGTTGATATTTTTGCATCCTGGAACAGTAGATGTTTTTCAGCTTTGTGCTGATATTTGGGTTATTGGATGGAGAATGTGATCATGCAAAGATGGTCATGATTGTTGCCATGGGACTTTGTTACTTCAAAGACTCAGCAGAACAATATGAACCTACAAAAAGAGAATTAATATGTTTTACCGAAAATGTATGTTCTTCAATATTGATCAGTCCACCATTGACTTTTTTTATATGTCCATCATTTTCAGAATGGAGATGGAATAGAGAGCATAATCTTGGAATGTCTCACTACAGTGCTTTTCAGACTGAATCTGCTTGAAATGCCTTTTTACTTCCTATACTCAGTACATGATGAGTAATTTATTTTACTCTGCATAAAACTCTGTCAAAGCTCTTCACTAGCTGGGTAGCTTTTGTAGGAAATGGGGGAGTGTATGGAGAGTAAATCTAGGTGATCCTCTGCCTGAGTCTTACACATCACAAAATAAGCGGCCACTAAAACATGCTAGACAGCCCTTGCCCTTACTGAACTTCTTCCCATTGCTTTACTCATTTGTGGCCAAAACGGGGCCACAGTTGGTTGTTGCTGTTGTTGTTGTTTTGTTTTTAATGGAAACCTTTTGGTAGTACCCAATAGGAAATGCAAGTGGGGAGAAGGTCATGATAATATTTACATGCCTAGACTTACAACACAACAAGAATTTAAGCTAAGAAACTGACTGGACTTGTAATTAAGAACAGCAGTGTGTTATTTATAATGATAAACAGATGGTTTCTTTACTGTTGTTAACTTCAATCTTTTTAAGGCAACGTTCATTTTTTCCAGAAGTCATAGTGGTGTTAATTCTGTTTTCTTTAGATCTTTGCCTATTGATGAAATCCCTTACTAGGAAGGTGTGGTTTGTATTTTCAGTACAGAAATAAAAGTTACAGAAGCATTCTTGGAAGCTATTTTTTTATCCAACATGCTCTTGTGTAAGCAGACTAGACCTATTAAAATGGTGAATGTACTAATATGCAAGTAGCAGCCATACCTTTCGTCGAGGAAAAGTTACTGGTATTGCAACTTCTGCAGGTCTAAATATGCAGGCTAAAGACTGTTTTATTTGGTTTTAATAAATGACAAAAGATGGAGGATGTTGATACTTCTTGTATCAACTTTTTGATACAAATGTTGCTATCTTTTTGTCTTCTGTAGCAATTTGCATGCTATCTAGCCTACAAGTGTAAGAACTGACCTGAAATTTTATTGGATGCACTACAAAAAGTTCTTTTTAAGACTTAATTTTTTGTAGTACATATGATAATGTTAAGGGGATGTGATTTTTCCATTCAGCATGAAGACCCACATGTTATGCTGGAGAGCAAGTCCATTTATTGAATGAGGAATCATGACTGGATTTTTTTTTTTCCTTGGTCTATAGTATTTCAGAGTTGATAGGCAGTAATAAAGTGAACAGCCAAGTAAGAACACTATTTTAAGGATTTTAAAATGACACTTGCTTACACTAATATGCAAGTAATTGGCATACTGTTAGTTGTGTTCCTCATTGTTAGTCTATTAAAATTTCCAGATATTGGAATGTGCTACAGGCACATTTAATCTTCCAGTTACATGAGTATCAAGTAATAAGACTTTTTTTCTTTTCAGGCTTAATTCTTAATATATTTGTCTTTGAATCAAGAATGTAAATCCTGGGTACAAAAATACTCATTAAATTTAAGATAACTGTAAAACCTATTAGTCCATTTGAAAGTTGGTAATGACAAAACTTATGGCCCTGAGATTAGCTCAGTTGGGTACAGCCTGGTGCTAAAAATAACAACAAAAAAACAAGCCGAGGTTGTTCGTTCAGTCCCCTGTATGGGCCATTCACTTAAGAACTGGATTTGCTGATCTTTATGGGTCCCTTCCAACTCTAAATATTCTGTGATTCTGTGTTTCTTTTTGTCTTCTATGGCACAAACTGAAGCACTAGGGTGCTAGATAAGTGTATGTGGACAAATACATTGATCAGAACACACAAAGGTGACACCTTTGGAAAGGTAGCTCAACACGTAATATTTACAACAACCTCTGTCTCTCTCTTAAATGTGAGCAACACCAATACTCTGCACATTGGGCATGTATCTACCACCTGTGACTGGGAAAGATGAAATAAGAATCCTGTAGTCTTCCCCAAGTCATGTTCTGCCAGCTCTCTTTCTATGTCACAGCCCTCAGGCATTCTGTGTGATCTCTTATTTGTACAGGTTGGCCTTTGGCTGGGCAATTATGTTGGATCTCAGCAATTACTGATGTTACTTCAGCTAATGAATGTGATCCACAAATTACTGTCTCTGTTATCAGGGCTACAAAGGTGACAAAAATCTTGTTTGCTTTCAGCCAGCCTGTTCTCTTCAGGAAAATGAATTCTTGACTTTTTTTAACTCATGTACTTGGCTATCCACTGGCATGTGTTAAAACCTCTAATTCTTTCAGGGACAGGTAGGTAATTACATTTCTGTCACTATCTTCTTGAAAATTGCAACATCTCAAGTGGATTCAGGCTTTTGCAAAACTGAGAATCTCAGCTTGGATATTGTGACAGTACAAGCAGTAGCAACTGACCTTGGAAGAGTCAAATCTCAGACTATACAGAAGGTGTGTTGGGTCACCCTTCTGCAAAATTCAATTTAAGAATTTATCTGTTGAAACTGAAGGTAATATTATGTCAATGAAATCTTTCTCAGTCTGCAGCACGGTTAGTATTTTTACTGCAAAAAATACTTCCACATCACATACTCTGTGTTCTATATCTTAAAAGAAACTGAGAGAGTTCAGATGTTCTGAGGACAGAATAGGCTGGCATACTAAAAGAAGTTTGAATTAATTAAGAACGGGCTTGCCTTTTAAATGTACAACTCTGGCTGTCTGATTTTAATACTAACAAATGTATGGGTATGCTCAGGCATCAAAATACAGTGGTCACTTTATTAAGGTTCACTGTATATCCATCTATTTCATGTATATAGCTGTATATCTGTAAGATTTGTAGCTAATTTTAATCTAAGTTGATTACACTAGACTATAACTTGTTACTGTTGACGAAAACTAAGTACCTGTGCCAAGGGGAGAGTTTTCTTGCAAAAGCTGACGTACAAGAGAGTACATGAGTAAAAGCCAGAAAAAGCCTTTACTGGAAAAAAAACCCTCACTGATTTTTCCCAGTTTAAATAGGATGAATCATGTTAATTGTATGTTGCTAGCTGGTTGGTTATATTGCATTCTTTTTCTCTAAGAATGTGCCTAAAGTTGCCACAGACGCATTTTTGATGTAACAAGCTGGCTAGAAAAATTTTTGACATTTCTTTAGCCCATACTATTGAATGTCAAAACAGAGAGCATTATCAGGGACAGAATGCTAAATACAACTTGAAATCAGCTTTGGGGTTGTTCTTTTTGTCTTGGCTACTAACTCAATAAAGAGCCAGCAATAATGTTCGTTATTATGTGAGGACAACTATGATTGTGCCTCGGTTGTGCAGCTATAAAAAGTATGCTTTAGTGAGAAGTATAAATATAGACTGTGCACATTGTAATAGACTTGCTGGTCTATATTTAGGGGATAAATGTGCTTTCAGTAATGAGGTAAAATACATGGTCACCAACTGTCCAGAAAATATTTAGTACAAAGTCAACTTCAATACTTTTTCCATAAATTAGCAATTTAATCAGTAAGAGTAGACACATGAAATTTTTTTACAAAGTCTACACACTCAGAGGATTTATGTGCTTTTTAGCTTCTTATAGAGAATATGGTTGTTTTTTTGTTAGGGTTTTTTTTCTTCAAACCATGTCTCTGTCTCCTGGCAGCTGTAGAACTGCTGACAAGAAAGAGCCAACAGTTAAACAGGAATTCATATGTGACTAGTTTAACTGCAATTTTAGACCAGGAAAAGCTTGAAGACTGGTTTAGTACCTGTGTGGAAGGACACATCCTTCATTCATTTCTCCACAGCTCTTTTAACATGAAAACTGTACTTAAATGCTTTTTGCATAGATATTTTGGCCTTATTGCTTATATTCATCAGTTTGCTTTACTCAATATCAGCATCTTTGCATTAAATTATGCTAATTCCCCGGGAGATGATGGGAGTAGGCTGATCTGTTTCATTCCATCTTTAACTGTGTTTGTTATGCTGTATGTATTCATTGCTGTTAGACTTATTTTTTCAAGATATTGTCGTCTTAATTCTGTTTTGCACTGTATTGCAAAATTTTTGAAATGTTGGAAGACATTAGAAATTTTGACACGCCACTTTAGCACACCTGTAGCACATATGGAATTTCAGAACAGGTTTTTTTTAAGCAGGTAACCTTACATAACAATGTCAGCACCTTTTCTAGCATTGTGTTGGAAATGGCATTTCAGTCTTTCTTATTGCTATAGAAAGATATTTTTCAAAGCATGATTTATCTGTGTAACATAGATTTCTAAAATAATTTACTGTACAAAATTCTAACATTCTGAAAATGTATTTTAATTATTGATGTGCGAATTAGCTTTCAAATCTTAAAAATTTATTTTAAAACATCAGTGACTAAAGTGAACATCTTATGCTTTTTCAAATGACTAATCTAGTTTTAAGCATGCTTTTGCTTAAAAAAATGTATGTGTTATTATCAGTTCTAAACATAAGAATTTAAATACCACTGTTATTATAGTTGTTGAATGTGGTGTTTCCCAGAAAAATATTTTAAAGTAGGAATGGCTAGTATTTTTGTCTTCCATGTGCTCTTAATGAATAATTTAGTATCTTTTTGTTATATATAGCACAGAGCTTATTTTGACATCTCACGTTCACAGTTACTGTACAGTCGCTCAAACTAAGTCAGTTTAGACAGGAGGAGACTGCTTGGCCTTGGAGGAGCTGGAAATAAACACAAATTCAATGCAACTGCCTTTGAACACACAGTATCTTAAAAGTGTTAATATATTGTGGTAGTTTTAAAATTAAAAATATCTGCTGATATTTGTGTAACTTACTGTAAAAACGTTATTTAAAAATAATTGTTAACATGCTAATCTTTCACTATGTCTGTCGGTTTCTACCTGCTGATGAAAATAATCTATGCTTCTTACTAATGTACAGTAAAAAACCAGAAGAAAACTTCCTTTGAGATTTCAGTAATTAAGATGTATTCTATTGTCTAACATTTTTCAGTAAAATTTTTTTCTTTGCTTCAACTTATTTGAGATTAATAGTCAGGTATTTCCCATGTTTAGGTTTACCTTGGATATTCACCTTTAATGTGAAGTTCTATCCCCCTGATCCGTCACAGTTGACTGAAGACATCACTAGGTATGCACAGGTCCTAATTTTAATTACTGTTAGTCTAATTTGAAAGCCACATAGAATTTCTTCTTCAGTTTCTGGATGCTGTACACTATAGATATTCTTACGTACATCAACTAGTTTTTGGAACAAGGTTGAAAAGTTAAAATGAAAGCTTCTGGACGAAACCTGAGAAAGAACAATTTAAGTGGGGATATGATTTGGGCAGCAGGCACGATGAGAATGATCATATGTTAAAGAAGCCAGTGGTTTATTGTCAGACTGCTGCTTTATTATAAAACAGTAGAGAGCATGGGGGTCTTAAGCAAAGCTCAAGGGAGCCAAGAGACTTCAGTAATAATCTAGACTACATTGATGAAAATGTGGGTTTACACATATGCTTTAAATAAAGCCATAAAATATAATAAAACCTGAAAATAATTATCTTCCAAACTTCTTAAATAGAAAATACTTGGAATGCAGTGGATACTTAGCCCATATAAAGTAGTATTGCAGGGCTGATCACTGGGGATAGAGTGCAGGAAACTGATTCATTTTCCTCAGGAGTTACAGGAAACCTAAATACGTCATTTTGGTTTGGAGTTAGCTGATGCTGCTGAGGCAGGATATATGTTACTACTATATGTTGCATTGGATCAGTCTTCTGCACAAAATGAGATAGCTATACAAGTGTGCAGTTAATATATTGCTACAAATAGTCATTTTTAGCATCATAAAAGACATTTAGTACAGAGTGTATTTACAAGAAGCTATGTGTATTTTCTTTGAAACTTTTCAGCAAGTTGGTTGGTTTTTCAATTGCACGTTCAACTCATAAAAGCATTTTTTGGTTATATCTTAAATCTAAATTCCTTTAACTTTCACCAGTAAGACTTTTTTTTCATTTACATTTAAAAAAAATCTCTGCTAAAGTAGGTTGTCTGATGTTTGTTAACTTGTTAAATTTGGTAGAAGATTGTATACAGTACCTGAAATATTAAATTCTAATACATGCATGGTTTAAGAAAGGTTATTATGGTTTCAGTACTAAACTGGATCTCTGTTGTGTATTACATGAAGTGATTAGCTTGTGGGCTGCAAGGGATATAAAAGTGAGGTTTAAAGCCAAAGGGAAATGTCCAAGAAATGCATAGCTTATGTTTTTAAACCATACATACCTACAGGTTAGGAGTTGGAGTTCCTAAGTCAGCTTTTGTTTAAAACTAGATAGCTTTTTATTAATTTATACTGGAAATCAGAATTTTTCCTGCTTTTCACATTTTTTATGAAAATAATATTGACTCTTAAAAATAAAGTGAAATGTACTGTGTAGTAATAATGCTCAAATAATATAAGGTGTAACATTGTTAATGCATTCACTTCCGTTAAAAAAACACTTACATGATTACATGCATCTTGATGAATTCTGTCACGTTTCTCATCATATGCCATTGATAACATTCTCTTTGTTCTTCTTTCTCTTTGGTTGTTTTTTTTTCCCCTTTCCTTTGTCTTGCAGGTATTTCTTGTGCCTACAGCTTCGTCAGGATATTGCATCTGGCCGACTGCCGTGTTCTTTTGTGACTCACGCCCTCCTTGGTTCATATACTCTGCAGGCTGAGCTGGGTGATCATGACCCAGAGGAGCACCGCAGTGATTATATCAGTGAATTCCAATTTGCACCCAATCAGAATCAAGAAATGGAAGAGAAAGTGGCTGAGCTACACAAAACACACAGGTATGCAAGATACAGTGGGATTAAATGAAGTCATCATGCTTTGTCATGTTTATGTTAATTCTCTTAAGAGTATGTGTAAAACGGCTGAGGTAAGCTTATTGTTGCTTTAGAAATCGTTTATGTATCTGAAAGCTCGTACTTTGGTGTGTTTAAAAAGTTGAGTTTGAAAATAGTTTCACTAGGGTCTTGGTAGAGAACTTAGGAAAAGTATTTTTATATGAGCATATGAATTAGTTTAAGCAACATACAGATAGAATACTTTGAAAGATTAAAGGTGGAAATCTGTACTCAAATAATATGCTCTGAAAGAACACATTTCCTGTAGGGCAAAAATTATATACCTTATAAACTAAGGTTTTTGTATTAGTCTGAATTCCAGGATTCCACTCAGTTTTGACTCTCGGTTTTTTGCCAATAAACTCAAGGCTTATTCAATGGTTTTAGGGGCTTGACTCCAGCACAGGCGGATTCCCAGTTCCTAGAAAATGCGAAGAGACTCTCCATGTATGGAGTGGATTTACATCATGCCAAGGTATTGGGGATTGGGTTTGTGTGGTTTTGTTTTAGGATAGAAATGTTAAGTATTAAAGAAAATAGGATGTATAGATTATTTGAAACAAAAATTTTTGGCTATAAGCCTTTCTCTCTTGGTTGCTGTAATTACTCAGTTTACAACTCCTTAGAATTTATACATAAATTTATTTATTACATAGACATGTGCAGCTTTGAAATAATATTTTACTCATAAGAGCAAATAAGTACATTTAAAATGTTATATTTTTTATGCCAAGGAGATACAGGGCCAATAAAGTAAAGATGAAAAGAACATGTAATTGTTTTCTTAATACCATAAGAGTTAAAAAAATATGGGCAGAGGTCCTGGGGGAGGGTTTTGGTGCTTTTTCCACTTCCCAGTGTAGGTCAAATCAGATTTTCATTTCCATATTTCTGGTAGGGTTTTTTTGTTTGTTTGTTTTTAGTTAAAACCTCAAAAGACAAAATAGTAGCCTCCTCCCACTCCCTCACATAAATCCAGAATCTCAAATAATTAGGATATGTAAAGAATGTAAAGGATCGTAAGCATATTAATCTTGCATTTTAAAAGGAAAACCCAGATGTTTAAGGAGAAACATTGTTTAATTTTGTTTTGTTAGTTATGCCAGTGAAGCAACTCCTTAATGACAGTGTTGGCATTTGATGTAGTTGATCTGTTGTTGGGAGGACATGAGATTCTGCTGTATTGTGTGGTGTATCAGTAAGTGATTAGTTTTGTAGCCTGTAAAACTTGCATCAAATACTGTCTGTGAAAGGGAATGCTCAGAAACCTATCCATTTGTTCCTCTATCTTTGTTGGAATAGTATGTGACTGTAAAAGATCACCTTGATCACCAGCTTATTCAGACTTTCACTGACTGCTTTAAGTTGGAAAGGCCTGGTTTGCATTTTTCTTCTTTTAATATTTGTTGAAATTATTGGTAGCACACACACTGGCCATACCTTTCCTGCTTTAAAGTTGTTAACTTAGTCCCTATTACCAGAATATTGAAGAATTTCCCAGAACTGTGGCATATGAATGCCAAAACCATTACTTAGAGTCCAAAGCCTTTCTATAAAATGAACATACTTGGCTATTTCTGATTTAAGAATCTCATTGTCAGTCACGTTTGAATATGAAACATGTCCCACTTACATTATTCCCTCAAGGTATGTCAGCAATAATTACTTGTTTGGAATGTTATTAAATGATTTTTATGAAATTGTCTCATACCTGATAGGATTCTGAAGGTGTGGATATCATGCTGGGTGTATGTGCTAATGGTCTGCTGATTTACAAAGACAGACTCCGGATCAACCGCTTCGCTTGGCCAAAAATCCTGAAGATTTCCTACAAGCGAAGTAATTTCTACATTAAAGTCAGGCCAGCAGAAGTAAGTAGAACCTTTCTGTCTTGTTTCTTTTGTGAGATCATTTCTGTCCAGCAACAAGAAAACATCCTTATTTTTTTCCACAGTTTTCCTCATAAGCTTATGATGGATTCAAGCAGAACTTAGGGCGCTTTTTCCTCTTCAGAGTATAAGGATTGTATTAAACACTTGTCTTGATTAGTAAAGGCAAACCAAGGAGAAAATCTGTTTTCTTTTTTTTTTTAACAGAAGCTGTCTTGTTATTTTATGGGTTTTTTACACAAAAAGCTAGTTACAATGGCCATATTCTGACTGCAAACTTGCAGTCCAGAGAGAGAGCCAGCTTCTCTTCCTCTTTGGGTATAAGTGTTCACTAAATGCCAGCACGTCAAGTTTGTGGCTGTAACCAAAGACTTGACTTGTCCTGTAGGATGTTAAAACTCTGTTAGCTGCCGTGGAAGTAGTGGATTCAACTTTCTCTTCAGTTGCTGCTAAAAGTTTCTGGGAGTTGCTGAAGGGTGTGTGTGTGTTTACATTTTGAACACTGTGTAACTGGAAATTTAGCAAAAACCCCAAAATGTCAAATACTGTAATGCTTTTTTAGATTATACTGTAAAATGTTTAAGGTGGCTTTTACTGTGTGAATAAATAAAATGAGACCTCCAAACACCAATTTTAGAATACTAACATTGTAGTTATGTAAGTTTTCAAATGCGTATGTATTGTTCTTGGATTCACTGATGGTGTGCATAGATGAAATATTTTTGCTAAGAAATTAATATATTGTGAAACAGATCATATAAGCTTAACACTGCGGTATGGATTTCAGACTTTTATTAAATCCAAGCGAAGTGTGAAGCACAACCTGCAGTACAATTGCTTCATGCAATTTCCACCATGACATAGCCCACCAAGTATAATTCTTCTAAAAGGCTGGAAAATGATCTTTTAAAAATATTTTAAAAAAAATCTTATGAAGTCTTATGGCAGGAGTATTACAGCTTGATACAGTAATGACCTATCAGAACTCTACCTATTAATCAATAGCCAGCTTAAGGAAATGGGTTAATTTATTTGTGGATTCTTTCCAGCTGGAACAGTTTGAGAGCACTATTGGGTTCAAACTGCCAAACCATCGGGCTGCTAAAAGGTTATGGAAGGTTTGTGTGGAGCATCATACTTTCTTCAGGTAAATTCTCTCCTTCCCCCTCTTTGCAAGGTATGCTCCTATCTTTCTTTTAAAGGATAGGAGGGAAGTAAAGATGATTTGCCCCTTCTTTGCCCTGTGCAGTAACACGTCCTAGACAGAAGATATCCTGACAATCACTGACCCCAAATTACCAATTCTTAAAGTCTCAAGTATGATTAACTGCTTTATCAAAACTTTCAGAGTGCTAAGAGGATGGAACTAAGGAATTGGTCATGCAGCACTGGAGATACACAAGAACTGTCTGGTCTCAATCCCGTGCCATGTGCTCTAGGATGACCCTACTTGAGCAGGGAGGTTGGACCAGATGACCTACTGTGGTCCCTTCAAAACTGAGCCCTTCTGTGATTTGTGATAAGATTTCCTGAGAGCCTGACTTTTCACAATGACCGTCTAGAATGCCACTATATATCTTTACAAGAAGCTCTTAGGGCTTGACAGTAATATTCATTCAATTAACTTGAACATTCTGCTGTGTAAATGCCTCTAGCTGAGTTTTTCCTTATTTATAAACTGGGCTGAGTTCACAATCATTCTTCAAAGAACACAGAATCACTTTAAACATAGACTCTTTGTTTATGTAATAATCCATAACCTCTGCATTTTTTTCTCCAGCAACTGAGGAACATAGAATTCTGAATTGGTCACTGAAACTGTGATCTGTTTGTAAATGAGCACCTTAACAATAGGCCAAAGAGTTTTGCCTCTGTCTACTTCCTCCAGTGAAAAGGATTTTGAAAAAATTATTGTTTGATTTTTATAATAGAACACATTCCATGAGGGAGTGCATGTGCCCCATGCAGCCTAGGAATCACAGATTTAGGTTGAATCTCCTATAAACTGGATAGGCACTGAATCTGAGTTTCTTGCTTCAAAGCACAGTAACTAGGGTGTGTAACCAGTAAGGTTTCTCCTTCAGTAGCCTGTTCTTTTAAAAAAAAGTTGTGTTTTAAGGTAGATGCCATCCTGATCCTGAATACACTTGCTAGACAGAGAACTTGGGGACCAGGAGACCTAAGCAGATGATTACTGGAACTGTCTCATTTGATGGTTTTCAGTATTCAGATTTTCATTAAAAGTAGCATGTTCTTGAATGCAAATGCAAAATGTAGAATTTATGCCAAGATTGGCGAATCTCAGATAAATCAGTCTCCAAATGCTTAATTTAGAAGCACTTTTTAAAAAAATCCTGAACGAAGACTTTTTTTCATGTTGATAGAATTCATTTATTAACACAGTCCAGCATTCTATTCCTGAAAATTTGAAGTCTGTTTTGGCTGATGGTGTCTATTACCACAAATAGCATGCAGCTTTGTCCACGGTGAAAAGTTTATTAATACTATTCAAATAACTCATGCATTGATTTGCTTTGTTGGTAAGCTGTATTTCCTAGTTTTATAGTAATAAAATAGACCTGAATAAGGAAAAAGCAAATCTTTTGGAAGTCAAAAATCCTAAACTCACAACTACCATTTGCAAGCCTGAAAGCTTTAAGGAGCATTAATAGGTATGAGATAATCTTACTATTGAAATTCTGACATAATAAAAATAATTGGATTTTATTCCAATCAGAAGTGGCTTTTCCTAACCAGGAATGACATTATAACAAGAATTATGTAACAAATACTTGAGCCATTCTGTAAATCCATATACTCCACTGATGTCATCAGACAAAATCCTCAGAACCTCTCATCCTGATTTAAAAACAGTAAAATATAGCCAGCTCTATTTTCCTTCAAAGATAAAAAGCAGAAAGCAATTGCTACAGTCCAAGAGACCATAGTTCATTCAGAGCATGCGTAAAGATTGTGTACGATGTTGCAGTAAATTGTATACAGTTTAGATGGATATTTTTAGCTTCCAAATCTCTTAGCATGCCCTATATAACATGGTAAGATTCCTTGTGTTGTCTTATATAATGTTTCAGTTTGTCTCAAATAATCATGTTAAGATCCATTTTCTTATAATGTATAGGAAATTCAGGCAGTATATGAAGTTATAAATAAAAATTGTAATTAACTGTATTGAAAATGACAACCAAAAGGCATTCTATTCACTTGTTATCAGCTCAGACTTAGAGGATTCCAGCACCATTTTCAAAGAGCAGCAATCTACTTTAAAAATACAGTCAGACTATATATCTACATTAAAATTTTGAGGTAAGCTTATTGGCAACCCTGGATCTTACCCAATGTCTGCAGAAACCTGCTTATATTTCCACTTCATTATGTTTTATTTGAAATTTTCATGATTGCTTCAACATCTCCCCAGAATGTCTTAAAGTGGTAAAAGCATAATTTTCAGTTATTTTATGTAATTAAGCCTGTAATACAAAAATCCATTCAAATGACCTTAATCAGGAAGTAATTAGTTCTCTTGTTTTTTCCACATTAAAAGATTAAAAGTTTATCTCAGCAGGGTGGAAGATAAAAATGGCAGTTAATGCTGTAGCCTTGCCAAGACTGGAAAATCAAAAACAGAAGGAACCTTGGAAAAACCCTTTTAGCCTTCTTCTTAGTACATAATGCCCTCTCTCTTGGAAATAATGGCGAGAAAGACTGTTTTATAGAAGCAATCAAAGTGAAGCTCCAGATACTTGCAGTTTTATTACATAAGTGGCCTTAGTGCAGAAGGGTGGATTATTCTGCCTTGAAATGTTTTCTTTATAAACATCTTTGGAACATATTAAGATTCAGGTGCATGCATATGCATTTTAGGCATGGGGGATTGCATCCCTCTGGCTAGTGCCATGATAAAGCCATAAACATCCCCTCTTAGGGAAAATGGTAGTCTTCTACCTAGCCTGCATTGTGTTTGCAGGCAAGGTTTTGGTAGCAGGGAGACTACAGGGGTGGCTTCTCTTAGAAATGCCAGAAGTTTCCCTTATGTCTGATGGGGCCAATGCCAGATGGATCCAAGACGGTCCCGCTGCTGGTCAAGGCTGAGCCTGTCAGCAACAGTGGTAGCACCTCTGGGATGATGTACTTAGGAAGAGGAAATAATTACTGTGCAACAGCAGTGGCAGTCTGGGAAAGGAGTGAGAATATGTGAAATGCTTATTCTTTGCAGATTCTCAAATCAAGAAGCTTTGTCCGCAATAATCTGATGGTTTTATACAGAGAGAGAGTAGGCCATGATGGGTGAGCGTGTATTTGCAACATAACATGGACCGAGGAAACAACATCAAAGGCCATTCCAGAGAAGCAGGGACTAGGAAGAGTTCTTGCAGTGATGACTGCCTTATCAGCAAGGATTGCAGTGGAACAAACAGTACCCTTAGTGTTGCAGTTGATGGTCAGATTTCAAAAATAAAGTACAAACAATAAGGGTTAGATGAATATGAACTTGGAAGTCCTTATACTGAAGGAAATTCAAGGATGTGGAGAGGACCTGCCTTCAAACGTATGTGATGTCAAAACCTGGTGGTAGAGAATCACAGAATCAACCAGGTTGGAAAAGACCTTGGAGATCATCAAGTCCAACCTATGACCTAACACTACCTTATCAACTAAACCACACCACTAAGTGCCACATCCAGTCTTTTTTCAAACACCTCCAGGGACAGTGACTCCCCACCTCTCTGGACAGCTCATTCCAATGCCCAGCCACTCTTTCTGTGAAGAAAACAATCCCTCACAGCAAATTCTGCCACATTGGTACTGGACCTTCTGACAATGACTCCAACACTTATGGTACAAATATACATACCCAGCACTACCAGTATGTGTAACTGACTCTTTTTCGCCCTTTTCACAATATGCTTCTTCTCCACACTCCTTATATCCAGTGACCATCAACCTATATAAATTTATAAATTACATTTTAAAGAAACTAGAGTCTGGATGTAGACTGTTAAACTTGTTGCTCTTGGCTAACAACTCTTCAGCCATCTCAATCTTTTTTCACTTGATACTTCTTTCTATACAGCTTGGAGATACCATTCCCTAACTTTGAGGAACAGCAGCTACAGTATTGGTACCCCAAAATAGAGGATAGGCAGTGGAAGTGGAATTTCTAGTTTTTACTGTAAGTAACATTCTAAAGAGATATCTGAGAGGTATTCTACACGGACCTATAGTGACTTCAACTTTCTACAAAAAATTAAAATTTAACCAAGATGGCACCAAAAGACAGGAGTTCCAGATGCTTAATCATACAGCGGAAAAATGTGATGTTCATCAGCATCACTTCAACTCCAACTGCAAACAGTAAATAACATGCATTGTTTTAGAAGGTCTTTGCAAAGCTTACAGTAAAATCCTTCCTTGGAGAGCACAAATTATGCACTCTGAACTGAAGCTGAAGTACAATAAGGAGTTTCAAATTACTTCATTAAATACTTAAAATAAAACCTTTTAAACTGACTTTCCTCATATTTACTTTTTAGGCTTGTATCACCAGAACAGCCTCCAAAAGCAAAGTTTCTGACCTTGGGTTCCAAGTTCCGTTACAGTGGCCGTACGCAGGCACAGACACGACAGGCCAGCAACCTCATAGACAGACCAGCTCCGTACTTTGAACGCACTTCCAGCAAACGTGTTTCCAGAAGCCTTGATGGCGGTATGAAATTCAACTTATTTTTATAGTGTTGTGATTACATTATGTGTTGTCACTGACTTGACCAACGTTCAGAAATGTTAACATTATGGAGGGCCAAGAGGTAATTTGACAAATTTATGAATTTCAGTTTCTAAAGCCACTTTAGGTACTTGTCAATGTTAGGTGACTTAAACAGTAAGTTTAGTCACTGCCTAAATGGTATGGCACTGCTGTGAATGTATGGAGGATTCTGTATTGGGTATGTAGCATCCGTGTAAACTAGTCATACGTTTTTCAAGGGATAGGCACACACTATAGGCTCTTAATAAAATTGTTTGATCAGTGGCATCTTGGGATCTGGGTTGGCCTGAGCGTGTCTAAACAGAAAAGACTGAACAAGGTGTTTCTTACAGTTTTCTATCATTTTGTTCAGTTCAAATGTTTCTACCATTTATCAGCCAGATAAAAAAATCCTAGTATATTTTTTCAATACTTCAGTGTTTAGTTTAAAATTTTATGTTGACTTTGAATAGCTAATTTTTTTTGGTCATTACTGATGCTTGGTCTTTTTGAGCAGAAATACTCTGGTTTCCTTTATTGGAAACAGGCATTCCTTCCAAAGGCAGGTATCGGAGCACTATGTGTGAGATTTGTAAAAGCACGTCTTGCTCAAAATCACTTCTGCAATAATATATAATAGAAAAACACTTCAGCAAAATAACATGAAGCTTGACTTAGATTCAGGCACGCACAGCTTCCCTGGAATAAAAGTGAACCATGACAATGATGTGAGTTTAGCTACATTTGAGCTGTTAACTTGATCTTATTTTCTTAAAACATATTTTACTTAGAAGAGTTTTACTTCTGCAAATATTTATTCTTCTATGCTATGGCAAACAAACAAACTGTGACACTTGCTTGGGAAACCTACCAAGTCTTACCTTCTGAGAACTGAAGTAAAAATATGAGGCAAAAGTGCTTGCACTTGTATAGCATGTGATGACTTCTTCTGGCAACCAAAAAACCCATCACCACATCAGTGTTACTGAGTCTGGTTTTGTTCCTCTTCTTTCGGTTAGAAACAATTTGAATTCTTCACAACTCGCAAAATTTGTATAATCAAGCCTCTGTGGCATACCTTGTGCATCATCTATAGAATACAGACATGCATGCATGTGTGTTCAGGCCCTAACCTTCACTCTTAGAGAAGCATCAGAGTCAAAATTTTGAGCATGATGAAACATTGTTCTGAAAGCAGCTTTGCACAAAAGGATCTGGGGACTCTTGTGGAACAGGTTGAATATGAGTCAACATCAGAGTGCCCTTACAGCAAAGAAGGCTGACCGTATCCTGGGCTGTATTAGCAAGAGCATAGCTGGCACATCAGAAGAAATTATCATTCCTCACCATTCAGTACTTTCTGAAGACCATGCCTGAGATACTGTGTTCATCTTTGGGCTCCACAGTCTTAGATGAGCAATGATACATTACAACGAGCACCCCAGTAAGGACCACCAATCTGGCCAGAGGGCTTGGGGGCGTGTGATATATGAGGAGAGGCTGAGTGAACCGTGGTGCTTCAGCTTTAAAATGAGAAGGCTGTAATGAGGTATTGCTGTCTACAACTACTGACAGAGAACCTATAGAAAAAACAGAGCCATGTGTTTTTCAGGGGTGCCTGGTGATAATGCAGTGGGGTGTGCCTGCAAGTTGAGACCCAGCAAATTTCAGTTGCAAGTAACTAATTTTTGCTTGTTTAAACAGACCTTAAGGTGCTTAAAACTCAATGGGACAAGCCCTTGAGCAACTTGGTCTAATTTGACCTTCCCTGAGCAAGGGTTTGGACTAGCTGACTTCTGGATGTTCCTTCCAACCAAAGTTACTCTGTGACTTGTCAAAGTTTTCTTGTGGAACTTGATGGATGTATACCCAAGATATGCTCTATCTGACACCCAAGAAGGGACCAGAAAATTAAGCTGCACAACTTACAGAGGGCTCCAAAAGCCTTACATCCCAAATGCCACGTTTCCCATTAACTGGCCTTGCCTTCTTAGCATATTAAGGGAGTGTCTGGTGTGAAGCTTAGACTTTTCAAAAGAGGATATCCCTCAAAGGTACTCCAAGAAACACCTCTTCCTCTCAACTTTCTGCATCTTGGCTTTGTAAAGCAAAGGCATACAGAAGTATTACAGAACATTACTAAATGAATTAAGAGTGTATCAAAGTTGTATTTATTAAAACTCCTTCATTTGAATGAATTCTGTTTCATTACTACTGTTTTGACTAAGCCAGTCATCACATTTTAAAAAAAGAGGCATCCTGCTCATTAATCCTGTTATGCCAAATCAAGTAAGAGGAAACACATTTATGGCCTTTCACTCTCTTGTGCTTTGACCATATTCAAGTATACATGCTTAGTATTTCCCCCTTCAATTTTTTTCAAGCATATCGGGAGGAAAGTTCTTACTGTCACTGAGCTGTTTGTGCAGTTTTGCTAAGATTCCAGTGAAAAATACTGTGACAATTACATGCATAGCAATTTCTAGAATGCATTAAAGTCGTCCTTTCAAATAGTGAATTTCCACCAAATACTCTTTTCATATTTCTCTCTTTTTTTTTTTTTAATGGTGATTTACACAGCCAGAAGAACAGTACCTTCAATTTATCTTCCAAGACTAATCAAGAAGTTGATAAATACTTGTCTGATACTGTGAGGGTTTTTCCCATATATAATAAATGCAGGTTTTATGACAAGGACGCATTGCTGTTCATATCAGTGCAATGGGAACTACAGACTTTTTGTAAAGCCAAGAAGCTGAAAAATACTGTATCACTGTAACTAGCCTCTATTGATCACTGCTGATATCATTATGAAATGCTATTTTTAGAAGATTAAAAACCAAAATGTTTCAGCTTACCCAAATTAAATAAAATTATTTTGTTCTCTAATAGCTCCCATGGGTATTTCAGACCAAAGTCTTCTAAGAGACTTCTCTACTACTGGAGGGCAGGCTGCTGGAGATAAAATCATTGATCTTGAAGCTGCTGGTCAGGCCAAGTTAAAAGAAGGTGGCAGAGAAGAAGATGAAAGCCCACTCAAAACTCCACAATTAGAATTGACACAGGATGGAAAGGTATGTCTGACTTTCATATCTAAATTATTTGTTCATGTGGTGTGTGTCCACATGTGGTTATTTAGTACTGATCAGTTCTGAGCCTCATACAGAACATCATATTAAAATATTAAAAGAAAATGTTCAGAAAAGAAAATTTTTTGTGTTTTCTGTACATTTAACTTCTTGTAAGTGTATGTGAGCAAAAGAGAATACGAACTTCTAAATGGCACTGACCTAGAGTTTCCTTTATTGCTGTAAATATAATTTAAAATCTCAGTAAGCTTGCATGAGTTCTTGAAAAAAAGTTTCAATGCATAAATCATGTTTTATGCACTTCCTTAGTTTGTTCAGACTTGAATAAAAATGTTAATATACCATGGGTGTGTACATTTTACAAAGTTGGGTGTATTATCATTGAGTTGAATTACCATAGGTAACAATTCTGTTTTAGTAGCCATTGCAGAATTATTTCATCCTTAAGAAATTTGTGTGTTGAATAAGGTATAGATTTCTGTGAAAAGTTAAGTGCTGTGATCTGTTCCTGTTGCAACCATTTGCTTGTCTTGTTTGTTTGAGCTACTAGGGGAATAGGTAAAAAAATTAATTTATATTTTGTATGATTAGATGTAAAAATTTCCTCACAGAGTGCCAGCTAAAGTCTGCTGCTCTTTCTCTCGGAGATCATTTCTATTTCAGCAATTCTCCAGAACTTAGTTTAATATTTAATGAGTAATTTTGTCCTCAAACATTTTTGCAAGTTAGCTACCCATTTTATTCTTACTGAGACTGCTGAGTTTCTCTGTGCAGTTCATATATTCCCACTGCATTCAAGTGTAGGAAGAGAACAAATACCACAGATGCTTTTTTTTTTGTTTCGTTTGCTGGCAAGTGGAAGTAATTTTGATTTAGATGAGGAAAAAAGGCACACACAGTTTATTTATTGGGGAAAAAATGGTAAAATAAATTACTATGTTTTACCAAGCCTTTGGGCTTGGTAAAATGGTGATAGTCCCTTGTTTTCAAAGTGGTGCATCTTTCAATATTTTAACTAAAATAGTGATGGAGGGGGAGGCAGTATTTCAGGAAGTTGTTCCAGGAAGCTGTTCACTAAGGTTTTGTTACACATGCTTATTCTGTGAACAGCTTTTTCTTCCCCTAGTGCAGATGCTTCTTTTCCTTTCTGTCTCTCTTTAAGTCTTAGAGAAAACAGTTATAAACCCAAGAATCAAAGTGCCAGCTTGTCTTTCATGTACTGCACTGTTCTCTGACCTTTCTGCCAAAGCTTTGAATATCTGTCTGCTTCCATCTGCTTTAAGTGACTATTACAGTTCAAAAGTGCACAGTTCGTTACAGCCTGAGAACAAAACATTAGTAATGGGTTCCTTTCATAATCCACAGAAGTAAACAAGTTGGCTGCTTGTAAAACACAACGGGATTTTATTTTTATTTCTATTATGTTAGTAAAGCTATCCCTTCTTCTAAGTAAAAGTTTTCACTAACTAATAATTTCTCTTTTTTCCCCTCTTCATGTGCCTTCAAACTTGCATTTTTGTTGTGCTTTCATTTTCCACTGTGCACAGAATTTTTTTCTTCAGCTCACTCACATACACCCATCATCACTGCCCGTCCATTCTGTGTCATCCCACCTCACAAACTTGTCACCTGTCCCCGAGATGGACATGCTTTCAGATATTTCAGAGGAAGATCCCTTTGAAGAGCCCCTCCTTACCATTCCAGACATTTCAGAGTGCAATTCCATGGAACAAACATCAGATCATAATAAAACCAGAACAGCTTCACCAAGTAATACCTTTGAATCTACGAGACCCCTAGCTAGTCGAGGCTCCCCTGCTGTTGAGGGAAGAATCCATACAAATGACTACAGAAGCGCTGAGTTGTGTGTCTCATTCAGCTTCTTCAGATGCCTTTCTTTTAGTTTCCGTTCACTGCTTGATGAGGATGGCTATATTACTTTTCCTAGCCTTCCTGATGTTTGCATTTCTTTCCTCCCACCTGGCCTTCAGCACTATGTTCCTATCACCTCTCCTTCCTTCATCCCCTCTTTTCTCCTTATCTTTGTCCTGCTTCTGTCTGCTTTCCAGTCTATTCCTTTTTCACTCACATTTTCCCTTCCTCTTGCTCTGTCCCTCTGCTACCTGGAGCCTAAGGTGACTTCCTTTAGTAGCTCTAATGGCAATGACCTGAATGACAAAGCAGAGGAAGAGGAGGTGTGTAATTTTGCTGCCTAAATGTTGACACTTGCACATTGCATTTATGCTTGTTTTCACAAGGCTTGCTCAGTTTTGCACACTTCCTAGTTTAGAGGTGTCTGTGTACATGCCTGTAAATGTATATATAAATACAAAAATGCACATGTGTATAACCGTATCTTTTTAGCATTTCTCATTTGTGAAAAATTGCCATTGTGGGATTTTTAGTCAATAGATAGCTCATGGTTTTTCTGCCTAACTTCCTACAGCATGCATAATTTCATTGAATTCCACAGATACTGAGCTGCAGGTGGACTTGCATTGTAGTTCAAAATGTTAACGAGCACATAAATCTGAATACTGAAAGTGCTCTGTGTAACAAGAGAGATGTTATTTGATACTATTTGCAAGTTCTATTTGCACTGTCAACTGGTTTTAAGATGCGTGTCTCCTGCATGCATTGACTGGAATGCACATCTCTGACGTTCTGTTTAAATCTGAAAAAAGAAATTCCTAAAAGCTGAATTCACAAAACTGTGAATACTTTAAAATCAGTGTTTTATTATTCCAGATGTTTCAGCTCTACAAGGGTGTGTGCAAAGTTGAGTCTGTCCAAGGCACTTTTTCTTTTTTTACATGCTTTGGTTAATCTCTAGCAGCAGTTGAGACTGATTTCATTCATTAGCTGGAATTGCAGGTTGTGTCAGACTGCATCACTGAAGTCTGAGCATTCTTTGGAATACACTGCTAAAATTGCTGTACAGAAGCCTTAGTCGCACTGGTATGTTGCTCTGATCATCTGGAGTGGCTGACAAAATGCCTCCTTTCCTTATATCTGCTGCACATGTTACAGCAATACCACTAAAAAAGGTCTTTTATTTTGATCCTCAAAGAAAATAGTAAATCAATTATTATAGAATCAAAAAGGAGGAGGATCTGTTTAATATTACATTTAACAAAGTTTGCTAAACCGATGTATGTATTAAAGATGTGCTAAATATGATGTTATTATAATACCAGTCTAAGTGTAAAATACTGAAAAACATGACTTTAAAGATTTTTTTTTATTTTTCTATAGCCTAATTCAATCCATAATTTTTAACAGTTACAGAAAATAGAACCTCAGATAAGTCAGAAATTAATAAAAATGCGATATGTACGACATCATATGTGCATTCACACAGAATCCAAAATGCAACAGTATGAGCAGTAAACCCCTCTTCAAATTTATGAACTTGCACAGTGTTGACTTCTAAATGCATATTTTCCTAAGATTACCAGTTGATACTGTACTTGTGGAAAGACAACTGGGAAGTGGTTCACTTTTTAAGTAATACTGTTCCTTAAGGCATTCAGAATACTTGGAGATAAGATATGAAGATTAGCTATCACTTCCAACAGAATGCATTGAAGTTTAAGAATTAATGTATTCATGTAAAAAGGGGGGGTTGTGTGTGTGCAAATAGCTCATCCCAAGACAACAACATTCCTAAAGTTTAAGGTAGTTTGTAAATGCAGTGTTTAAGCATTTGACTTGAACCCTAAACTCTTTTCCCAAAAGAACTCCTGGATTAGATTCCATTTTCCATCAACTTGTTGCAGAATTTCAGTCGCTTATCATAGAAATTATGCATATCATTTTTCTTTGTTACTCATTCTTAAATTTTCACCTGGGAAACAATAAAATGTACAGCCAGAAAGGGACACAGTGTGAAACTTCCATTTTTCATGCCACTTATGCCAAAAATTACTTCAGCCATTCTACAACAATGTAGGTGCAAGAAGACCCAAGTCGCTTAATTTCGACATCTGGGGCCGAAAGAGTAAAGGTCTGTAAAAATCCAGCACGCTTTGCAGCATTTACAAAGAGATGAAGCCTCTGTGTTAGTCTGTAAGCGAATGTTAACACGTCCTTTTCTTGCTAATTTGTCCTGCGCTCACATAGGTGGAATACGAAGAGGAGGAAGCACAGCAGAAGGTGCTTGGTTGTTCTTTTACAATTGAACCTGACTGTGGCTGCCTGCCTTGTTAGCACCCTGAATTTTCTTTGGGTTTTGTCTGAATAGTGCCTTTTCACCTTATCATTTTATTTCCTTTATTTAACTGTCTGATTGTAAGGGTCCTTTTTTATTTACTTGCTGGTCCATTTTATGTTCTTTATGTTTTGTTTTGTTTTTGTTTTTTTTGTTTATGTGGCTCAATTTCACAGATCAGTTCCTTGAGAGTAGACGGGGAAAATATTTATGTCAGACATAGCAATTTAATGTTGGAGGTTTGTATATAATACAAAAAATACTCTCCATTCTCACGGGCTGCCAGGCTGCATGGGATGGGAGGTCACTTGCAGGCTGTTACGGTCACAGTGCATGAAGCGCATGGGGAAAACCAGCTTGGAAACGTTGCATGTTATCATTCTAGCTTCTGAGTAAAAAATGAAAAACAAACAAATGCAAAAAACTGCAACCAACCCTCAGCTTGAATGTCGAATGTAAATTTGTGTATTTTTGCTACATGTTTTCAAGGTGGCAACTGGGAATAATAGCCCTATTTAGATAAGCAAACACATGAGTGCAATTCATAATTCTAAATGGATTTTTGTACTTTGCACCTCAATGTTTGCATCTTCTGTTGAGCAGGGTTTCTAGCTTTTGCCGGTTTAATCAGCCTTCATCAAATACACTAGCTGAATAAATGGAGTTGGTAAGGGGCAAGCGAGAGAAGTATAGAAAACTAATTCTGGTTCTGACACTGGTTTTAGGAGCAGTGAGAAATGATGCAAGGATCAGATATTCAAAGGGAATGTTTGGATATCTTCTGAAATTTTTGCTTTATTTTTTCCTTTTCAAATGGAAGTAAATTTCACATCTTGAAGGTTGGTTTTCATTGAAGATGAACAACAGCAAAGAGCCTTGAACAGTATGTTCATGTGTAATGCTTTGTCACTTAAGTAGAGATTTTTATTGTAAGAATTTTCACAGAGATTGCTAATCTCGATTGTTTTATCAGAGACTGTAATTATAATAAGTATCATTTAATTTGTGGTTAATAGCTTAAGCTAATGACTGAAGACGTTTTAGAAAATCCCACTGCTGTCTTTATTTTATTCATCCACATGGGGCTATAAATAATTCCCTTTGTCACAAAAACTGTTTTTTAAAAAATCATTGGTTTTGTTCAGTATTAAGGAGATGTGTGGATCATAGTAACCCAACTAATGTTTTATGGCTTTCTGCAGCTTTTGATCACTATTGAAACTTTGCTTGTGTATAACTTACTAAAGCACTGAAAGTGTGCATTGCATAACTGTGCTTTGATCAAGTCCAAGAAATGTGCCTTGTGTCAAGTCAAGACAGGTCTTAAAATAATGACATGATTGTTACGAGCTTCAGTTGTATAATAGAATGCCTTTGGCATAATATTTTACTTCACTCAGGAAATACAAACTTTAGGGGGACATATTCAATATCTCATTTGTTAGTCCAGGATGAAAAGTGGTCCTGTGACAATACAAACAAACCTACTGAGTTGCCAGAAGGGGAGAGGTTCAAATGTTCAAACTGCATGCAGCTTATCCACAGGGTTAGGAAATAGATGTGCAGTAACAAACCCTTCCTGGGGCTGAACATACAAGTGAAAAGAAATTAGAAACCAATGAGTTTGGATTTTTCATTACTTAATGTGATGTGTTTTTGCATTGTGATCACTGACAATAAAAATCCTAACCTAAATGGTAACTTTCAGAACACTGCTAAAAAGTATGCAAAGTCTTTGTAAAAAATCCAGATTCTTTACCTACATTATTATTTCTGGTTACATTCTTTGGGCAAATCTTCCTTAATAAGTACGTCTGCCTTGATAATATTTCATTTGAATCTTCAGTTTTTTAGTTCTTTACCAAAAATGGATCTGAGGCTTAAACTTGAATATAATTCCAGAGTACTACTGAAAAAATATCTTTGTGTTAGAGTGAGCATAAGCAATATAGGGTTTTCTCAAAACGTGGAATGCTGGAAGGCGGACAAACTGCGAAAACAGGGTGAAATCTGCTCTTCCCACCAAAACCCAGATATTGTATTTAGAAGATAATGAATTCCCAAGAAAGCTAAGCATATATATATTTTTACCTGGTTACTGGAGCACTTTTGGCATAGCTCCTAAATCTTACCTCTGCCCTGTAGCTGGTATGAAGTGAAAGAATACCTTGTAGTTATTTGATCCAAGGTGCTGCAGTTTGGCCTTGATGGGTCATCACAAAATCTGATGTGATATTCATGCTGTGGTGTCCCCTTTGGCACTGGGTCTATGGAGAAGCAATTTAGAGAGATCTTTTTTTGGTACTGGCATGCATGGAAACAATTCCTACTTGTGTCTGTCTGCTGTCAGGTTCTTAAATGTAGAATTGGCAGGTAACAGGTTTTAAGTCTTTAAATCTGAGTCTTCCAGTAAGTTTAAGCCTACACGAGAGGCACAATGAGTTGTCCCTCTGAAGCTAAGCTGGTGTCAGCTGCTTGCATGTTTGGCCAGGTAGTATTGTATTCATTTTATGAGCTTGTAATATCAAGAAAGATGCATTTTTATGCTCCTTGGGTTAAACTACTCTTTCTTACAGCTACCTTCAGTTATGTTAGCTGTGGAGTATCCTGAAACATTTGTTTCTATGCTTATAAATTTTAGGTGAAAGCAAAGAGCTCCTGGAAATTATTATTGTTTCAAAGGGTTAGTACTTTCATGTTTTGGGTGAAAGTAGCCCTCTGCTAAATAACCATGACAGCATTCTTTTCCTTTGCTTTAACATAAGGAAGAAACAGTGTATGAGTAGACCTTCATTACAAAAACAAAACCAAAAAAGCTTCGTCCCTTATAGCCTTAAACTTTTTTATTTTGAGGCACTCCAAAGAAGGTCACCTTTTCAGACACAAGGCACTTTCCTTGGTTTGGTTGCTTCTTTTTTTTTTTTTTTTTTTTTTTTTCTTCCCAGTTAAGTTGGCTTTTGTTGTCGTGTTTTGTCCTACTTTGTTTTATGTTGCGGGTTGCTAGGACCTGGATAAGACCCAGGACGACTTACTGAAACACCAGGCTAGCATTAGTGAGCTCAAGCGCAATTTCATGGAATCCACTCCTGAACCACGCCCAAATGAGTGGGAAAAGCGGCGTATCACACCTCTGTCCCTACAGACACAAGGGGTATGTCACTGCACACACCTGTCTGCATGCCTTTCCATACAACCCTGCATGTAATACAGCAAATGCAGTTTGTCCTTTAGGTTAACACTTGATTTGTCTGATGTAATATATTTACTTATACTAAGTATACATTAACTATTTGACCACTTAGTATTGGACCTTTTTCCCATGATTGTGTAGAATTTTGTTCTTCTACATGAATAACTGAATTAGAAGAAAACAGAAGTGGTGGCAGTGTTTTCCTGTATGTTAAGGACATCTTAAATTTCACTCTGATTTACACAGATTGATGGAGACAACTTTTTAGTGACAGTAGAACTTTTCCTTCCTTTTCCCTGTCTTTATCTCTTCATAGACAGCTTGTGCATAAATACACACGCAGTCTGTGTTTTGTTTCAGAAGCCCTTTGTGATCAGTTAATTTACAGTGTTGACTTCAGGACACATTTAATGTAGTTGTTAAAATTTCTCTTTCTTAGTCTGTAAAATGAATTTATCTACTTTTTCTCTATACTGCTTGAACTTCTCTATACTGACTGAACCTTGAAACAGCAGTATGGAAAACAGTTTTCTACAAATATTATCCTGAATGGCTGTAGCAAGAAAGCTACCTAAATTTCTCATGCTGTTGTGAAACTTCTAGTTTTATTGGGTTTTTATCTGCTTCTTTCATACAGTAGATGAGTAAATCACTCTTTTAAAGCAATCAGTTTGTTGTGGTGTTGTCCTCATCTATCACCATGGTTCCCACCCTTCCTTCCTTAAATGTATTGTTGTCCTATCCTGTTCAATTCTTCAGCATTCTTTTCAGTCCACAGAAAGGTGAGCTTTCAATTAAGCAGGCCCGGCGCTACAAAATTATTTTTGATAATAGGACATTATTTCAGTAAGATATGTAAGTGATCTGCACTGTGAGTATGTGTGTACAGAGAACACAACTGACTATGCATCACTACTTTGTTAATTTATGGTTACTGCCAAGAAATTCCTCAAATTTCTGAGTAGTACCTTAATACTTCTATGCATAGTGGTATATGCACATTGTATACATTGGTACAAATGTTGGTCATATTTTAACATGACTCAGTTGTTCATTTAGTAGCTATGAATATATTTTTGATTGAAACAGACATCTAAAAGTGTAACTTATTTTTATTATGTGGTTGTGTGTATTTTCTATGTTGATTTCTTTGTATTGAAGTTGAGGCCCCTGGAAGTTGTTTTATATCTGGAGGTTTTGGGGTTTTTTGCTCATGTTTTTTTTTAGTATGTTCTGTCACTTCCAGATGATTTGGTTTTATTTTTATGTATAGTGTATGTCTGTTATGTCTGTCTCATTGCTTGTTGATTTACACTGGTTTTATAAAATGAAAACCAAATAGAAAAAAGGAGACCACATTTTCCAAGTGAAAACACTGCCTGGGAAGGAGAAACAATGGATTGCAATGCCACGGATTGCTGGAGCAAAACCAGAGGAAACTGATAAGGTGGCTGCCCTGAAACCTGCTGCTTTTTCGCTGTATCTGCTATGGCTAGCTTGGTTCATGGTTGCTTGGGCACTTCTTTCTCTTTTTTTTTTTTTTTTTCCCATGATGGAAATAACTTATTTAAGCCAATACTGAAAGGAGAATTTGAGCCATAAACCAGGATCTCTGTGTGTGTATGTGTATAGGTACACACATACATGAATGCCAGCAACATTTTGGTTAAACATCAAACTAACCATGAAGTTCTGAATGGCCACTACTTGAAAACAAAACCAATTTAGCACTGAAAAATTACTGCATTTGATGTAACTAGGATGACAGAAAAGCATGTATTTTCATTCTATATGGAAATTGCTTGCAGGTATTTGACACTTCACCCAGTAACTTTTTGCTTTCTGTGTTTGTTCACTATGTAATCATTATTCAGATCATTAAGGCTGTGCAGCTTTGTTTCAAAGGCAACCTGTTCTGAGTACCTCTGCACCTCTCTTTTCATTCAGGAAAACAGGGAGGTTTTGTCCCTCATAAGCTGGTTTAACATCTGTGCAATGAAAAGCACTCTATAACCAGTGGGACTAGTAACAGTGTGGTTGATGCTGAGTTGGAATTGTGATGTTGCTCTTTTACATCACTTTTGGTCTATTAGGTTAATGTGAAGCTGGCAGTCCTACTCACTAACACATGAGTATGATGTTTGGGAAACTGTATTTCCATCCTGAATTATTTGTTGATAGATGCCTGTTGATCCCTGCCTGTCCTTTAAGATAGCTGGATAATAGACAAGAATAAAGCAGGGATACCACTGCTAATATTCTTTCTTTTCTTCCTTCTTCTGCTTCAGCAAAAATGCTTGCAAATGAGTAATTTTCTGTGTATTAGAAATGTTATTTTGGGTATATCTAATTTGTGCCACTATACTTCTAGATCACCATACTCTTGCAAGTGCACAGCATCTGTGACTTAATTTTAAAAAATAACTACACATTGATAACGTATGTCAAAAATACGTGAAATATTTCTATTTTATGGATACCCACAATATTTTTTTTCTTTAATCCATCTCCCACAGCTTGTAAACAGTATTTCATATGAGAGTATATGACTATGTACCAGAAGGAATTTGCCAGGAATTTAAACACAGGCTGATACAAAATTGATTAATTCTATCTATACATTTAATCCTTTTTTACTAAATGCTCCAGGGAACAGGGGTTACATAATCAAACAAATTGTGTGACTGGGATTTTCCTTTTAAAAGACTGGATGACCCAAAAATGTGAAGGTAGGAAAATGCTAAAAGATGGGTTGGTATGTGCCTGTCTTTAATTGTGTATATATAAAGGGGAGCACAGGGATAGAGGGAGATGCATAGTCTGACCACATACCACATGAAGATTGAGTACAGTGAAAGGAGGCTCGTGAACATTTTTGCCTTTTGATAGAATCTGTTAAAAAACCAGTGTTTCTTGGGTGTAGTAAACCTAGGGAAAGAAAGTAGGGGTAAGGAACACATTGCCCCAATGGATATCCAGTGTTGCATGAAGGCAGACTTAATAATTTACATTCCTATTAGCTTTTCTTAGCCACCATTGAAATAAACTTTGAATTTTATTGTAGGGAAAAAACCCTCAAGTTAGGGGTTCTTTTTGTTTTTCCTTCTCTGTTCTTCTGCATGCCATATGCATTGTACTGTATGTACATGGTGTAACCTCTGTCAGTTCATATTCTACATCACTGCTCACACAGTGAGTCCCCCACGGCTGCGGTTGTGTGCATGGCACGTTGGCTTTCCTCTGCCGTCTGCTTCTGGCATGATTCTCTGTAGTGCCCTTCAGGAGGGCTGAAATGTATCTCATGGAATGTTGTCAACATCTGTGTTATGTCCGTGTTATGTATTTGTACATTGTTGGCTTTTTATTTAACCTCTTTTACTTCTAACTTCTTACCAGAGCTTGTGGAAGGAAATCTGGAATAGAGAATTGTAGCCTTTTCAGAGGCTTGTACCCACATGACCTTTCAAAGTTTGTTTAACCATACAGATTTAGATCCCTACAGAAAATAGACCAGACTATGAACATAACTTATGCTTTTAAGCAATGTGTAACCTTTTATGTATGTTTGAAAAATACAAATTTTCCCACTAAAATGGGAAAGGCGTTTTGAAAACAGAATTTTAATCGACATGAATTTGCTTAGGATATTTAAGTATTTAAAAATATATATATAACATTTATTATACAGAAGTAAGAAATATTTCAACATTTCAGTGCCGTGGGTATGTATTCTAAGCAAATTTGTCTGACAGCCCTGGAGTTCTGATCCAGCTGGGCATTAGAAGGTGTCAAAAATGGACTTTTAAAAGGAGAAAAGATATCCCCATAGTAAATACGGAGTTACCAGCTAAGTAAACTGTGCTGTTTGGGAAATCCGTGTAAGTGTCGATGTGTAAATGTCGGTATGTTCGGTTCCCACGGTGTGTTATTCGTGGTGGAGGCGCAGCCCCAGCGCACGGCTCTGCTGTGTCCCCTGTGTCCGTGTCCCCCTGCTCCTGCCCAGCCCTTGCCTTTGTCACGTCTCTCTCTTGCCAAATCATTCCCTTGTAGGTGGCTGCCGCTCCGTCCGCTGCTGTCTAATTGTTCCCTTTCCCTTCTCTGACCCGTCTAGAGCCTGGAAGAGGAGATAACCTCCATTTTGTTTAGTAAGGAGCGCTTCGGCGCCGGCACCAGCGGGCCCTTCGCCGCCGCCAGCCCGGGGCCAGCAGAGGGCGCTGCGGGGGAGCAGACGGCCACGGCCGCGGCCGCGCCGCCCCAGNCTGCTCCCGTGCGTCCCGGCCGGCCTTAGAGCGGCGTGCCTGCCTCTGAGCTTAACTCTGCAGCACGCCACCGACAGGCAGGAACCGCTGCTTGCTTCAGCTTACGCTCCGTAGGTGCTGCGCTGGGTAAACAGCAGTGAAAGCTAGGATTAAGTCACAGATGGTGTGTTGATTTTTGTATTCATTTGGGCTCTTAATTTTGCTGCCAACTATTCACTAAAAATACGTTCAATTAAAACTGACACCTGATGCATCATTTACTGTGGGTTCATGGGTAGATGTCATTATTTTATTATGGAATAAATACTAATATAGCTGCTTTAATAGCATCCTTTTGGCTCGAAACTGAATTCTAATAGCATCTTCTTGATAGTCATGTATTACTATCCTAAACAGTCTTCCTCTTGTTATCTATTAAGTTTCATGAAGTTATAGACCAAAGACTACTAACAGAACCCTACATTAAAGCCTTTTTTACTGTTCTTTTTATTATGGCAAACTGGTAGTAGAACCTTACTTTTTCAGTTTACTTTTGTTTAATGTTATTTATTCTTAATTCCTGATTTAACTGAGAGAAGTAACCGCCTTGGTAGCATCACTGGCTAGTGCATTCATGCTTTTATTTTCAGGCTTTCGTAATTCTTATGCCAATAATAATTTACGTAATTCTTACCTACTTTTGATAAATTTTTCAATGAAGTGTAAGGAAACTAGCATCTTTCAGTGACTTTGTAGCATCTGTCTAGTATCATGTGTATACATTCTTAAAAGCTTGCTTGCAGGATGTTGCACTGTTGAAAAGGGTTATGCATTGATTTTTGTCCCTGATTGCTTTTTGTTTCACAGAGACATGCTTCCAGAGCAGAAGGGCCTTGTACAGGAGTCAGCGATGCTGATAAGGTTCTACAGATTTTTTTCCATGGCTAAATTTGGCTCTAACTCTTCCAATCCATCTTCATTCTTTCCTCCCCTCTTTTTTCAGTTAACCATCACAGCTATCTTTTGTCTTCCATATGACATGAACCAGCCATCAGCTAATTTTATTTTCATCATTTTAATTTATTCATGTACTCTACTTTTGTTTTTCCTCATCCATGTTTTTTGTGCAGAGTTCACATGAGACTCTGGACATAGTGGAGGAGAAGAAGCAGGCAGAGTTTGGGATAGAAGAAGCACTAGTCGTAGACGAAACCAACAAAGGGAAAATGCAAGTTGCCACTGATGCTGGGGAAGCATGTAAGGTGGAGCACCTGTCAAAAAAGGACTCTTCATCATTGCCATCAGATAGTAGCAGCAGCAGCAGTAGTAGTGAGAGTGAGGATGAAGAGGTGGGAGAATACCAGCCACATCATAGGTCAATTGAGGAAGTCATCAGGGAAGAACAGGAAGAAGAGGAAGACATGAAAAGGAAAGAACATGAAGAAAAAACGCAGCATGTGGAAGCCACACCAGAAGGCAGTAAACTAAATGTACCAGTTGAGCACACACACGTTACAGCTGAAGATTTGGTCCAGGAAAATACAGTTATTGTAGCTACAGTGGAGAAGAATTTGTCAGAGCAAATTAAGCAAGATTTAGGTGAAGAAAAAGAGGAGGAACAGCTCAAACTCAATGGAGATGTGTCTCATGTTGACATTGATGTTGCACCACAATTAATTTGTTGTTCTGAGGTAAATGGTAGAACAGTATGACAACTAGATTAAGCAGAGGTATTTCTTGGGGTGAAAATATACCTGCCTTTCTTCTTCTCCTATTCCTCCACATCTTCTGGCATCCAGCAAGATTCAGATCATTTGGAAGGGGAAACCACTGATGAGCAGTGAAATTCTGTCTCCTTCAGTTATGGTTTCTGACTTTGCTAGCACTGGGTGGAAATCACCAGTAAAGGCAAACCTTCCGAAGACTGAGATCTCTTTATTTTTTATTTTTTTTTTAAATCTCCTCCTTATTTTATATGCACATACATAATGTGTATTTATTATTTCCATGTTTCAAATGTTTTAAGTCTTGTCTTGTCTATTTGTCAGCTGTTTTTGACAAGTCCATGACATGTAATTGTGATTGGAAAACTATTGCAAATTGAAATTAGAAAGCACCTGTCACAAATTTTTGTTCCTTTTCGCCCGTTAATTACTCACTGCTTTTCTTGCCTTTTTTTCCTCCTTCAATAAAACATTGCAGATTTGTAGGCTAGAATATATATGGCTAGAAACTGCATAGGTGAGAGCACTGCACTGTTAAGTGGAGAGGCGCACATCACAATGTTTCTATGAAGTCTTCTAGTGCAGTAGATATTTAGGAAGCATGCATGGGTTCCAGTCACAACCAGTTGTTTTAAGTCAAGCAAGATTAAAGAGTTCATTACTGGGCAAATGGTAAAGAAGCAGATAGGGAAAAAAAATGAAATGCAGGCATGTATGTCTTTGTAAATTTGTCATGATCTTCTGTTGAGTTTTTCATCAATTCAGAGGGTTTTTTGTAGTTCTCTACCTGCTTGTTCTTGTAATGGTGGCAATTCTTTTTTCTCTACTTCTAAATCCAAGCAACTCATATTCTTTCTTTTGTTGTCTTTTGCATACACAGCTGTTACGATTAATGACATGAAAGAATTAGTTTATTAGACTTAAAATTTGCAAGCACCCATGCTTCCTAAAAACATAGATAGTTTGGAGGAAGGGGAGGAGGGCTGCTGTGTGTGCAAGCGTGAAAGGGTGTTGCGGGTTTTTTCCTGGGATTTTACCTCATGTGTAGCCAAAATCAATATAAGATAGCAGCTCATGCATCTAGAAATATATCAAAAGGCTTTAGTTCTTAAATCTAATGAAAATCCACTCCAATAAGATAAGTAATGAATTCATTAGCTTACAGACCCCAGATTAATTGCTCTGTTTGTGATATTGCAGGGAACACCACCAGTTAACTCTAAATTGTTCAAGTAGCTTTTTATGATCTCTGTTTAAAAGAAGTCATTGACTTACAGCATAATTTCATTAAATTTAGACTGCTTAAAATCCAGTTTTCAAAAGTTTTTCTTTTCCAGAAGTAGTATGTGTTAAAAAGTCAAACTTACGGAATTTCTAGTCCTGTTTTGCAGACTTAGGGGTGACAGGTATTTTCCCAGGTTAGTTCTAATATGAAGTTCATCTGTCTGAGATAGCTATCAGTTTCTTTATGCAAACTAAGATTATTACTTTTTTTCATAGTGGTGCTTTTACACATTTTCAATATACGTGTTGCAGCTTTGTTTTAGCAATTGCTCTTTGATACGTACTATTGGCTGAAACACTGAACTTTGACAAGGTTATTAGGAGGTTAAATTTTCGTATAATATTATTGATATACTGGAGGGCTGATGTATTAAATCTTCATTTCATTTTGCTTGTTTATTGCATGCTTTTTATATGGGAAGTCAGTCAAAGACTTATCTTACTGTTATGCTTTTCTTGAATTTTTGGTTGTGTTTTCTTGGTCCACTTTACAAACCTTCTTTTGTCTTTTGAACTGATTGTTTATTTCTTGCATCACAGCCTCCAGTAGTGAAAACAGAGATGGTAACCATTTCAGATGCCACGCAGAGAACTGAAATCTCCACTAAAGAAATTCCGATTGTCCAAACAGAAACTAAAACTATCACATATGAATCTTCACAGGTATGGTGGCTGGTTTGCTATATTGTTTGCAATCTTATTTTTATTCCAGTTACATAGATCAAAATGGATGATGTCCAAAAATGCTTTTCAAAAGCATATACTTTTTTTCTGACTGATAAGAATATGCTTTGGCTATGAATTAGGTAAGTGAAATGTTATAAAACAATAATACTTTGGAAGTTCTAATTTTCTATATAAAGATTTAGTTGCCGTCTGCAAAAGTATAACTCACTTTAATCCGGTTTTGGAAACTTGATTAAAATATCTCATTGCTCCTGAAAGGAACATGTAACTGCGATCATGAATTTTCCACAGGAATGAGCCATAATAATAGCCTTACGTGACTCTGTGTATTTGGATGGCTTCTATTTAGATTTCAGTTCTAGCTGAATTAAAGAATGTGTTTAATAAGAAAACTAGCCTTTTCTCCTGTGGGAACAAAGTTTTTTAAATGCCAAAATAGAAACATACAATTTTTTTTTCTTACAGCTTGATGGCAATGCTGTTGGTGATGCCGGCGTGCTGGTGAGTGCACAGACAATTACATCAGAGTCCATTTCTACTACCACAACTACACACATCACAAAGGTAAAATATATCTAATGTCCTTCTTAACCAAAAAAGACACCAGACCCTCAAAACACAATTTTGTTTGCATGAAGTTTCTTGTATATCTGCTAATTCATTGAGAAAAAGTAACATCAAATGGAAGGGAATCGTTTCAGGTGTGTGTGGAATTGTTCCAGGTCTGTGTGAGAATTAATCTTTCTGTACACAGATTTTGAAGACAGAACTCCTAATGAATAAGCAAGAATATCTGGGAACAGGACAGGGAAAGGGGGAAAAGTATGATTAGTGGGTTTTTAGTAGTTCATATAGGTCTTATTTTCAGTATTTGACAAATGAGTATGTAACTAAATTTTTACAGATTCAGTCCTGTCATCACTCACTGATATGCTACAGAATCTTTGCTAATGCAACTAATTTGTCTGCAGTCCACAGGAGCCCTGCTAATGGCACCATGATGAACTGAAACAACGTTTTCCCAGACTTCATGTTGATCATCCTTGTGCTGCTAGGTTTATGGCATATTTAAAAACAGATCATTCTGCTAGATTACTTTGCAAGTGTATTTGGGGGTGCAGAGCTATTTACTCTGCATGCCATGCTTGAAAAGGAAAGAAAAGCTCAGTGTTAACAGGATATCACATCTGTTTCATGTAAAACATGAAACATGTAACATTTCATGCCAGAGTGTGTTAGAAGTACCAAAGTGTGATGAAGATTATTGTTAGTGCTAATTCATGTATTTGTCAAATTTTAGGCATGCTTAAACAACACAGTCTTCAACTCCTCTTTGAACTCTTAGCGTCTTTTTCCAAGAGAATTATAGAAGCATTGGTTAGGTTAAAGCAAAATGGAAGAGGGAAGCATAAATTGTGAATTATGGATTCCCCCCCCAGGACACAGCAGTTTTACAACATGATAGAATTGAACAATAATAATTCACTTCTTACTGGGTATGTTTTCTAAAGATTGAAATATTCTGAAGACTGAAAGTTATATGCACAAAATGACAGTGGAAAGATAATGTTGGAAAGTGAGTTATATGAAATAAAGTAAGCTTGGAATTGCAAATGCATATGTTTTGTTATACAGACCAGTCAACAGATCCTTTTCAGACTCCTTCTCCCTTTTGGAATCATTAAGCCACACTATTTTAGGAAAAAATCTTTATTCAATGAATTGAACTACAGTTTTGACAGGAAGAGTACATTTGCTTGTCAAGTTCAGATGTCAAATAATCTTGCTTCTTGGAAGGAACAATTAAAGAAAATTATGTCAGTCTTGTCTTCTACTGAAAAATTACTGGGATTACTGTGGTGTAGCAGATCCTTACCTTTTTTGAAATAATGATAAACAGTCAGGAACGAGATTGTTTGGATTTTCTGAGCTAACTTTTAATTTTATATCCCAAACTGTTCATTATTGATAAAGGGAACTGCCAAAATAGTTGCAGTGTTCTAATGGTGTTCTTAACAGAGTCATCTTGGCTGTTCTCTAGTATGGTCAGTGTATCTTAAGTAGTAGTTTATTCTTTTCTCATGCACAGGCTGATTTAAAAGGCAAATAATGTTATTTCTGTGAGGTTTTTTTATAGGCTAAAGCATTTTAATCATTAGAATAAGTGAAGAAAAAAAAAGCACAAAAGTGTTCAGCAGTGTGAACTATGTTGAAAGTACCCAATTAAAGTCTTTGAATGGCAGAACCCAAAACCAGATAATCTTTGTATTTAATGGCATACGATTATGACTGAGGAGAAGCCCATGATAGATGGGTGGAAATCAAAGAAAAGATTCCTGGAATTTCCACATTGCCAGATCTATATGGTGGAAGAAGCTGGAAGTACAGTTTGCCAAATGAGCTCCAGTAACAGAAATAATTCTCTATGGCTTGATTTTTGTCAAGTCTGGCAATTGCAAGAAGGGGACCAACTGCGTAGCTGAAAAAGGAAAGGATGATTTAGCACTGGACACATTTACTACTAATTGCAATTCAGACACAGAAATCTATTTGCTTCAGTGCAACAGAAGGGAGTGCTTTCTGGAAATATGGAATAATTACAGGGTTGTTTTCTTGGGGTTTTTTTTCTGCCATCTGTAGATGGTAAAAGGTGGAGTATCAGAAACAAGAATTGAGAAACGCATTGTCATTACTGGAGATGCAGATATTGACCATGATGAGGTGAGTATGCAAACTTAACACTTAAAATGTGGGTTTTGTTGTCTGGTGAGATCTAGATGATGTTTCAGAAATGGGAAGTAAGAGAAAGGTAGAAAAGTTGAATAAAAGAATATAGAAAGACCCTGAGACTGTTAATTGTGGCGCAGTTATTAAGCAGTTGTGTTTTGCGAATAAGAAGCCTTTTGAATATATGTGAAAGAAAAACAGCATTTGTAAATTTACATCATAGATCATGTGAATGGATTTTTACTATTTTTAAAGGGATTACTTTTTTTGGAAGAGGCCTATTTTATTTAGTGCAGCTTTTGCAGTAGGAGGAAAAGCATTACTGAAATAATCTTATTTTGGTATGCTAATCTGGATAGATGGGTGTCTCTACTGCATTGTGTCAGCAACATCTGACTGCATCATTTCAACTGAAAGCTTTGAAATACATTAGAATATAAACGGCTCAATTTAAAAATTAGGTTTTGGCCAGTATTTTTAGAATTATGTGTAACAAAAGTAATTGTTGATCTGCTGAAATTGTATGTACCTTTCATCTCCATCAGTACTAAAGCAGCATTTTACAATGTCTTAGAAACTATGGTTAAAATCACTTCTATGTGCCCAATTATTAAGGCTGAATTTGAGCAGTACGCAGGAAAATAATTAAGAAAACTTGATTATCTGGCCTTCGTAGTGATGATTACACAGGGCTTTTTTTTCATCTAAGAAACTATAGTAACAAAGGCAACAACAGTCATTGGATAATACAAATGAAAAAGCTTACTTTACAGTGATTCCATTTCTAACTTCATGAAGTCTTCACAAATCGGCATAACAGGGTTTAATTTAACTTACGAATTATGTTGAGAGTTCTCAAGGAATTTATTTTCACATTTTGATTTGCATCCAGAAAGTGACTTTTGACAAGTTGAATCTCTTCTTGAAACTTTGTAATTAAGTGACAGGGCTGTTTAGCTTCAGGCGTGGATGGCTCTTGTTTGCCTTGACACAGGTTCAGTGTACTTCAGATGTCTGGAAGGGTCACAAAATAGCTGCAGTATACCAGACAATTCTCAAAGCCCTTCTTTAATTTGAGATAAGTGAATAATGAAGTAAAAAATGAAATTATAAAAAAGTATGTTCGAAATACAGTTTTAATCACTGAAGTTTAAAAGAGCAGTGAGCAGCTTTTAAGAGAGCTAAGAAATATCTACTACTTTTTCATAAGTGAATATGGAGCTTCTTAAATGCCCAAAGTACATGCTGGATATTTTTTATTTTGTCTTTTAGCTCCCTATATTGCTAAAACAGTTTTCAATAGGAAAATAATATTTCAATTTGGAGTTTCAGAATGCAAATGTTTTTATTACTTGTAATTTAACAGTTAGAGACTTGGGGCTTTTTCATTGTTTAAGGTTTGATTGTAAACAGCAAACATCAGTATTGTACCAATGCACATCATATGTCCTGTACATATTCCCTTAATAGGATTTCAAATTCAGTATCACATATTAATTAGGGTGCCTAATGTTGGCGTTTTCAATCTCTCTTCAGAGTTAGTTGTTTCTTCTCTGACTTAATACCTGTAGCTAGCTCAGGAAATAGTCACTTTTCTAAATTAAGATAATGCTTTTTGTTGCATTATATTTTGCTTGCTCCTTCTAGTATTTTTTGGGTTTTTTAGTTGTATTTGATACTAAGGTGAACAGATGAACTGTTGCCTCTGAATGCCTTCCCACATCTTCTGGTTTTTTTATGTTAGGTTCCAGCAGTAATACAGCTCACTGAAATAAGATGTGTAGGTGTTGTAGAACAGGGCAAGAAAGAGAAAGTCCCAGGGTAATTCAAAGGGTGCTCTTACGTGGTTGACTGTAATGTAAAATACTACGTTTCAGTTGGAAGGGACCTGTGATGGTCATCTAATCCAGCTGGGTGTACTGATATACCTTTTAAGATGATAAAATTTCTCAAAATGGGGAGGAGGGATTATAAGAAACTGGATAATACTTACATTTACACTTCCCTGAATTAAGCTAGAGAAATTTCTTTAAAACTAGTAAGGAATTTCTTTTATGATCCTATTCCAGAGTTTTAGTACCATACTTAGCATACATTCCAAAGTATCTTTCTGTTTTGTTCAGGGAACTGAGGCCACGCTTATTTTTCTGTACTGTCTTATATTCTTGTTAAGGCATTATTTGTTAGATATTTTGCAGAAGTTCAAAAACATTTGGGATATAAGAATATTTTTTCTCCTGGGATGAACTAGAAAGTTATCTTAAAACTTTATGGCTTATTTATTACCTCCTGGAAATCTTAGTAAATTTTTAGCATGGGTTTTTTTTTTTTCCCTTTTGTTTGTGTTTTGGGAGTTGGTTTCGCTTGGGATTTGGTTGGTTTTTTTTACCCGTGATCCCTCTCAAGTTGAGGAATTCACAGTTCTGAAAAATTAGAACCAAATTTTCCAAAGCTACTCTCCCAGTCTCTGGCCCCCCATGAATGTCCTTTAGGTGTTGTTAAGTTCCATATTTCAAATTTATTTGCAGGCCCTGGCACAGGCAATCAAAGAAGCCAAAGAACAGCACCCTGACATGTCTGTGACAAGAGTGGTGGTGCACAAAGAAACTGAACTTGCTGAGGAAGATGAAGACTAAAATCAAAAATGCCCTCAAGCAGATACTTCAGGTAAGCTTATGTATATAATTAACACAGGAAAACGTAGCATCAGTTTTCTGTTGCAGTCATATCTTTCAGCTGAAAAATATGGGGCATCATTAAGATAGGCATTCACCAAAGGGTGAGTTGAAACAGGTGCTAATAAAAGACTACTAGGGTAAGAATTTTTATCTTAGGTCTAATCTGACATTTATTTCAGTTGCACATGTTCCTTTATATGTCTTCCAGTTTTGTCACAGTACTCTCATGGCATTTTCTACAATGTTTGGTCAAGTTGTTATAGTTTATATTGAAGTGCGTTTGGGCTATTTCTGCAAAATGTGAAGGACGTGTCACACTTTTCTGTTTACCTGCACAATTATAGTTCTTGCGTAACATTGTGCTTGTTTAGTGGGAAGACTGTGTAGTTTCCAGTAGTGAAAGGACACATTTGGACATTTGAGTTTAGTCAGCTAATCCTTAATCCTAAACACACTGAAATTTTTGGCCTTTTATAATTTTCCTAGGCAAGAAGGTAAATGCATTGGAAGCCCAAGTTTTAAAGCTTTTTATCAATTGAAAAAGCTATTTGAAGTAATTTTATTTTATTAGGCCCTCCTTTCTGGGTATAAAAATAAATAAAAAAGGAAAAAAACCCACACTACAGCTCTGTTTCATGTATTCAATAAAAAGATCAGGATGAACACTGAATAAATCTGCTCTTGGACTTGTTAGAGGCTAATGTCTTAAAGCTTGGTAACCATTTGGGGTGTAAAGCTTCAGATTTCCTTTGTTTGCCATGCTGTTGGTATGAGACTCAAGCTTCAGGTTTTTTAAAATTTGATGGTTTTGTTGATGGTAGATTCAGATTCAAGAAAAGGTTTTGTGTGGAAGGGTAAAATATCAATGGGAGATATTTATAAAGAAATGAAGTTTAAAAACCAGTGGTTTAAGCCTTCATTAGGAGACCTCTGATTTTTTTACTGACCAGGCTCTATATTTAGCTAGAAGAGCAGCAATGTTATTGGCACATCAAAGGAAAATTGTTTTAGTACAACTTCGAGCTTTTGTTATGCACTTTAATAAATGTTAATGGAGGGGGAGACAAGGTAAAAGAAATATATTTTCTATGTGTAGTAGTTTGAAAACAAACCAGTGGGAGATCACAAGTCAGGATTAAAATTTAATAGAAAAATTAAAAATAAGTGTCATAATACAAGGAAAAAGCACTGACAAAGTCAGATACAACCTGACACCCTGTTAGGGTGGTAGCAGCAGTCCAAATGAAGTAGTTCAGTTGAAACGGTGATCCTGTGGAAGGTCTGGTCTCCTCCTGATGGTCCAGTGGTAGCTCCCATCTTCTGGGAACCCAGTAGACAGGGCTCCCTTGGAAAATTCGAGGCCAGGTTATATCCAGGTGGGAATGCTTGGCTCCTCCCTCCTGGGTGGAGCATCTCACAATAGGGTGAGGTAAGCCCATAAGTCATGGGGTGGGGTCTTGATGGCCATTGTCTGTTATCAGGGGTGAGTCATAGCAGGAGATAACAGCTAATGCCCCACAGCTGGTGGTAATAGAATACTTAAATACACATCTCTATTGTAACCTAGGACACTATGTTTTAAAGAAATGAGAGTGGTCATGATTCTTATTTCCTTGATTCAGTATTTTACACAGTGATGGTTTTTGCCTGTGGACAAGAGACTTCTATCTCCTCTGCAGGCAGGCATTCCCTTAGTATTGAACAAAATTCTTTACCCAAGGAAACTACCTGTTACAAATTTCAGCCTGCAGTTTTAGCAGACTTGAGCACAGTCCTGAAGTGTCAGGCATGTAAGAAAAATGAGACACTTGACTTGATTCCAAATTTGGTGTAAGCTACTAGAGGGGAGGGTGTTTTTCACATAATCCTGATAATTTGTCGTGTTAAAAAGATCCATTTTATTCCTGTGCCTGAATTTCCTAAGAGCTGAAGATTTAACTGTCGAATATCCCTTCTGGGATCCAGAAGATAAAAGATTCAAATATTGGTTGAGAGGATATGAAATGCATCTATTGAATGCTGTTCCGTGGAGGATGACTGTTATTGAAGTATTGGACTCTTCCTGAGCTAGTCTGATCACAGATGCAAAGTTTCAGCTGAAAGACATAGAGTAAAGCCTTAGTTTATTTAATCTACCTACAAGTGTCTCTTTTCTTAACATCTGGATAGTAGTGGAGGTGCCTGGCTGTGGCTGAGGAAGGGGAGAGCTAATACACGTTGCCAGCTGTTGACATGGATATGGTCTGTTAAGCGACTGCCTGTGGTGGGGTGTTCAGCAAGAGTTTTTTCATCTGCTGGCAGAATTGTTTGGTCTCATCACTGAACACATAACTCTCGTGAGAGTTTGTCTTGAACTCCTAAGTGTAGTATTGCATAGAGCAGCAATGTCAAATGCTATGGAGAATACAAGGATAAGAGTAGGATGCCTGACCTCATGCAGATTGTGCTAGAACTACAGTGTTTTTTTTTGATCCTGTTGTTTAGACTATCTTCTGGCCAGTTTTCCTCTGAGCTTCTCAGTGTGTAAACTTACAAAATTTTTCAGGATGTAAAACACAATAGAACTAAGTTTAAGCTGCCTCCAGAAAATTTCTTCAGATTTGGTCAGATTATTGTGTTTGAAAAAGAAACTAATAATTTTTGTTCATAAATGTACAAACTGGGAGGAAAAAATGGATCACGTTCAGAAGTGCTAGTTCAGAGTCACTCAGATGTAGCATTATTTAATGTTGTAGCATTCATATTTTTAAATATTTTCACATTAGATAATGCTAGAAACTCTAAATAATAATGGAGGTAGGGGTTGATTATGAGAGATGGGGAGAAACAGATCTCTGGTTTTTCGTTACCTTTATTTCAGCATTCAGTTGGATTTGTTTCATAGCTTTGTTGCTTAGTGTCACTGAAAATGAGTATAACGTGTGTACCAGTTTTGTTTTGAAAGCACAGGAGAGGACAGGGAACTGTACTGAACTGTGAGATAGAGGGTTTTCAATGAGTCCCTACATCACATAAATGTTCTAGAAGGCTTCAAAAAATACACATTACTTTTGTGAGAGCTGTTTGCAGTAAGGAGAATGCCTGCGCTTTGGATGATTTCATTGGTCCCTTGCTACACAGCAACATTAAACATGGACGCTTAAACCACCCCTTGCATATTTTCAGTACTTCCATCACAGGATCTAAGGTAGAAAGGTACACTGAGACAGCAGAATAGATGGTTTGGATTTGCAAGGTTTTACTATTACATGTGCTACCATCACATTTTGCATTTATTATTAATCAGTGTGAATTTAAAGGTCTTGGGAGCAGGGATTGCCTCTTCTTTTATGTGTGTGTAGAATGTGGCAGTTTCTTCATGCTACCTTAATCCAGAATCAGTGTTCAACAGGATCTATCCCATAGGAGTAATTACATCTTTCTAGAAGGGACTGTGTCATGGGAGGAAAAAATTATCTTGGCATGTTTGCACCACATTTCTACATTAGTGATCAGCTGCAAAGTTGATTCTATTCCTTCATCAAATATTTAACTACTTTGTAAAAATTTTATTCAGGGAAAAAAAGCATTCAGAGAATTCCTTCCATTGTCTGAGGGTTGGTTTTTTTTGAATTTTGGAAACATATACGTTGTGGAGTGGTTGTTTGCAAAGTACCAGAGTGTATCAGGTGCTCTTGTTTGAGTTTGCCTGTTGCTTTACAGGCTCATGGTCTGCAATGCTTGTGAGAGAACAAAAGAGGACATTTCTCCATGCTACTTTTGTGTCAGACCTGGAGACTTGTTTGACTGATGATGCCTTTCCCTTAAACTTTAGGGAAAAAAATTAGTCATCTAAACAAAAGGAAACCACCTGAAGTGCCTTGAGTGTCTGTCAAGAGCTCTTTGCTCTCCTGTGCTTAGGCAATGGAGTCATGCAATGAATTTTGCATCGTTGTTTCTGAGGTGATGAAAGCTCTGATGATTACAGCAGTATTCTTTGCATAGACTTGTTTTCTCTAAAAAAAGTAAAAGATTCTGCATTCTGATTCTGAGGGATTACTGAATTGAAGAAGTACCTTCCCTTTTTATTTATGCTCTAGGTTATGGATTAAAATTTTCAGTAAACTGTGCAAGAAGCTACAATTAAAATGACATCAGAATTTTGGGAAGGAAAAAAATGCTCTAAAGCAAGAGGAGTACTTGGAGAAAGTTTAGTACTGTTTGCCTAATGTTTGAAGGGGGTTTTAGTCAATACAGCTTTTTTTTTAATGAAATAACCTTTTCTTCCTTTAAAATAAACCAAAGAACCCTGCATAGGGAAAGTTACTTTCTGTTTCTGATGTGACATTCATGTGGTTTCTGTTACAAATGCTTATGTAACCTTCCACCTAATTTTTTCTTCCAGAAATAAAAATGATACTGATCACGAAGAACTGTAATCATTCCAAGTCATCACTACTCCACTGAATCCACCAAGTCTAGCAACGATGACCAGATGTTCACGACTTAGATGCCAATACCAAACTCCATTTTAACATCTTCAGTCTATATATTCCCTTACAATCTTTCTTGTTTATTTTTATAACCACTTCTTAACAATCTTAGAGAATTTTTTTTAAATGACGTTTTAGAGGGTATGATCTTCTTTTGCACAAATACTTGTATTTTTGAAACCAATTCTTAATTATATATGAAAGTGAACAAAAGAAGTCTGGAAAGCATTGTTCACTGGAGCAGATGGTAATTGTGCAGGAAGGAGGATCTTTACTAATTTAGATATAGTTTTTTTCAAATATTTCAAGTGAAATCTCTTACTGGAGTAATTTACAGATTTTTTTTCAGATTATTCAGGTAAATATATGATATCACATAACGAACTTTTTTATAAAAATAAAACATTTGCTAAAATTTGAAAAAATATATTTCTTTGGATAAATTTTATACTGGTATCTCTGTAACTCTTTCTGTTCTAAGGTTCTCCTCTCTGTGGAGCAGAGATGGTGTGGCAGTCTAGAGGAGAAGGAGTTGCAGACACATTTCTTCTGACTGAGCACTGTGTTCTTTTTGCACTTTGGTGCCAATGCTCAACTTTTTGCAGACTTCTTGCTGTCTGCAGCATTCCAGATAAGGAAAGAAGGAAGAACAAAATATCTTTCTCTTTTTCCAACAAGAGATGATCTAGGCAGCTTAAAACCGTAGTGCTTTTTTTCTTACTGTGTCCCAATTTCAATACTTCCATTATTTGAATACATGTGTAGAATGCTCGCTTGCTATTAAACCTCACTGTGTCTCCATGTTAGAACTGAAATTTCTGTTACAGTGAAGGTATATGTTTCACATGCTTCCTCTAATGGTTAATGCAGGTTTTTAGGATACTGAATAAAAGGTGTAAGATGGACTCCATTCATAACTAATGGGAGAGTACCATCAGTTGAGGCTGCCATGGCAAAAACCTGTTAATTATATTGGGGTTTATTTTTAATTTGTTCTTGCAGGGGGGTTGTTTGTTTGGGGTTTTTTTTGCTGTTGACTCTATGTATAGTTAAAATGCCAAATTAGATTTATAGTAGCTTGAAGTTGTATTAAGTGATATTTTGCTTTCTGTAATTCTGTTATAAAATAAAGTTGTTTATTCTCTGTATGACTCTTGGCACTCAGACATAAGCTTGGAGGATATTTAAAGTGAGCAGCTTACTTCTGAGAACTGCGATTCTAGAGGTCACAGACCATTAAAAAACAGGGATTAGTGCGAGTGGTCTGCAGGGCTGACAGAAGGGTGGCACAATTGCCTGGTACTTAAGTACCAGTGTTTTTTAAACATCTTCCAATAAACGTCCTGATTTCCACAGTTTAGAGAAGAAATCTTCAGCTGCCAAAACAGAGGAGATTTGAACAGCTAAAGTTAAAACGCCCCTCAGTCTGCAAGTGGTTCTTCTGAGTTCATTGAGGTAGGATCTACTGTTGTTTTCAGATAACAAAACAAATCATAAAACTTCTCTCACTACCTTCTTCTTCACTTCTGAGCAATGTATTTTTGGTGCTATTCTCAGTTTAGATGGCTGCCATCTGTCAGCGTGCTTGTGTAACAGAAGTTCTTGTTAGCTTTGGCACTGCATAGTTTGGATAACATAAGACAACAGTAGCAGAGATGTTAATTTCTGTACTTATATAGTCATTCTCAATGATTATATATAGGCCCACATTACCTGGAAAATTAGCAGATAACAACAGTATTACCTGCTTTCATTCGAAACCAGAGATACTCTGCCTCTCAGAAAGGGGAAGAGAGCTCCATCCAGCCTGATAACATAACACTGCCACAGCACTGCATGAGTAGGGAGATTGTCAAAGAAGTGGCAAGTTTGAGATATGTAAGTGTAGGTCCAAATGGACACATATGTATTTAGACGGATGTCTTAGTGGATTTTTCCTACTACTTAAAGCATAAGAAAAAGCTATATAAAAATCTTTAAGGTATTTTTGATATGGTTTAGTATGAGTTGCAGGTCTCATTTGATGGGAGGAAAGCGTATTACTTGAACTCATTGATTTGGATTAGTCTGATTATTTAGACACAAGATGAATGTTGGTTTAATCGGAATTGTATTTAATCCTTAAAACTGCAAATATAATAGTCTTCAAACAATATTATTTTCACTGAGCTATTTCTTCAAATACTAATAGAACCTTTTGTCAGTAAAGACTTAATGGTATTTTCAGGTCGGCATAGCTTGTGCATAGCTGTCACTTGCATTGATTAAACATCTATTAATTAAACAGTCATTGTCATGCAGAAAAACATAAGCCCTAAGTGCCCTAAAATTAGTCAGGTTGTACAGATTCTGGTTGTATGTAATTATTCCAATGTTCTGGAATATAGTCCAATTCTGATGAATTTTCATTGTTACTTTTTTGTATATTATAGATCTACAGCAAAAACTACAACATACAAAAAAAGAAATTCTTCTCAAGGCACTTCACAAGCCAGCTTTATAATACATGGGCAATTTCAAATACAATTGCAGGCCCATTTTCCAGTAATTAATTCACCTTAAATACTTAGAAAAGTGAGTCATGTGGTCTTACACAAAACCCCTTAATACATCTTCCTTTGTAATAATGGTAACCTAAGTGTTCATAATAAATGTTGGACTTGTTCTACAGATTATTTCTTAGATAAAGGTTTCATAAAGGGCAAGCATGCAACTCCAATGAAAAACTTTAAACAAAAGATCTATTGCTCAAAGCAATGAGTAACTGGTACAAAGTGTTTCTTGAAGTATTCTTCTATTTGACAGTCAAGCTGAATAGCAGCTTTTAGTTTGGCCACAGAAGATATCAGATGGAATAAAATAAACACTGAACTGACTATACCTCAGGAAGTTTTGAAACTTCTGATTTTCAGGCTGCTCAGTTGTTTGGGGGTTTCATACTCTACTTGAAAAGAAGATAGTGTAGTAATATTAAAACAGATTACAAGCATTAGAAATGCTATGATAGTTCCTTTAGTGCTAAAATATTTGGTTTGGTGTGAGGAAAATTCTAGCAGTTTTTGGAAGTAAATCTATACAAATGGCTGTATTGGGCCAGGCTAAGTGATTAACGCTCCCAGATCTCTGTCTCTGAAACTACTGGTATTTGCCTTGGGGTGTGTGTAAGTATAATTACTATACTACAACATAGTACTTTCCCAAATATTCTTCCAGCTTTGAGTGATTTTCAAAGACCTAAGGGTCTATCAGTCTTTCATATTTATCTGCCTCTGGATGTTTGCCTAATTGCTCTTAAAAATTTTTTCTCTGGCAGGCATTTTAACCGTTCTGTGTGTCTTACCTAAAAAGGAACCAAAACCACCGTTTGTGTCTTTTGAACCTGCTCCTGCTCTAGCTTCCTTGCACAGCATCACTGCAGAAACTGGAATAGACAACTAACAACCACTCTCTTCAGTTGTTCCCCAGCCAAAAGTGATTTCACAATGCTTTATCATTTTGCCATCTTTCTCTGTACCTTTCCAACTTAAATGTTGAGACTTTAAATTCTGTTCTGGGAAGTGAAGGGGAAGCAGTAAGCAGTCACAGGCAGGAAGGTTTTAAACCTGCTTACTGGTTGTAGATGGAGAGGAGTTGTAACTTCACACTAATGCTAGAGACAGGAAGAGAGAGAACTCCTCAGTGAGGGCACTAATTTAAGGTAAGTTATTTCCTTGTAATTACTCTCTTAATATGTATTTAGACAATGCTTTTGTAATCTATCTAGACAAATATTTAGTTTTGTGGTATTACTTAAATACAGATTTTTCCTTTTTAAAGGAATTACAGAGGATACAATGATGTGCTTCGTGCTGGTAGCATGAAAACATATTTCTTGACACTATTCAGTAATGGAACTGAAAACAAGAAGGCCTGAGAATTTTCATTTCATGTTACTAAGTCGTGAATGTCAGATCCTCCTACATGTTAGCAGTTACAGCTCAATAAGTTTATGTATATAGTGTTATTTTCAATATCCATACCACCATTTCATAGTTTGAGTGTTACCACTTCTTGACATTTCAGGTTTCCCCATTCTCAGACACACTGTGGAATTAACAAAATCAGTTTTCATTCTTAATTTTTACATGTGGTCCTGGCCAATCTTTTCTTGGGCACTGAAAGAATGAGTGTTTGGGGTTGTGTATGTTACAATTTCTTTAGCATCTCATCAATGTCCCAGATCACTGCTCTAAGAAGGCAGCATCCTTCTTAAATGTAGAAAGTAAATTATTTGCAGCAGCTCTCTCATCTTCCCTGCTAAAGGTTGTTTTTGTAATTGCAAACAATTGTCTCTTCACCTGTGCCTCTTCAGTGTTACTTGCATAGATGTAAACTAGTCTGATGAATTATGTCTTTTTAAAATTGGGTAGTATTAAATGGGAGAGGACGGTAAAGGTACTTTCTATTTAAATTATGTTTTCTCCATGGGCTTTGATAAACTGCAGTGTTTTTTAAACCTGTGCTCATGGCCTTGTTAGTATTTCTATAAAATTTTTCCAAGGAATTCTTAAAAGTCTGTGAGAACTGAACCTGTGCAAACCACACACAATTTTGGACAAGGCATGATCCATTCTTTTCTTGCAGGATGGGTAATGACAAACAGTTTAATGAAAGGTAATTGCAGACTGCAATCTCTAGCAGACAGGGACAATAAACAGTGAGGACAGTAATGATAGTCACTTCTCATTCCTCACCAGTTTGGGCTTTAACTTTAGACTCAGGATCAAGGAAGCTAAAAGACAAGACTACTTGCAAACAATTTGGGTTGCATTTTTTTGGGCCATACACACTAAAAATTGTGCATCTACAGCTATGGGAGAGCAGGGGGGAATTTTTATTTTTAAAAATGTGTGTCAACTAATACACAAAAAAGATAACTCCATGCTTATGCAGTTTTTTTATTTGAAAAAGTCATCCATTTGTCCATAAAGGAGAATAATAGCTGGTTTACAGAATACTGACTGAATGTTTTCATGGTTTCAAAATTTGGCATTGTCAGTCAGCAGAGAGAAGTCCTTTTGTTTCCCATTACTGTTATATTTTGCTTCCAAATTCTATGAAAAAGGGTACTTTACAAAACCCACAATCTTTCCCAAAGTGTGCAAGCTAATAGAAAAATGTCAGTTCCCCTTCAAAAACCTTTTTCAATTTCCCAGATGTCAGTGCTTGATATGAACTTGTTATTTATGCATCTCGATTTAATAAGGCTGCCCGCCTTGTATATGCTGGCTCAGCTCTCTCAGGAACTCGTTATGTAGCTTTTTCCTTGGTAGGCCCGGGAAGGGCTGGTGAGGAGGTCTCTGTCCCTCCCCCCGAATCCTGTGTCACACAAGGGAACCATTGCAGGAGGTCTCTGGTCTCTGCTGAGCTGCACAAAGCACTGCTTAGCGCTTACAAGAACTCCTTGGATGGCAGCAGCTGCTCCATTAGCACAGCGCAGCTCTAAACCTTCTCTCCAGTTTTGTTTTCTTCTGTGGTATTTATTTACAGCTGGTTATTGTTAGACCTGCAGCGCTGCGTACTGGGTTTAAGCTTGGTTCCTGAGATGTGGGGCTCCCTTAAATGTCTTTGAGTTCTTGTATCTGTTCTCCCTTTGTCTGGATCTCCTGGGTTTCTTCCACTGGCCACGGTGATTCAGGAAGGCATTCCTGGGGTCTTCTGCCATGGCCGTTTCCTCATCAACTGAAAAATAATCCAAACAACACAAAAATTCCATAAGAATATGCTGGTTTCTTATGGCAAGTTTTTATAAAGAAAAAGAGCTGGCATATATTAATGAGAACTAATCTTACTAAGATGAAGATGTCCAAGTAGCACACTAGTATTAGTTTTCCCATGCTCCTAGAAAAAAGTCTTCTGAGTGTGAGACTGTAGCTGTTACTATGCCCAGTGAAGCACTAATACAGACTATTGACATCAGCAGAAATGCTCCATTTTCATTTGCCTCCACAGCTTTCAATCAGAGTAAAACCCTTAAACAACAGCAAAGAGTGTAGTTAGCTTGTACTGGCAATTCATGTTCTGCCTACTGTGGCTGTGCTGTGAGAACCTCAACCTGGCCTGATCCTCCTGATGCTGCCTGTGGTACAGACAGACCAGAAAAATGCTTGCTGCCCACATTACTGGAAATCTTCAAAACACAGTGCTGTTGGAGGCTTGGAGATTATTTGAAGAAGGATGGAAAAACAGGGAAAATTAAAAAGAAAATAAGAAAAAAACCCTTGTCCTTGGTAATTGTTCAGGAGAAATATGTGCTGTTTTGTTAGATGATTTAGTTTTATTTATAAGGTATTTATTTATTGATATATTTATGCAGGGCTTCTTGCTGCACAGAGAAAAATGCTTGTTTAACAATGAAGCCTTGATTTTAGTAATTAAAAAATCTCTCCTCTTTCTTTTGGTTTTTCTTCCTATTTTTTTCTTCTTTTTTTTTTTCCCCATAAAGAGATACAAGGAAATAGGCAGCTGAAACCTGCAGAATTTCTGATGTTCTATAGGAGAGCTAGGATTTGAAGGAGTCTGTTCTCAGGCTTATCTGTGACTGTTTCTCTCACCTGATGATCTTAAGCTGAAGCTAGCTCCACTTACTTGTACAGGGAGAGCTGCTCAGGATGTTTTGTGTAAGTTGGCTGGAGGCCAAAACAGTAGGTTGAACTCTGACCGTCTCAGCTCAAGAAGAAGGTGATCTTGGAGACAGAGCCAGGAATGCAATGCCCAAAGTGTTGAATAGACAGGAATTCATCTCACATCCTCTTGAGAATCCCAGCCAGAACACCTGTGATCCGCAAACTGAGTTTCTCCTTTCCTGAGGTATTGAAAAGCCATATGATTTCCTTCAAGCATCATTCTCGGTTGTGAAAGAGAGAAGCGCAGCAGCAATATTCCTTTGGCAAATTAGTCTGCCAACTACTTCATTCACCTCTCTTATACCCTTGATTGCTAATCTCAGAAAATTTAGGAAACTACTGCTTGCTTAAACTCATTATATATCCAAAGCTAAAATTTCTGTGCTCTAAGAGAAGAAGGATTTAACATCTGGTGCTGTAGATTATTTACAAACCCGCAGAAAGTGTAACTGAGGAGGATATGAGTGCTGTGAAAAAAGCAGGACAGTTTGTTTCAGCAGCACATCATGCATCATGAATGCAAATGTCTGGGTTTTTTTCAGATGGGTTCATCTAGCTTAGTGAAAGTATTGTCTGAGCCTCAGCAAAATACCTGAACTGATGGGATCAATAGCCTACCTGCTTTTCCTGGCTTGCTTCATCCTAGCTGGAATAAAAAAGCAGGAACATGGCCAGGTAGCAGTGAGTTCAGTAGCAGCTCAGTATTATTTCATAATAACTAATGTCTGACTTAAACATCTGAGCACAGAGCTGATAATTTACTGAAAGAGAAAATCCCTGCTTTTATCCTAAATCAAATGGAATGATTTCACTAACTTCCATTTCAACCACTTTCAAGAAAGAGCTCTCAGGACTTAGCCTTCCTATTCCCTCATAGGTACTGAATTGCACGATGTTTTGGCATTGCCAACAACAGTTTTTTGGTTGTTTTTTTATTAGCATGTGAAAAACCAGCAGCATCTTGCTCTAAGGATATTCTATAACCCAAGTCAGGGCTGGGTTAGGCATGTGGAGCAGGCTTCTCTTGCAGATTAATTCAGCATCTGAAAGCATTTGAGCGGGAAATGTTCAGGTTTTAGCAGCCTGAACTTGAAGTGTGTGCTTGTATGCAAACAAACACCCTCTGTTAAAGCCTTCGATCTAAATGCCTGGAGATATTACACAGAACAGGAAGTTGGTTTATTTTACATTTCTGGCTACATTTGACCTTTCTTATGTTAAGTGGCCTAATTTTCAGGATGGAGCAAAACATGAGTGCACAAATTCTAAGTGAGATTTCTTTCCTAGCCTTGCACTGGTGGGTAAATCCTTCTCCTGTTGGGCTGATGCACCCTGGGCCAGGTCAGTGAGAGACCTCAGCTGATCTGCAGAGCCCTGTGGAAAGGACTGACCTGTCTGCTCCAGCCAGGTCCATGCTAGAGCTGAAACCTGTAGTGGGAGAGTTGTGAAACATTGTCCCAGGCAGGATTCTCACCAAGGTATATCAAGAAGCAGCTGAAGTTTACAGAGAAAATCTAGGCTGTACTCTTAGCTCTCCTGGCACTCCGTATGGAGAAAAAGTTCAAAAGACAGCTAATTTGAGGAATGAGCTTAGCCCAGTGTCTGTGAGAGTGTTTTCAAAGAGCTGAAGGAAAGAATGGTTGAGGCCTCTGATCTGAACATGCCCCAGGGCTGGCCTTGGCAGCTGGAATCCTGAAACAAGGGCATGTGTGAATCTGCTGCTGCAACTGGGACCCGAACTTGGAGGGCATGAAGATCATTCCATCAAGACTGGACAGTCTGGGGTACAGGATTTTTCTTTCTAAAAGAAACTCCCTGCCTGCTACAAGTATAACCCAGCTGGGCTCTGTGAGCAGCCTCAATTCTCAGTATGTGTTACAATCACTGTGCTTTTTCTTTGCAGTGGGTGTTTGTTTTGATTTTTCTCAGAAGAAAGATTTTTGAAGTGGGTATAAGCTGATTTTAAAATCGAAAAGGCAACATGGCAAATGTGCATTTAGATCCAAAGTAAAAGCAAATACATACATTTGAAAGAACACAGACGTGTACTCAAAACCCAGTTACTTATGGGGCGTAACTGCTGCTACTTGTCTCACTGAAGACTTGCACATTGTAAACACAGAAGAAAATTATCTGTACTTTAACTGCCCTATTCTGTTTTTCATTCCAGTTGCCCCTCTTACAGTATAAAAGAGTAAAATCTTCTATAGTATGGTATTTAAAACTAGAGTTTTAACTGAGGGGGTCAATCCAAGTTCTAATCAAATACCTGTAGTGTTTTTCAAATAGAAAATGCCCTAAAATACAGTATAACTTCGTAAAATTGTTTCTGATCATATTTCTCTTCAGTTTAGATAATGGTACAAGCCTAAGCTGTCTGTTGAATGAGAAGATTTGTCTGCTTACCCAGTCTTTGTCCCAGAGTCTTGACTCACCTTCTCTTAGTTTGATCCTGAAGTAGGCAATTAGCAGCAGCAGGAGTAAAGTCACAGGCATAAAGATCCCAGCAAAGAGAACATAACCAGGCAGCTCCCTCACAAACACCGACAATACGTAACCCACCCTCATTTTCCTCTCTGGCAGCAATGGCAAGCCTGTTCTGTAAAGTTTCCAAGTTTGGACCTTATTTATCCTTCTTCCTTCTTTTCCCTGATGGACATTCTGCCCTTTGCTCAGGGCATTATCTCTTTCTGGACTTTAGTTTGTTTGTGTAGGCCTGTGATCCCAGTAGTACTGGAGTTCACTCACAAAGTTACTCAACAACAAAGTTTAAAAGTGTATATTGAAGTAACGTAGGGCTTTGAAACCTTTGGATACAATGGGCTGGGCAGGGCTCGGTATGTGAGGCTGCTGCTGCCTTTTGAACAGTGTGGGTTCTGTCATCTGTTAACCCTGTACAGGCCATTCTAAATAATAAGCAACTTCTTTCTAGATATATTATTAATTTTACAGTAGATCTCAAATGCTCACTCAGGGTGAGGACCCTGTTGTACACACCATGCCACACACGCATATGTCTGGTCTCTGCTCTGAAGAGTTTTCAGACCAAACCATTGAGGCATGAAGCAAGTGACTGAGGTGATGCTGTGCCTAAGAGCATTCTTTCCAAACACCAGCTGCAGAACAGTGAAACTCAGGAAGGTTTCTTACTTAGTAAAGTTGAATGTATGATTTTTGGGGGCCACGTGTGCCAGAGAATTCAAGAACCTTTTAAATGTTCAGGTAGCTGTGTTTGAGCAGTTCAGTGCGGTCAGTTTTTCCCATCTGGTCACCAGCCTATGGCAAAACTGTACCTAGGATAGACTGATCACCTTAATCTTTTTTTTAAGGATGTTTAGTCATTTTGTAGTCCTTCTCTACACCTTCAGGTTTACAAAGATATTGTAAGCAGTTCTGTCCAAGCATCCAGAAAAACTGTACAAAATTTGCTTGACTAATTGGGTAGGCTGGAGCCAAGGGGAGATGCAGTAGATTTTTAGACTTTCAGGGGAAAGAGGTAATGCTGTGTTCACCTTGTTTTCTTCACCAGCTGTTTTTAAAAGGCAAACAACCTCACCCAAAAACTATTTGAAGTTTGTAATTTTTCAAACTGTAAGATATTTGAGGTCCTCCCTTTTTGACAACAAATGATGGAGAATATAATGTTTACAGGCAAATTACTTGTTTTGCTAATCACCTGCTGTTTTAATTCATAAAAGAGCAAATGGAGTGTGTCTTATTTCTTGCTTATACTTGTTCAGCTTCAGATTTTAACCATTATATCTTATTCTGCCTTTTTGCACAAGATATTTGACCTCATTCATAAAGTACTTTATGATCTACTGATGAAAAGCATGGATTAAAAGCCAGATGGTGAGGATATTAATATTATTATAGGCCCATCTGTTGCCAGATGATTCTGTCCTTGAATAGATACCTGTCAGCTGTGATCAATAAATTCCTTAGACTTTTTTCTTCGTGCATGAAAAGTTAATTCAGGTTTGTTGTTTTTGTTTTTTTTTTAAGACTATTGTGATTGTTGTTGTTCCAGTTTGCAAAACAGTTGCAGTATTTGATGAATACTCTTCTGGCATATTTTTAAACTTCCTTACTAAATGGTGTTCTTAAATAAAAATATCTTGAGTAATCAGAGATCTAAGTCTTCGAGAGTGAAGTCTATGACTGAATTCCGAACATTGTGACATTACAAAATGAGCCAGGAGATGTTTCTCTTTGATACACTTGTTATGGATCATAATGACATTTATAGGAGCTAAATACCTGCATACAAGGGCAAAATATTCACTTGGATTTTTAAATTGGTTTACTTTGTGTGCCTGTGATACAATTTCTTTCTGTCAAATGCGAGTCAGGGGAGGTAAAATAAGTAGCTGACTTGCATGTCACACCTGCCTCTGGTGGACCAGGCAGCTGATGGATTGGAAGTGGTTCATTTCTGCCCAGGAAGAATAAGAAAATTCTCAGCCCTCCACATTTGTACAACCTCCCTGAGAAATGGCAGATGTCAGCTCTGGTCTCTGCAGTTAAGTGAGGAACAAAACTTGGCTCGTGGCTGCTCAATGTGGCAGACATGTGATGCGAGTTTCCATATTGAAGCAGGATAAACATGGTGGAAGCAAGGTTAAACACCTTTTTACTATGAAGACAGGTAATTTCCTACCTGGGTTAGCTGAGATGGTTTGTGTAAAGCCAGGGGGAGCTCTGCTGCTGGGCAGGGAGTGGCATTTGGCAGCGTGGGGCTTCTGCCCCCAGCAAGCCCCGGTCTGTGGCGGCAATGCCTTGCATGTCATTGCCACAGCCAGAGGAAAACTGGGAAATGTGGGCCAAGCGTGGATTAGTAACATAGGAACATATGGTTTCCTAGCTGATCTGTGAAGCTTGGGTGTGTTTGGGAAAGCAGATGGATTCACAGTTTTGCGAACTTGTCGCTGACTTCTCGCCCGCTGGAAAAATGGAACCGATTGCATGTTATCCCTATGGCACTGCAGGGTTGGCCTGCCCAAAATTTGCTTTCCTTTCTGGTTAACAGGGATTTCAGCCATTTCAAAGTTTTCCTTTTGGCTTGAATCAGAAACTTAATTTCCTGTGAGAGGGAATTTAAGGAACATTAGTTTTATAGCCAATAAAACTCTTACTTCAGCTGTGTAATTTTGATTATTTGCATGAAATATGAACACAAATGAATTAATTCAAATGTCAAATGACTTTCTGTTTCCCAAACTTGCTAACTCATACCAGAAATTATGAACATCGCACCTACCTTGTTGGAAGGAGTTATTTTTACTGCTTGTTTTTGTGTGTGTGTGTGTGTGTGTGTGTTAAGGACACGTATTTTCACACACATTCTTGTTGAATATTTTCTTTCAATCACAGTTTCCAAAGGAAAGCATTCTCTTAAAATTTTGTGATGGTTTTACTAGGGAATATAAAAAGGCAAAGAAATGATGCTGAGGGGAAAGAATAAGATGTGCCTGTGAGTACTGAACCACAATAAATTTAAAAAACCCTGGTTACTGCAGGTGCTCAAGAGGCTTTTGGGCAGAAGCCAGGATGCTCATGTTCTGTACAGGCAAATTGCTAATGTGCATGGCAGCTAACATGGCAGAGCTGAGGCTGCACTTTCTTAGGGAAGACACTGTAAAAGTTGCTGTGAGACTGAAGCTTTTTGTAAAAAAATCAGTATTTCTGTCATTGTGGTGGAAAGAAGCAGGAGTTTGGTCCTGGCTCAGCAGCGAGCCTTTCAGCACATGCCAATGGGTCAAAAGTCCTGTTCCTTCCTGAGCCAGGGCTGGAACCGGCCCCACAGGGCTGCATGTTCCCACAGGTGTCCCTAGCCCAGGACTGGTGTTGGTAAGCTGGGTAAGGCTGTTGGTAAGCTGGTAAGCTTCCACTGCTCAGAAAATACATTTTGGATGAAAAAGAGCTTTAGTTCCCTGGTCTATCAAGGCACAAGATTTCCTGAAGTATGCATTAATTTTATTAAATTTAAATGCTAAATGAGCATTTAAATATCATCTTTATTGTGCATGTTCTGCTAGAACACCAAAATCGTTTATTCTCCTTTCCAACATAAATTCAATAAGGGTTATTAGATTGGGTAGCTTGATATCTTTATTATTACAGGCAATTTCATTTCCTTCCATGTCCTTTGCAGAATCCAATAAATGCATTGAGGCTAGTTTTTTCAAAAAGCACTTAGCCTTTGTTTGAAAACATCAGGAGATGGAGAATCATCTCTCCCTTTCCATGCCTTGTTTGTGATGTAAAACACTCATTTTGTGTCTGGTTTAGAGCTTGCTGTGGTCCTGCTTTCAGCCGCTTGTTCCGCCTGTGCCTTCTTCAGTGTGTCAGGGAGTTTTGGGATACCTGTTACTTTTTCCCCTGTGAAAGTACTTATGCCTTGCAGTGTCAGGTCTCAGTCTCTTTCCTGTTAAGCTGCCCATGCTGGTCTTTCAATTCCATACCGCAGGAATTACGGGTATTTTGCCCATCCTTGAAACTTCCTTGCAGGTTTTCTGTGCCTTGTCTAATCCCAGCAGTTGCAGTCTCACAACAGTGTTGCTTGTGACACTCCTAGAGGTAAATTCATATCTCTATTCACACTTGCTAATCAGTTTTTCACTCATCAGCAGGGCTTGTGGGGCCCTGATTGCTAGAGCATTTGGATGCACTTGGATTACACACCTGCTCTAGGTCTCAGTCCTCTTCAGGATTGTGGTTGCCCAGGGCAAGTTTTAGAGATGACCTTTTAAGCTTGTTTCTAGATGGAAAATTTTTGTTTGGAAATGTTGCAATGGCATGTCTTATGATAAACCCAGCTTCTCACAAATGATTCCGATCATGCAGCCTAACTGCTTATTACTTCTTGTTACTGTTTAGCATCAAGCCTTTGATTATCTGCACCTTTTAGAAGTGCTGATTTTATGTCATTTTCTACCTGAGGTTTTTTTTCCCTCTCCTACTTTGCTGATTTTCTACTTTGTTGCTTTTTCAATACGAGCATTTGTCTCTTCATGGGGTAAATTGCTTCAAGTTATCGATCCAGCTGAAAAGCTGCGTAAGCTGTTTCTGGGCTTTGAGGGAAAGTATTAATGAGATTATTGTGTAACTGGATCAGTTTTCTGGTTGAGTTTGGAAATGGCTTTGCTGCCAAATACCTAACCACCCGCTCACCAAAAGCACTGCAGCAGTTCCCCTGTGGATATGACTTTTAATATCCCTGCAGCAATTCCTAATTCATTACTTGTGTGCTCTATTGATATAGAGAAGTGATTACTTTTTAATTACCACATCTTGTGCTATTAATTCACATGCCTTGGGACTTCTAGGTGTATTGAAGCTGTGGTTGACTTTATCAAACAGACTTATAATCTCATTAACAAAGTAACATCTATTTTGCATAAACCGTGCTAAGTAGCTTATTTATATTCTGATTTTCTATCTCTTTGAACAATCTTTTCATTCTTCCTGGCCTCTATTTAGTTTTCTTACCTTTAACTAGGCCAGATCATTTGAGTGTTGGCATGAAAATAATGGGTTTCTAGGCTTCTCGATATTATGCTTTAGATTTACAAAAATTAGCTGAAGTGGAAAAAACCTTCTTGGCTGAATTCTAGGCTTCTTGATTTTAAAAGTTCAGTACAGGTTATTTAAATTTCAGCTTTGTAGTTAATCAGCTGTACAGGTGAATATTAATCTACCTGTGCACAAACATCTGGCAGTGGTACAAGTGGATGAAACTTCTCTTTGAGTACAAACGAAAATATTCATTAAGAATAATGCATTCTTTACATTACTTAAACCATCTTGATATGAGCTGCTGTGAACATCTGTCTTGCTTCCAGTATATTATTGAAAGAATAAAAAAAATCTTATTGTTCCTAATCTTCTGATCACAGCATTTTCCATAGAGTCCATTTTTTATATTCATGGCTAGTCATGCTTGTCCATGACTTGAAATATGACTTGAAAGAGAGCCAGTAAATGTTTCTTTTGCAATTATTATTTGTGTTTCTGTTAAATACAAGTTTTAAAGTGTGCTGGGTGTTTTATTAAGTTAACAAATATTTACTCTTTCCATCCAACAATTTTCCTAAAAATTTGGGAAATGGGTCAATTTCTAATACCCACTTCAGTGTGCATGTAGAGTTTCTTATTTGAGCTGCCCACTGGTCACCCATATCCAACGACTCTGGTTCCCAATGACTCTCTGCTGCTCTTCACCACTTCCAGCGCAGGGATTATTTCACCTGTAGCTGACATAACCTAGTCCTGCAGCGTTCCTCCTGACAGCTGAATCCCTGGATCCCTTTCTGTTAGAACATTGTGGATTTTCAGAAGCCATATGATGCATGCTCTCTGCATTAGACTTTAAGCAGCAGTGTATTAAATGGAAGCACATCTTTATCTTTTTAATGAAACACTGCAAAACAAACCCAATCTGTTCCCATCCCATCTCTTGGGCAGCTCATGGCTGCCTGTCAGTGTGCTTTTCTCCTTGATTAGTGAAGATATAATCAGTGTAACCTTTAGACGGTTCAGATCAGCGAGTGAGTGGTGAAAAACCGTGCTGCTCTGATACCCTGGAAAGACAGAGCAAGGTTGACCTGGGAATGGTTGTACAGTGGTGACACAGGGCTGTCTTTTTGTTTTACCCATAACCCATGGCCCCAGATGTGATGGAAGTTTGCTGTATCACTGTTTGCTCACTGCCAGCTTGCTTTTCACACAGCAGCAAACAAAGAAAGACGTGCTCCTAGAAATTAGGATGGGTTCAACTTTGGTTTTGGTGTCCTGATTTGTAACTGATCCTGAAACCACTATGTAAAGGTCCAGAGAAGTGATCAGAGCAATTGTAAAAGCTAAGCTGACTTTTTTTTCGATGGTTTGATTTCAAATGTGTTATGCCTTTTGCTACCTTTTGCTTAGCTGATACTTCTTGATATTCCTTTGCCACATGACTGCTGCCCTAGTGTTGCCATCCTATTTTGCAGTATCTCTGTAAGTCCTTATTAGACATGCTTAAGAAACAGCCCAGGTTTCATAGAGTTGATAGAGCTGTAGAGAACTCAAGATCCACATTAAAAGTGTCTGTGTCACTGTTACCAGTAACCCAAGTCGTTTCAAGTTATTCATTAAAGGCTTGGCAGACGTTTTATGTGGGTTTTCCCTGCGAGATTCCCTCATAGGAAATGGAACTGTGGCCACCTCCTGCTTTACAGACTCCTTCTCTGGAGAAAGAACACACTTCCATGCAGGGATCCAAGGTGCTGGGTGAATAGGGGCAATCAGAAACTTACTGGGCTAAGGCCTAATGTAACCCTGGGTGAAAATAATTGACAGCGAAATGAACAGTACAGCAAGTTCGTCAGTAACGCTGGAGAAGTGAGAGTGTGTGCAAAGCTGCCTCCTCTGTCACAGTGTCTGTGAGGAAATGAAATCTCTGTGTGAGACAAATTTTCAGTTGCTGCCAGCGAAAGCTGTGGTTAGTTTAATGCATTTTGTCAGCTATCTAGTACTCAATTAATGTGACATGAAATAAAATGGCATGAGCACATATCATTCTCTGTTATGTATTTCTGGTGAGTGCTAATTAATTTGTCATTCCACTTTCCACACTGTACATTTACACAGTAATGAGTTGTAGCCATCTGCTGGCATGAAATGATCTTTTTTTTTTTTCCTCTCCCCAGAAAGGAGATAGACAGACTGCCTTTCATGTTTTTCCTTATACTCTAGCATATCCAGAAAACCTTATGCTTAATACTGACATTGGCAACAACAAATGCTAATTTACACATGCAGCCATGTAAGACCAAGGAAAGAGTTTTTAACCCTACATTGTTTGATGATTTAAATAGCTACTGTGAATGTTCTGTCTTGGGCAGTTTCATGTAGTGTTTTAAGAGAGCAACAACTGCATTTTTTCTCTGAATGAGGAATGCATTTTAAAGTCTTTTACTCATAAGAATGATAAGGTGAAAATAGTCCATCCTCATCAGAAAACTGCTCCACAGGCAGCAGCTTATCCAGCAGGAATGTTAAACCATGCAGAGCCATGGAAGTAGAATAGAAGAGCTTCAAACTGGTACAATAGAAAGAAGGAGAAATGACTGAGACAAATATTTCCTGTTTGAAAAAGGTATGGCTGCTCTGAGGATCTACTGCCCCAATTTGCTGACTTCTCACACTGTGCTGAGAATGCTGATAGACCCTGTAAGGTTTGACTGACGCAATGGCAAATATGTCTGTAAGGGGGTGCAAGACTCAAGCTGATTTGTACAGGTACCTCAAGGCATTGATTGTATAATTTATCCTGCAATATGAGAGTGAGGGGAAATGAAATCACTTTTGCTTAAAATAGCAATTTTACTAATTTGGGTTTTACACTGGAGTTCCCAATGTATCTTATAAAACTCATTGTGTTTTTTGTATCATCAAGCCCTGAGATAGCAAGACAGTTTTAAACAGTTACCCACCACTGTTGGTATATCAACTGTTTCCTCCTAAATTTCTCTTAGAACTCCTCAGGGAATAATAGGGATATGTTCATTTTCACAGTTAGTTCAGTAACTCCTCCTACAGCCACTTCAAATTTCAGGTATTTTCTGGCCCCTTATTCTCTACCCATGAATTTCAGCATGGGAGTCTCCCCAGTTTCTTCCAAAGTGAATATTTACAAAAGGAATTAATTTAGCTTCCCTGCAGTAGCTTTGCCAGAGTTGCCCTTGTGGAGATGTCTGATCCTTATTCAAAAAATACATTAAGTACTTTGACTCCTTGAAAGAATAGAAGTCACAAATGTCAAGGAAATCTAATAAAACAGATGGGCAGGAAGAGCTGCAGATATGTTTAAGGTATTAAACATACGGAGTACTCTACCTCTCAGTGTGCTATCAAGGAGACTTTAGTTTGTATGGACTGAAAAGTGTATGAACACAGAGTAGCAGTCTGGCTGCTCGGTGGGTAAGTGTCCCCAAGCACATTTTTACCTGTCCTGTCAACATGTGGTGGCTAATCACTCTACTGGTGAACGTGTGCCTGCCTGGGCAGTAAGAGGGAATAGCTGTGAACTCATAGCCTGCTCTGCCTGGTGACTTATTTTTGTGTTATGTGTGTGTGCATGCTTGGATCTGAAGGCTATGATTTATCAGTCTTGAATATCCGGGCAGTTTTATTGTTTACAAAAACAAAACCAACATGGCATCTGCAGAGCTGCAATAATCTGTAATTACTTTTGCAGCATGTGTCTTCTCCGGTAGGTTGAAAGGCTGGAAAGAAATTAGTGAAAATACACTTTTAAAAAGTTTTATTATTCATTTTCTTTCCCAATCACCCACACACTGTTTCTTCCATTCATGCTGCTTTTATCTTGGTGGCATTATCTGTTTTCACTTATAGTTAGCTGTGTGACAGCAACCTGCTGATTTTTTCAGTGGTTTCCAACAGCACTTGTTATCTAGTACTCTTCTTCAATCAGTGGATTGCAGAAGTACAGTGCACTCAGGGATACTCAGATAATGGGTTACAATCAAACAACATTACAGAGATGTGTTCTCCTGTCTTTCTCTAGTGCTTATTTGTGCATTTGGCAGAGTCATAATCGTGACATTTGAAGTTCTAATAGGGCTTTCTATCTCAGGGTCCCCAAGCGCTGTGCAAAGCACTGAAAAATTTGCTCCCTTAAATGTGCTGGGACTTCAGCACCTCCTGGGAATGCCAGAACTGACGATTCTAATTTTATAGCAACAATAGTAAGATTTTACCCCTTTGTAACAAATTTTTAATAAGAAAGCAATGGCTTTATCTTGTAAGCATTTCCTGAGGTCCCCTTGATGGAGGGCACACAGGGCAGCTGCCGTTGGCAGATTTCCCTGGAGCTGGATGGAGGCAGAGAATAATCTCATTTAATCGATGGCAGAGTAACTTAGTGTATTGTTATTTGGTGATACCCAAAGAACTAAGAAACATCTCCTGTATCACAAATCAGTGAGGAAAAGGTGGGATGGCACACTGACAGAAAAGAGCTGGGACTTTCTCTTGGCTCTGAATACATGGGAAGGTAATGACTGTAGGTTAATGGGGCCTGTCTGTCTGAAGGCAATAGGCAAACCAGGGACATGAATCAGAAGAAATTTTGCTGGCTTAAGCCTGAGACAAACTGTGTTAATGGCACTCTTGGCTACTGAGAAGTTGGAAAAGCAAAGCAAAGTCCACTTATTTTTTGATTACTAAAAAGAGTCAAGTTTCTCAAAAATAAATGAACATTTCTATCCCTACTTCACTTCTCTAAATAATGATGTAGTTTGGAAGTGTTCACTGCCAGCTGAAGTGGAAAGAGATAAGAAAGAACGACTCCTATAACCTACTTGGTAAAAGAGGGGGAGGAGCACACATGTTGCTCCCATTAAGTTAACTCCACTTGCTGCGAGTAAGGAAAGGGAGTTTAAACCCTAGTAGCCAAAATTACAAGGAGAAAAAGCAGGAAAAGTGAAAGCAAATCACTCAGTACACTGCTCTAGGCATTATTTGGAGTTACCAGGAGAAGCAGTACCAATAATATTGGTGGACTACTCTGTTCCAAATATTAGCAGTATTCCAGTACAATTTAGGGAAATTTACATAAATGCCAAGTCTTCTGTCACTGTTGATTGTGTTTAACAAAACCAAGTTAGCATCATCAGGCTAAAAAAAGACTTAATTGAAGTAATTTGCTCTACCTTTATAAAAGTTCACAGAGAATTGAAAGGCTTTCAGGCTACAAGAGTATCTTACAGAAAAAATTTACTCAGAAAAGTTAGGCTTATTTTGAAAACATTCTTAAAAGGTGATATTCTAACCTTCTTGCTGGCTTGTTGTCTCAATGAATATGAAATACTCTTCTGTCTTTATAAATTCACTGTTGGTGCTGAAATAAAGATCAAAGACTCTTTCCCAGTTACATTAACAATACAGGTATCTGCTGAAGGGTGGCTGAGATGGACATTCAGTTTCTCTAGTAACCATTTGGAGATCTGCTTTTTTTACTTGCTGAATTATTTTGCTCTGCCTCAGAATATTTCTTCTTATAACTCCTTCACAAAGATCCCAGATACTCTTTTTCATTTACTGTCCCTCTGCTTTGATGATCACATAGATACAATATCTGGACAGCTGTAATTCTTGCTGTATGTATTTTCCAGTATTTGAGAGTAATACAAGAAATCAAAGAAACAGCATTGGAAAAGTTTTCAGGAAGCTATCTAGCTGATACCCCTCCTCTGAGGCAGGGTCAAGAGCATCTGTGCTCCTTGAACATGTCAAAATAACCTATCCTTAAAACCCTCTGACACCAAGGTTCCAGTAACCTCCTGAGGTATCACTTCCCTGGGGTGCCATGTAATGAGTGGTGTGCTGAGACTTCCCTGCTGTCCAGCCTGTGCCCCTTACTGCAAATTAAGGGCATTATTGTTTTATCTTTCAACAGCAGTCTATTGCTATCCTTTTTTTGACACACTCCACAACTTTGCCCTCTGGTTTATGCATCCTTTCATTCCAGTTTTGGAAAAAGCCATTCCCACCCCCTTATTTGTTATTGTTGTTTCCCTACCTTATTTTTGAAAAATTTATAATAGTGTGTATTCTTCTCTGAATTATGCCCAACCTTTTTGAGAATAACCAAAGGTCTCAAGTATTCTCCAGACTGTAATGCTTTTCTCTGTCTAGCAATGTTTTTTTTCTCATATAGGGCTTACCCAGGCCAGAACTGTTCATTTAGGTGTGCCTGCCATGTCTGGCAAGTGTGGGCCAGCAAAAAGATGAGCATGGTAGTAGAAAATCAGCTAAAGATGAGAATGTGTAGGTTGATCCAGGGGGGATCAAGATGGACCTTGGAAAAGGGAAGTGACCTGGATACTAAGGCACTGCTAGAGGGCCTTAAACTGTCTGGAAAGGGAGACATGGGACAAGAAAACAGAGTGGCTCTGTCTTCAGAAAAGGAGATCTTGAAGGCTCAAAAAGGAAAAATGACTTGGTAACTGGGATCACCCCATACAATATGTAAAGACAACATCTTTAAGGAGAGGTCAAGTAGGAGAAAGCCTAAGGAAGTGTTGGGAGTCTTATAGAAAGCCAGACTTGTATAAATTCCTGGGAGGAATCTTGTTGGAATTAGTAGGTCTAGTAGTTCTACAAACCTTGGAAAAAGTGCTCCTCTAGAAGAATTCCTATGGAGAGGAATAACTGGAGAATTGTTGCCTAGGGGAAAACCCATAGATTTGTACCTACAGAATGGGTTGGAGATGAAATAACAGGTAAGAAAGGATGGAAGAAGAGCTGAGAACACTGTCACTATCCCCCCCAGCTGAGGGAAAGAAAGGTGGCTCCAGTGACTTTCAGTATATCCTCTTTTTGTGTCCGTGTCTCTTCACTTTCAGGTTTTAAGCCATAAAACCCCCCAGTGCTAGAACACATCTTGGCTATTCCCCATGGTGTATATGTGTCATTCTGTTTTACTTCTGGCATGGCCCTTTGTACTTTACATTTGATAATTTTCAGACTATCGCTCCAATTGTTCACATTCATTTTAAATCCTAAACTTCTCAATCTTGGCATGACCTACACACTAACTCATCACCCAAGTCGCTGATAAAGATATGGAATATATTTGTATTGGGACAGACTGTGTGACCTGACTTGAATGATCCTCTCATTTAAAGCAGATAGTCCAACCTATAAATGTGCATTTACCTTATAGGCTTTATTTCAAGCTATTTTCTGAGAACAGAAATGGGACTGTATCAAAGGCATGCTAACATCAAGACATACTGCATCAGTAGTTTCTTTCCCTACATGAGACTAGTCATCTTTTCAGAGGAAAAGATGAAAAGGTTTCTTACAGCTTATTCCTGACAAATGCAGTGTTGTTGAGGAAGGACCTGCTTTTGGGGTTGGAAACTCTGCAATGACATCAGTCAAAATTATACAGTATCAGCTTCCTAGATAAAAAGATGGTGGGGTTTGGGGTTTTTTTCTGCACTCGTATCTTTAGACAGATGCAGTTTTGACATCCTCTTTCTATTTAATTTCTTGTCAAACACGTATGCTAGCTGAAGTACAACCATTTAATGAGTAAGTTAGATAGTGCATTGACATTAAAGGGGGATTTTCTATTGCTGTAGTTGGCCAGAGGTCTGACTGGCTACAGATGAAAACACTTTCCATGCCAGCACAAGGAATAATTGCAAATATTACATCCTAGCAGTTGCAGCTGAACCCTGTAGCTCAACTCTATTTTAGCCTAGACTGGTTCAGTTAATCGTTATTTTATCTTGCAGTAACTAAGATGGTTTTAAAGCTATTTTGTCTTTGATATTAAACTATATAAATAATAGAAATGAGCCAAAAATATATATATTTTTTTATATAGAGATATTCTAGCAATAAAAACAAGTAACCAAGGAATTAAAGTATCTTTACCTGCTTTTCCTGATCTCCATTAGCCCATAAAATAGCATTGGCTGTCCAGTTTGTATGGCAAGATGTAACATTAAAGCTCAGGCAGTTTTTTTTAATAATTTCATTGTATGTTTCCTTTTTCATGTATTCTCCATCCACCTTTTCATTGTTGTTGTTGCTTGGAGTTTGTTTTGTTTTGTTTCTCTTCCCTTCTGCTGTCTTCTCATCCTCCTGTTCTTCAGTTAAATGCCTTGGCTGTGGTCTGTTCCCAGTCTGGCACAGTGGCAGGAAGGCAGTCCCAGGAGCTGGAGGAGCGGCTCAGCAGGCAGTAAGGTGGCAGTGTTTATCGACTCCCAGTGAGTGTGGGAGAGCCCAAATGCTCTTGTGCATGCTGGGGTGTGGGCTGCTCTCAAGAAGCTGGTGATTGCTTGGTGTGACTTCTACCTCCTCTGGCAGAGGAGCTGCCTTTTGGCTTTCCAGGGGCTTTCTCATCACTCAGGGATGCAGGTGCCAGCTGGTCAGGGGTCAGTGCTGCAAGGGGGAGTGAATAGACTGGAAGTATCTGGTACAGGTCATTAGTGCTGAAAGTTAATTGTACTTCTATTCAACCTCACTCTGAAGTAAAACAGAAAGTCTGCAGTGTGTTTATGTGCTTTGGAGGGCAACAGTTTCTATTTTCAAGATGGGTCTAAGGGGTAAAGCTTGGTAGCTTGTGAACATTTCCACACAAGGCTGAAAGTTACAGAGCAAGTTAATATTCCTGCCAAATAGCACACTCCTGCTTGGAGTGGCTCTTGTATCACTAGGTTTCTGCTTTCCCGATGGGCTGTGTTACTGTTATGTCTTCCTGCGTAATATTTACCTTTTGTGTGTAATCGCATCTGTTAGGAGGGACATTGGCCTGCCAACAATACATTTGCTGGCATAGGATGCTCTTAAGTTAAGTGTAAGTATTTGCAAAAGCATCAAGTGTGCTCTACTTTTTAGGCCTCCAGCTATCACACATGGCTCCCTATATTCATCTCTTCATCAGAAAACTGGAAGATCTTTTCAGTAATACACTAGGAATAATAAAAACAAAACATGGAACCTGAAAGTGCAATAATGGAATTATATAGTGTAGCTTGCACTTGTAGCTTCAAGTTCAGTGAATATGAAACTTGGAATGGAAATGTGCCTTCATTTGCAAACAGAAAAAAATAAATTATTAGGTATTTCCATATAGACAGATGGCCACCTTCTCTTATAAGCCAAGTATGAGACAGTTGTGAGCGGAAACATGGCCATGGTATCCAACATCTGATAAAATTGTGAGCAGTAATATAGTCATAGTTTATTGTTAAATTTTCTTTATTGGGTTGTTCTCCATGCATGGAATGATTCCTGTCTCAGTTCTTAGTTTCATAGTGATCCCCTTCTCAATTCTTATTTTCATCTCTTCTTGAAATATCTGCTGTGGGATATGTAGTGTTTTAGTTTTGCTCTCCAGCATTGCAAAGGAAAGTGTTTTTACCAAAAATACTGAAGCTTTACTTTTTAAAAACTTTGTAGGTGGGTCATACTGCTTTTTTTACACCAACATCAATAACACATGCAATGTTAGTTGAAAACATTTTGCTGTGTTGCATTAATCTGTTGCCCGTCATAAACTATACACACACAGTTCTGGAAGCTTTAAATAGAGCTAAATAAAAAAGTGGCCTCAGGGACTGTATAACCCAAGAACACAGCAAGAGGAAAAAAAACCCAAACAGTAGACTACAGCAATCAATATAATAATCAACGAACTTAGCACAGTGACCATGGCTTGTTGTCATTGTCATAGCAAGGAATGTTTTAAGAAATAATCTGAATGCAGTCATTGAGGCAATTTTAAGTTGCTGCCTTCTGGTCACCTCCCATACCTAAAAGTGTAGTAGTTTGAAATGCAGTGGGTGTGTGACACAAATTGGCAGTGTGAGCCTATCAGTCTCATGGTGTTCAGAAAAATAGGTCAGTCAGGTGGGTCAGAATAGGGGAAGTCTTGGAAGAGAAAGTAAGTAGCCAAGACTGGATGCTCTGTAGCGCACAGAAGCAGCAACATGGATAAACTGCAAGATGAGATTCCAAACTGATGGTCTAAAAAGCAGATTTTGCAGGTGTGCTCTGCATGGACACGAACAGATGGGGGAGAGGACGTGGCTGCGCCTCTGCACCAGGGAGGAGGAAGCTGCAGAAACAGAGGCATGGAAATGAAAGCCTCTCAGTCCACCGAGTGAACACACACTTACAAATGCCTTGCTAGATTTTCATGGCTTCAAGTGCAGATTTCAGCTGTTTTAGTAATCTTTCATGGATTATACCACTCTCACCAGAAAGACAATTAAGGCCAAGATGAGCTCACAATGTTGGGTTCACACTTTACTGTTAAATCATAAACAAGCTGAGATTTCATAGTGGGATACTTTGGACTTTACTCTTAATCCTAAGGGATTCACAAAGAAAATATCTCTGGAAAAATGTAAGTTATGCTCAATATCTACATTGTTCTGCAAAGCAAATTGCAAAGTTTACCCTAGCTTTTTGTAGTACAGACTTTGTTTTCCCCAGAAGATACAAATTTTCCTGAATGAAGTTCTAGCGATGTGAAGGTAGGTTTTGGGCTCCCCTGCTAAAAGTTCACCAACTGCTGTGCTGTAGGGCAGCACGTAAGGTAGGAGGGAACAGAACCCTCCCTCTCTGTCTCCTCACTGAAGCTGCACAATCTGTGAAAACTAAATATTTTATAAAAGAAAACCCAAGAATTACAGAAAATTTGGTACGAAGTACCATTTCTGATTAGATTCTTGTTTTTGTGTTTTTATTTGGGTAATCTTGTCAGCTCCCACATGATGTGCATATTGCTTGCAACCACCAGCAGGGCTTTTCATTGCCATGCAAAGAAGTTGGTGGTAAATTATAGAACTCTGACAATGTGCTTTTATTCTTTATCCAGGTGTCATCAACCTACTTTACTACCTCTAAGTAAAAAATGCACCACAGTTAATACAGAATTCCATATTCATACATGCAATTGGTCAAAAGAGCTGTTCTGTTTTGTTTTGTTTGTTTTTTTGTTTTTTAAAATTATCATTATGCTTTATTAAGGTCTTGGCTTTAAAACAAACACATCTGGAAATCTGTGTTGACCTAATGTTTCCAGCTATGCATTTTTGAATGGACACATATCCTGTCTCAGATTATTTACCTGGATAAAGTATAAAACAGGTGTTAGAAGCTGGATGTTAAGACTTTATTTCATGGTATCCCTACACCAAAATCTTGAATGTATGTATTAGAACAGCAACTACTCCTATCACGGTCACATCAGTCTTAAAGGACTTAATATCAATCTGTCCTTTAATGAATATTGGAACATGTATCAAGAGGCAGTATGAAAGCTTGATGTTTAGCTCAATTTAGCTTCAACCACTACTAAATTTGTATTGGCTTCCAAAGCACTTAAAATGTTTGGAACAGGAAAAAAAAATCAGTAAAACTTGGTAGGAATTCAATGAGAGAGGGAAACTCAGCACACGGCTCTTCTAATTGATGCTGCCACAGGTCAAGCATTCAAACCTGTCTTTGGCCTTTTCTGAATTTCTGGCAACCACCACTCTGAGACATGAGCTTGCATATATGAAATGATCAGGTGAAATGAAAAGTCCCTACACAATCTAGTACCACTTTCCTGAGTGTATTTGATCTTCTCCTTTGAAAAACATCTGTGATTAAAACTCTCAAGAATTTCTTTCTAATTAAATATGTGATTCTAAAGTCTCTACTGAATGGCTTTATTAAGTATGGTTTGTCACTTAAAAAAAAACATTTTGTAGACAAACTTGGGAAGGAAATTAAGGAACTTCCCAAGGAAGGGAATGGTTTTGCAATTTCCCACACTATTTACTAACTATGTTTTTAATATTACAACAGTGTCTTGGGGGGGGTCCAACAGAGTTGGGGAATTCTCCATATTAAGCAGTGAGCAGCTGTCCCCATTCTGGCTGCATTAAGGACAGATAGCAGAGATGAATATTTGAAGGATAAGGAAGTACTGCTATCTCCTTTTAAATGCAATGGACTGGAGGAGGGAGGCTAAATGACTGGCCAAAGGTCAGATTGGGTGGACTTTAGTTAGAGTCAGAAATAGAAACAGTATGTCTGGACCATCGAGTCCCAAGGCCAGCCCTGCTCTCTTATATCCCTGATTGCAGCTAAGACATTTGCTTGTAACATGAAAAACCTCAGAAAGTTTGGTTCAGATAAGCATTAATTCCTCTGAGAGCTTATCTCAGCCTAACTCAAACTCTCTGACTCCTCTGAGCCTGCAAAGTGGATGTCTTGCAAGAACTTTTAAAAAACTATGTTTCCGTATTTTAAAATCCAGTTGGAAGCAAACACTAAGAGGGGTGAAAATTAAAGATAATGTGAAGTGCATAAACTAAATTTCAAATCCCAATATGATTTGATCTGGCAGATTTTGGTGAAAGTCACTCTGGTTTCATTTTTTTATTTCTCCCCTTGCACTGGAAACAAACTGAGCAGTTCCCCTGCCCCAGAACATTTTTGGTGAGCTGTTGCCCTCCTTGGCTTCTAAAGTACTGACTGCTGTTGTCCAAGATGTCCCAGAGGAAAGGTTCTTTCACCCAATAAAGTCTCAGTATGAGGCCAGCATGAACTAGGGATCAAATCCTACTGCAGGATGCAGCAACCAGAGACTATGATTTGCTGAACCTGTTCTCTGCTGTTCAGGACAAAGCAACAGCTTGTGTCCTGCTCATTGGTGGGTTTAAACTCAGCTTTCCTACCTTGTCTCAAAACACCCTCATCCCTCTCGTTAGGCATCAGAAATGCCATAACAAGTTCTGGAACATAGTTCTAAGGCAGACTGCGATTCTGGAGGGACAAGATGAAGAGCCACTTAAGAGACATGCACAGATGAGTTGCTGTGTTTGAGTGCAGCATCTGCTGAGAGGGGCCGCCAATATGAGCCTTCATTTGCCACTGCTGTTGTTCATTTTCAGCTGTACTGTTCCTACTAGGACTTCCTTAAGGGATGTGGCATGACTGCCCTGCATTCCTTCTCTCACAGCCAAACTGCAGAAAGAACTGGATGTCACTCTCTGATTTTTGGGTAACATTAGCTCAGTCCAATTGTCTGGTTCTTATAGAACTCTTCCTCTTCAGCCACTCCTTAGCTTTTGCATCATATTTAGTTATAGCTAGTGGAAGGCTGTGTGTTTTCCTGGGTACGGATGGGACTCTGAGGGATTTTTTGTCTGCAAATCTATATTAGGGAAAGTGTCTTGGTCAGGTTTGGTTTCTATATGTGCAGAACAAGAACCTTCCTCCACAAAGCCTTTGAGGATATTGAATTGAGATGGGCTCTAATGATTGCTTTGTCTTTACTATTCCTACTGACCACTGGCCTTAAAAATAACCTAAAAATCCTTCCTTGGCTTTTCTGTCCTTTGAATGCCATGCCCTCCTTTGATTATCTCCGAAATATCTAATTTATTTGACGGTCATATTTCTAGGTACAGACTTATGGGATGTTAAATGCTCTTGCTCTGTTGTCCAGGCCCCATGGTTTATTGTAACACAAATGCACTTAAATTAATAAAACCATAAATTCATGCCATGACGCTGTATAAATACTGTTTATAGGTTGTGAGCGACTGGACTGTCAATGATTAATGACTCAAACTAATTGTCTATTTGTGGAGGATGCCGGGTGCTTTGCTGAGGCCAGGTTTGCACCCCCAGGGGGGAGGCAGTGAGGTTTTGGGTGTGTGGTGGTGATTTGCACAAGACAGAGGGGGAGGCTGCAAGCCAGGCTTTGAGGCTGATAAGAGGCAGATCTTGCAAGGTGGGATGGTGCTTTTCATCCTGCTAAGCACCCTCCCTTACACAACTTTAGTCCTAAAGCTGCCCCCCTCCCACCGGGGATGGTCTGATGGGGCAGCACTCCACTGTGCTCACATGAGAAGCAGCTGTCACATCTTAGACGGTGTCATAAACCATCAAGGATCCCCAAAGTAACCCCAGACTCATTTCTGGGGCCTTCTGTCAGAGGACTGAAAGCTTTGCCCTACCAGGGGAGGAACCTGGGCATTCCCACCTGAGACCAAGAACATTTAGCTCTTCAGACTTTCTGTTTCATGGGCCTCCCCCCATCCCTGATGCATCAAGTCTGCTTTCTTTCTTTCTTTCTTTCTTTCTTTCTTTCTTTCTTTCTTTCTTTCTTTCTTTCTTTCTTTCTTTCTTTCTTTCTTTCTTTCTTTCTTTCTTTCTTTCTTTCTTTCTTTCTTTCTTTCTTTCTTTCTTTCNTACACATTTTCTTAAGTGATATTTTTATGCTTTCATGTTGCTATATTACTGCACATAATAATAACAAAAACGGCAACATACTTGCTTTCCTTTGAAACCAAATTGTTCAAAAAGAAACCCTACATGTACATATTTTAAAATCCTGCAAATCATTCAATGTCGTTTCACTCTAACCCACCCCAAGGGATCTATTAACAAGAGCCTGAGTTACCCACACCTTCTGGTGACTGTTTAAAGGGACATAGGTGACTGTTTAAAGGGAAATAAAACCCTACTTGGCAGTGATGTAACTGCTGGAGAACCTTTCTCCCCTCTATCATCTTTCCATTTTTTACATGTAAAGAAAAAAAATAGTATTTTTGGTGTTTAAATAATAATCCTTTACCTCAGGCAGGTGTTAGCCATTATACTATTAGTATATCTCATTCTTCTGATGCATCTCCTGAAGAGCAAGCAAGGTTATTCACTGACAATTAGTCAAGGACTAGAGTTTGTCTTAAAAAAGAGATTTATTTTGCTTAATAAGTTGCTGTTAGACAGATGCTCCCTGAATCAATGAATAATCTCTTTGATTTTTTCATGACTGCAGTGAAAGCTGAAGCTCATTAGCCCTTAATAAATTGTAGACCCACAGAGATCCACTCTATTAAAAGTCTGCAACTGGAGCGTGAGCTTCCTATGAGGAGTTTTGCCCACAACTACATGTTATCCTGAGCCAAGAGGGAAGCTCCTTCCTCTGGCCTCTGCTCTAACACTTGTCAGATGACATTGAAAATTAGTCTTTGAAATCACACATCTAAACAAGAACTATGAATCACATGTCTCGTATGAACTATGAAACTATTTTTATTGCTGTTGAGGAGTTTATAACATCTTTATCAGCAGCAATGATTGCTTATTAAATGTTGATCCAGCTTCTATGTAATTTTGGGGGGATTTACATCTGTAATAGAAATGCAGGCTGATAAGAAGGAGGCATAATTGTGTGAAAGGCAATTCCAACTTAACAAGCAATTGAAATACTATCATGGAACAAGGTTTCTTAATAAGTTACAACCCAGGAATGCAGCACAAAGTTTCACATTTAGATCACAGTAGTGAAGTATGTTTATGTTATTCTCTGAATGTGTTTTAGGTGTCTATTAAAAGTCAAAGTGGTGTTGAATATTCTTGCTTAGCCTCCTAAATGTATTGAGAAACACAGCACTGATGCAATGAGGCTTTTGGGGTTTTTTTTTGTGCAGGAAATATGATTACCAGCTGTTAATTCCACCTTACTCATTATTGCCCAAGACCATGCTTGTTTTGTGTACCCCTCTTTGTGCCTATGCCCAGTCTGCATCTTAATATGACAGTCTGCAGAGAAAATGTTGCATAGGGGCTGGGAAATCAGCCCTTGAGAGCAGCTGGAGGAAATATTTTCAGCCTGAGAAGGAAGTGTCTGGGAGCTGAATGCAAAGAGAGCTCTGGTCCTCCACTGCCCATGATTGACCCTGCTTTGAATCCATGGCTCTTATGGCAAAGTTTCCCTCTCACCCTGCTCTAACTTCCTACTTGTTCATCTCACAGGGAGATCCCTGAGACAATGCTTTCCATGACCATTTCCAGGCTCAGGCTGAAAACTGAAAACAAAATCAACATACCCAGCACAGCTCTGTGCAAGGAAACCCTTGCCACTTCAATGGCAGCAGTAGCCCTTGAGTGCCCTTCCTTGACTCTTCCTCTTGGTATCTTAATTGCCTGGGGGAAAAGCTGCTCCTAATTTACCCATTTGTTTCACTTTAGTTCACCCCACAGCTCTCAGCAGCTCTCAGACAGCTGTGCTGTATGTGTGGGGATAGGAGATCTCAATGGGTTCACTGCCCCAAAAAATGGGACAGCTCGTCTCTGCAGTCTCTGTGGGCTCTGGGTGAGCCAGAGCTGCTGCGTGGCACAATGTGTGCGTGGGGCAATATATGAGCAGTAACTCTCGGCTCTCTTTCAGAAACTCTTGCTCAGAAGGATCAGACCCCAAGAGGAGTCCGAGTGACCTTACAAATCCATCAGGACTAGTGAAGAGATGAGTCTCACACTGTGGTCTGAAAACTGAGGAAGGGGAATTTATTCTGCTGCTATCACTGCTAAGTGCCAAAAATAGCAATGGATGCTTGAACTGGTGAGAATAACTTTTTCCACTGAGAATGTAGAGCCCTGTCCCTAAAAAGCTGCTGTGTATTTCCAGTGTGTTTCTGCTCTGACTTGCCAAGTTCTGCCGTGGGTAAGAGTGCATGATATATCTTCCAGGCATGCTGTTGAACACGGTGACTTCAAGGGAATATGGGATTTGTCATCGTTAAGGAGTATAGAAAATACTAAGGGGATTAAATATTGTTATAATTTCCTTGCAATGAACACATTGCAAATTTTCTTTTAGTACTTCTGGGCAAACAGGTCATAATGTCTAAAGCAATTTAGAAACCTGTAATAATGGCTCTTATGCTTTAAATAAATTCTCAGAGCAGCATTAGCACATTGACATCTTAGTTTTGAGGTGACGTGGGAAATTTACCATGGGATATGTAATCAAATGAAGTCCTGGAGTAATGCAAAACCTGTTCTTGGATCCGGGGAATGATAGTGCCAATATCTGAAAGAGAGCTTTTCCACAGAGGGCCTCTCTGACTGGAACCTTTTTACAAAAACTATTGTGTAGCAGACATGCCTCTGCAGTCTGGTGTGTTGATTCAACAAGGAGGACCAAAAGCATGTTTGAATGTACATTCCCTAATGATGGTCCCTAAGTTTGGGTCAAAGCTCAGTCCCATGAAGGGGCAGAGAATCTCCTGTTGCCATTAAAGGGTCTAAGGGGTCTGTCCCACTAGGCCATCCCAGCCCCCTTTACCTTATCCTTAGTGGAACAATGCCAGGCACAATTTCAGCACAACTCAGTGTCTCTGTGTCTCTTTCTTCTTTCCAAGACTTATTTTCAAGGTATCAAAGTGCAACCACAGCAACTTGAAAAATCTAAGGTGTCAACCTCCTAAACAAGTTTAAAAAATAAATTATTAAATTAGCATAAATCTCAGAGCTAAAAAAGCTGCTCTTGGATTAAATACACACAGCTGCTTCGTCTGTTTGTAATGCAGTTTTCCCTGTGGTATCTGGCAGTCAGAGCATAAAAAGGCATTCTTGAAATTAAATTGTTTCTAGGAGTCTCATAAAGAAAAGCATCTGGATACTCAGAACTTAAAAAAAAAAAGAAAATTAACATAGCTCAGTCTCTGCAGTTCTTATTAAAAGATAAATCCTTTCCAGTGATATATTTCTGGTTAATATAATCTTGAAAAATCTTCATAAGACAATAGATGTAGAGAATGAAGACAGCTTAGGTGGCACAACATCTCCTTGTAATCTGCCCTTGCTTGAAGCAACAGCAATATTTTAAGTTACTGATTCCAACTAGTGTTCTTGGAAGTCAGAGTTCAATTTACATTTATGACTGCCTGAAGCTATTTTGAGGAATGCAAATAAAAGTATAGCTAGCCTTCAAAGCTGTCTCAGAAATGACACAGAGAATGTTAAGCATACTTGTGGCTTGCACTTGTGTCGTTTGTTATTATCAAATTACATTGCCTCTGGTATTGAAATCTCAGGGGAACATTTACTCTGCAAAGTGTGCCTTAAAATGTAAATGTGTTTTCTGAAATGCGTTTTGTTATTGTTTCAGAAATACTTCTGATCATTTTTTTATTTCTCCTTTGCAAAAACAAAAAGCCTACAGAAAGCAAACACATTCATTCCCCTTACAGTGACACCTTAAGAAAGAAAGAAACCAGCCAATCAAGAAACATTTTTATGACTTTGAAGTAATTGTCATAGTAGCTTTTGAGAAATGACAGTTTTTGTAGTCCTTTAAGAGATATGGGTGGGCTTGAAATACTCTCTAAAACCATGGCAGCTCCCAGACTGAAACAGGGCCAGCTGGCAGGGGCTGGGTATGTGACCCAGATCAGCGCAGCACAGCAGCACTGCCCCTCCTTTTCAGGAGCACACGGAGCACCAGTGACCCTGGATCTCTACAGGCAGGAGCCCCTGTCCAGCCTTTGCCGTGCTACCATGGTACCATCCTGTGAAGTGCCTGGAGAATCCACCCAGGGAGGCAGGAGATGGAGAGGGTCTGAGACTGGGAGCTTTGCCTTGCTGAAGTGCTGAAGTGCTGAAGTGAAAATACCTGCTGAGTGTTCAGAAGACAGCAATGTCTGTTGTTGATGTAGTTTACTTGAAGGCGTTGAATTCTTAGTAGGCCTAGGAGGGGTTGGCCAGCGCTTTGCCTTGGGACTGCCAGGGCCTCCCTGTGCTGTGAGAGTCCCTATGTTGGAGGTTGAGGGGTGTGGAATTTTTCCCCATCCCAGGCGCTAGGTTACTAATGGCTGGATACTTAAGGACTATGAACTCCTTTTGTAAGAGACAAAGAGCTAGCTGGGCGTGGGGAGGGGAGGGCAGATGTGGTCATCNNGCCCCGCCCCGCCCGCTGCCTCTGGGCACTTCAGCACTGCCCGCACCCACAGAGCTGACCGCGCCACAGCGCCCCCTGCAGCTGCGCGGGAGTCATCGCACCCGCCCTGCCCGGCCGGGAGCCCGACAGCGCCCCTGCCGGCTGGGACCGGAACTGCACCGAACGGGAAAAGCGCTTGGCAGCCCAGAGACTTCTGTCACCGCATCTTCTGGTTTTTGTTTGTTTTGTTTGTTATTGCTACTGTTGTTATCGATTGTTTGTCTTGCCATAGATACTAGTAAAGAACTGTTATTCCTTTTCCCATATCTTTGTCTGAAAGCCCTTGATTCCAAAGTGATAATAATTCAGAGGGAAGGGGTTTCAAATTTGTGGGTTCTAAGAGAGGTTCCCACCTTCCTTAGCAGACACCTGTCTTCAAACCAAGACACCCTAAAAGACCAAAAAGTTTTCAAGCTTTTACAAGCCATGTTCTATTAGAAAACAAGCTATATTTAAAGAAAACCCTGCAGCTAGGGAAGAGATAACAGAAATAAAAGGTTTATAAACCACTTGCTCCCTGCCCTCTGCAGGACTGATGCTTTCTTCTTTCATTTCAGCCAGCTCATAGATTGTAGGAAGTTCTGTGCAGTCTTGTGTGGTCCCTAGGAAGGTTGTTACTGTCACCTGTAAGGTAACTCTTCATCTCTAGTCCTCTCAGCCACATCACCGCTAAACCTGTGTGTCTCACTGCTCCCTTTGCTATGGCACTGCTAGGTCTTCCCTTGTGCACCTCAGTTGCCTCTTGGGGGATGACCAACCCTCTTCCCTTAGCAGATTTCACACCACAACATTCCTCTTCCTAAGAGAAAAGCTAATTTCCAGTCAGGAATAAGAAAGATAGAGAGAGCATCTGGTGTTTGACCATCCCCCAGTTCCAGCATTTTCAGTGTGTATTTGATTTATTTGTAAATAACCATTAACTCAGAGGAGTTAAGGGGAATGAAATTTGGACTTTCCTTATTTCTTTAAGGTCCAAAGTTAAAAAAAATCCTAATTAACAACATCTCTAGTTTGAGATTTTTTTCGCCTGGAAAAATGCTCTTGTACAAATCAAGAAAGGCATTGAATTCTCTGTAATCTCATGAGATATTAGTTTGCAATTTATAGTCTATGGTACAGCTGTCTGTATATTATAGAAACACAGTTAAGAAATTTGTGTCCTCAAACATTTATTCACAGTTTCCTCACTTGAGCTGAATCAGCACTTTTTGAGACTGAACTGGAAAGTGGACTGCTGAGATCATCTGAGTTTAAAAAAAAACCAACACACAAAACAAACAAATAAGTCAAAACTGAGTTTTATTTTGTTTTTCTGTGGGGTGGAGATGGAAAAAATAGTATTTGGCTTTGACAGCAAGGACCAGAGAGGAGGCAGGAAGATTCACAGGCAAAACAAAGGTACATAAACCATCTCAATTCAGACCTTCCCTTAGCCTTTAAAGAGAGACACCTGGGTGGAGGGGCAGAGAGGTATGCAACACAACAAGGTGCCACATGCTGAGTCTCCCTTTTTAAATTCATCTAAGCTCAGCATCTTGGCCACAAGGGATATAGAAATCAGAAGTTTCAAAAAGACTTTATCACCAAATATGTCCAGTTATGCCTCTCTATGGTATTCCCAAGTGACTGGGCTGGGAGAGCATTTGCTATCCATGTTAATCTATCAGAGATGTTTGAAAGTTTACAATAGCATTTGGAAAACAGAAGTCAAAGGACTAAACTTTTCCTGCCAGCTGCATCAGTTATAAGCTCCTGAAATGGAAGACAGTGAACATTTCTGGACAGCTCATTATCAGCATAGAAATTTGGACAGACTAAGTGGGGGGACCCAGCAGTTTGAAAGCCATCTCACACTTTCTTTGGAATGACAACAGCCCCTCTGAAACTGAAATTTGGGGAAGTGCTTTCCTTCCATCCCTGCCTCCCTCTCTGTCAGCCTCCCCAAGCCACTACCAAGGATTAAAAGTGATCCCATTGTCATGCTGCCAAAATAAATGAACATGAGCCACTATTTCCCATAATAACTATTTGACATTAAAGCAGTTGGTAATTAAAGTAATCCTCGCTCCCTGGAGACACATGCAGTGTGACAAAGCAGATGTAACGTGGCAGCAGCTGAACCTGTCTCCTTTATTTTCTCGCTGCTTCAGTGCCTTGTCCTGTCGAGAGACTGATCATCTTTTGAATTACCAAAGAGCAACTGAGTTAAATTAAAATGAATATTTGTGGTGAAAATGTTAACTTGAAAGCATCTGCTGTGATAGCCCATAAAATAAAATCAATACACTTTCACATTCATCATGTCCCTCCTGGGTCTGTGGTTGATTTTGCTGTGGTTTTCCAGAAAGCAAAGGCTGCAAGTCAGCTGCTGGACTGAGACTGCAAAGATCTAACCTGGACATCTCAGAGATCCAATATTTGCATGGCACAGAGTGGGTTGCTTTGAAATTGCCTCCACTCAATGTTACATCAGCAGTTTTGGAAAAGGTACTTCTAAACAGAGAAGGCAGCTAAAATTGAAACAAAATGTTGGTTTAAATTATCTGGGCCAGGCTGGGTAGGTCTTAGCAGAGCTGTGCCTTCCTTAGGGTAGTCTGCTGGAGAGCCATAATGCCACAGCTCTCTGGAAAAAGGAAGCTCTCCCTCCTGTTGGACCAGCTCTGCTTGATGTGTACCAGATTGTGGAGCTTGTCTGTACTCAGCTTTCCAGACCTTGGAAAACCAGCATCCCCCTCCCTGTCTTTTTGCATTCATTTTACAAAACAAGAATGACATCTGTACCCTTTATGCTTTTTTACTGTTCCAGTAGCATAAATGTACATTGCATTAAGAAATGCAATGTAAAATGCTCTGTATTCTGAAGAAATGCTACATGAATCAGGACAAAAGAACAGTCTGAGACAAAAGATAAAAAAGAAGCTTTATTAATGAGTGAAACCTTAGGCCAAAATAGCTGCTTAAAAAGACTTTGGAAGATGGAAATTGAGCATGGTCAACACTGTCCTTCCTGCAGAGTGCTGGGCAAATGAGTGAGTCCAAGAAAGTAAGACGTTAAAGGACTCAGAAAAGAGCTGCAGTGATAACAGAAGTCAGGATAGGATTACACTGATTCCTTATAATGGATACAAGGAAAGGTTTGACTTTCAGAAAAAATACCCAAGTAGCCATCAAATGAAGGAGCAGGAAACAAAGTTCATTTTAACTTCAGCATAGTTTGGATGGGAGATTATTCTGAACAGAAACAATCATTTGCATCTCGTTGGTGTTCCACAAGATGGTGTGCCAGACAGGGCAAAAACCTGTAAATGTAAACCTTCATCTCACCGTCCGCTCTGCCACAGAGCTTTTGTATGATTCGGGAAAGACTCTCATTTTCTCTTCATGCTTCTGCCTTCCCCTGTCTCCTGTGATGAAGGTAATAAATTCCTGACAGTAGGAAAGGGAGATGTGAATACATGCTTCAAAGCTTCTGAAGAACTCGGACACAGTAACGTATTCTCTGCTGCTAAAATTCCTGTACTCATTTCTAAATGAGCTAATTGGAGTTAAGGCACCACTCATTAGGCTGAGTGGAAAACAGTTGCTCACTCTGGATGTGCAGCTCCGTAAGAACAAGAAGCTGAATTTCAAAGGGCAGGTTATGACCAGCTGATAACTATACCTGGGGAAAGAACAGCTACTATTGTTAAAGATTCTGCTCTGTTGCTATGGAAACCTCTACGGCATGGAGTGTCTTATATGTGAGTGGTATAGATGAAGAAATTCAGAGAAACATTTTATTATACAAGACAAAGAACGCATGGTCTTTCTTTTTGTACTTGGGGAAAACAGGAAATACATTTTCAGTAAAGAGTGAAGTTATTTTAAATATTTTGTTACTGGACCATTTGTTCTCAAGTGCTACTTCCTCTGAGTTTTGAGAAAGGATAATGCCACCTCCACTTGTTTGCAAGCAGTATGCCTTAATTCTCTCTCAGGAACCCTTGAAAGACCTTTAAAACACAAAATATTCACTCTCTCTGCTCAGTGTTTCTAAATTATTTAGATGGCCTGAGGAAAAATGCAATTTAAGCCACCTCTGTGTGGGCAGGTGTCTGGACAGGAGCTCAGACAGAGAAAAACACATAGAAGAGAGTTTGTATTTTCCAAGCTATTTTTCAAACTGGCTAAAACGGTCCCAGTGCAAATTCAGGTTCTGGGTCCATATGCCAATGAACATGGTTGCTGCAGTGGGAAGGCAGCTCAAGCAAGTGCAACCACCCAGAAAAATTTTAATTCCTCCAATTATTACCTTAGTTAAAACCCTGCATGAGAGGTGAGGTGATCTGACATGTCTCCCCAGTTTCAGCCATACATGAATCCAACTCCAGGTTGTAAATGCTCCAAACTGACCCTTCCTAAGCTCAAAACCTCAAGGAGATATTTGTGGTAGTTAAAATGTCCAGGCTGTAATTCAGCTAGGAATCACGCAGCTTCCCAAGAAGACAACCTGACTCTTTTCCTTTACACAGATTTGCATTATGAGTTAGATCTGTGGTGATTTGTAGCTTTCTTCCCCCAAGAGACCTGCAGCACAGCTCAGACTGGGCAGTTCAGACTGTGCTTCAGTCCGTCTTTCCAGATGTCAGTGTGTCTGAGCCATTGCAGGAGCCAAGTGCTTTCTCTGAGTCATAAATGTCTGAGTTAAAATTGCCTCCTCAATATCAGCTGAGCTGTAATATCAAACTGTATGCTTCAGCCATGAAATGGGTTAGCTGAAATCACCTAAGGCAGTGGCTTTACTGTCAAAAGGTGAATTACACCCACAGTGTGTCGGTTTTGAATAAACCTTACATTTTAAAGCAAACATTGCACAAACCTAAGTGATGCTCAACAGTTTCCTCCCAAGGAAAGTATCCAAGTTGTTAATGCATTAATTCTATCTTTAAACCACACCTCCCTTGGTGCACTTCAGTCTGTGTCTACCTAGAGGGCAAAGCAAAAATGTTGAGATGACAATCTAGGAAATTTTCTTGGGTTTTAGCATGACCTCTACTTTTAAGAAGTCCAGATATAGTTGGTCTGTACTAAACTTCTGAACAATACCAGATTGCTGGATACCAAGACATCAAGAGATGGTAGTTTTGGTGTTGGTGTGGTGCTTAATTTAGTGGTTTTTTCAGGAATCTTTCAAAGTGGTCAGGTTTATCTCTGAAATTCAAAGGCATCTCAGAGTGAAGAGAGGCACCAGATAATGAAAGTTTGATAAACAAGGGAAGTGTGCTTAGCTCTAGCTATCTGTCTTCTGGCCTGCTTGTTGCAGGGACCACTGCTGTTCCTACAGGAAGCGCTGTTTCAGGCACTACTAATGCTCAGTGTGTGTTTGAGATCTTTTAAGATACAGCCCTGGTGATAATCAGATTATCTGCATGTTTACCAGTGAGATCAAACAAATGTTCTTGGCTGAATTCCCTTTTTTTCTGAGATCAGGACAAATTACTCAAAACATGAATTGCAGCCATGAATGCAGTTCTCCCCTCTCTGCTCCCAGACATCCGATCAGTTTTTTCTCATATATTTTTTTGCTTTTCCAGAGTGCTGGAAATTCTTCCAACCCCCAAGTTAGTGTATTTCAAGTCACGGTAGCTTGTGAGCCTTTCTGTGTCCTTGGTTTTCTGGACTTTTTTTCTTGCTCTGATAAATTTTATTCTGGCTTTCCCATTTTCAAGATGTTTTATATTATTTTTGTGGATAAACAGAAGAGGATTTAACACATGCTTTTTTGTTACTGTGGCACTCAACAGTCCACAGTCTATTTCCTTACACATGCAGGAGTAGATTTTGACATAATTAGTGAAGTAAGCATATGGCAAAAAGCATACCTGATGTGAATGCTTGTAAAATGCAGGTCAATGCTTGATTTAAATCAGAACACACATGATTTGCTCTGAAACAATTAAAATTACTTTTTTGGATACTTTCAACCAACTGACTTTGGCAACTATATATATGTCTCATAATGCTTCTTGCATGTGTCTTCAATTTTTTCCAGGTTTTGGTATGTTGTAAGATGGAAAGAAAGTTGAAGGATTTTTCTTGCTTGTGCAAAGCCGAGATTTTCCTGTCGTGTTCACATATGGTGAAGCATGAAAGTACATGGCCTGCTTTTAATATTTTGAATGCTCAGGGTAAAATAGTTTTCTCTGCTGAGGTCTGAACAACCACGCCTCTAACAGTCTACTAGATGCCTGTTACAATCATTAGAGCGTTTCCTGTTACATGTCTCATCCTTGAGCAACACCTATGAACATGTCTCACCGACTACATCCTAATTAACTGGGACCATAATTAGCATTCTTGGAAATGGTTATAATTAGTGTTTCTGAAGGGATTGGCCCCTCAGCTGAACTCCAGGCTGTTCAACCAAGGATTTTGACATGAAGCAAATGATTCACATTGGGAAGCACTTCCTTAGCTGAGGAAATCTGTGCTTTTAAACAGACAAATCATTGTAATATTTTCAAAGATAGTCTACTCTCATATTTTAGACATCATATCTGAAGCTTGTGAGAGAAAAACTTGGACTTTTTTATCCCATCATTTCAGCCAACAAAAGACTAGAAAAGTTGCTAGTGAGAGAGGATCATAAATGGAGGTGGTGGTTGCTGAAATACTATTTGAGGACAAACTGCTGCAGGTTCAGCTTGAGTACGTTTTCACTTGGGCCACCTGAGAGAGAAGCTAGTTGATACTATGGAACAGGGTGAGAGATTGGCACAGAGAGAAAGAAATGACAGAGATGCTCATGGTAGATGACTGAGAAGAATGTAGCTGAATAGAATTTTCTGTATAAAGCTGGTTTTGTTGTTTTGCACAAAGCCTTTGTACAGTGGTGTACAGTGCTTTCCAGTCAGGAAGGAGAGCAGGCTACATCTCTCTGATCTTGCAAAAGACAAAGCTCAGTACAGATTTGTGTTTCTCTGAGCAAGAAGGTGATCCATGCTTGTTATCAAATTGCCTGTAGCTTTTTACAGTGTTGTCAGTATAAAAAAATTAAAAAATCACTGCCGTTAGAAGACACTGAAATCACTCTTAATTTTATTATCCAGGTAAAGGTACATGATGTTCAAAGACATTTGGCTTTTTTGTTAATGTCACCTTTCTTCCAGTTATTGCAAACAGAGATTATAGTGATGCAAGTTTATCTGTATTTAAATCCCCTTGAGCTGATAGCTTGATTGAAGGCTGAACTGGGATCTCTTTGTGTATGAAGAAAAGACACTCATTTATTTATATTAATGTCAAGCCTGTCTACTGCACTTTTTTTTTATCTTAATTGAATGTGTCTGCAGTAGCAGAGAGGGCACGTGCTTAAATAAGAAGGACTAATTGGAAGAAGCTGTCAGGTTAACAGAGATTTAGTTGGATATCTTGCACTTGAGTAGAACATTTTCCTCAGGATAAGCCTGCACCATTTATGAGGACATATGATGGATGAACGAGGAAGAGGGTAGGAAGACACCTGTTTGGGAAATGTGCGAGGCTGCCAATGGGCCTTTTAATCTAGAATGGATAAAATACTAAGTAGATGAGTTCCCTGTAGGTTATTGAGGCTTTCACAGTTTGTTTTCATCTTATTTTAGATCCTCTTTAGTCCCTCTGCACTCTAGACAGGGGAATTGGTTAGTTTCTTGTGTCCCCACTGAAGTAACAGAGGTGTAACAGACAAGAGAAGACACATTCTCCATCTGTTATGTCTCACTGTATGGCTACAGAGCTGGGAAGGCTTGTTTCTACCATCAACTTACTGAAATCATATCTAGTGTTAGACTGAGTGTAAACACAGTGTTGGTATGGCAATTCTTGATGAAATCCCCAGAGAAGATAATGAATGGCTCCTAATGTTAATATGCCCTTACTTAAATTAAACTTTTTGTTTCTTCCAAAACAGGTCTTCAGCATGTTTTCTTAATAACCATACAGTTTAATCTTTTAGTAGTGGGTATCTAAATGCTCTTCAAGCCTAGCCTTGTAAAACTGGTGGCATTGATGAACATCTTCAGTTTGAGAGGCGATATCTGGCGCAGGAATCTGTTGCTGCTGGTGCCTGTGCAGTGCCCCAGCTAGGCAGTGCAGCTGTGGTATCCACTGGGAATAAATTTGTGTAGTGTTTCAGGAATGGGAGAAGAAAAATGGCTTAGGGTGCAGAGAGAGACAGAAGAAGTACTTGCTGCTGACCTTTGAAGAGGATGGGGTGACTGAGCCCTCCTGCTGGATCCATTGTCCACAGGCATCCCACTCAGAGCCTGAGATGTTGAGTAGCGTCAGGAGCTATAGGCAAGTGCTTGAGCTGCTCTCAGCACAGTGACCTGTCCTCACACGGTGCTTATGTGCTGTTTTATGGGGTGATACATTTTATTGTCATGTTTGTAATCAGGACAATAGTTTACCTGGTTTTAGCTTTCATTTTACAACAAGCTGCTCTTTATGACAAGTGAGCTGCCCCCAAGCTCTCTGAATAAACAGGTGGACTGAGTGTGCAGTTTTCCAATGCTTTTACAAAAATAACAGCTTTTGAGAGACAACTGTGTTAGTCAAGTTCTTCTGAAATGAGCAAAAGCTTTTTTCCACTGAGAACAGACTACCTCTTTGTACCCACATTCCCAGCCCTTACTGCAGCTACACATCACCTAGCTGCATTGCTCTTTCTTTCTCAAAACAGATTCTGAGTACGGAAGCCCTCCTGTTCCCAAAGGTTGCTTAGGCACTTCCAGTGGAGAAAAACCTCACTGCAATATTTATACTAGGAGATTCCTTCTCTGATACTAACAACATTTTCAGTTAGTTTGATGGATGTAGTGCATTTGCACTGAAACACTAGCAATATATATATATATATATTTAAATTGCAAACAGCTATTTTATGCTCTATGTAATTCCATCTGGAGAATGTTCCAAACATAAATTCATGTTCCAGAAATGTATCTATGTTTATTTCTCCATAGATCTAGAGGAAAACATAAGGAAAATCAGTCCAGAAAATCAGCCCAGAGATTATTTTACGTAGCAATGAGATATGTACCTCTTTCCCTCTACTGACAGGTAAATTCAAAAGAAACCTGAAAAAGTTTGGAAAATACTTGTTTCAAAAGGTTCTATCATACTGCTGCTTGCCATGGTGACCTCCTGGGACCTGGTAAAGTTCATATGCTTACAGAAAGTATTCAGTGCTTTATGAAACTGCAGCCACAGTTTAGTACGGTTTAAGACTTCTTGCCTTTGTTTCGATTTGTAAATTTTCATGATTATATTGTACTGGGAAGAGGTGAATATTTTTGCTCCCATTAAGTCATAACAGAACGTAGCATCAGCCTATTGGAAACTTCACCTTCCACCCACTGAATCTCTGAGTTAATTACTGGTATTATTGATTCCAGCTCTGCAAGTCACACCTGTTGAGCAAAATATGCAAGCAGATGGTCTTAAAATTAGATATATGCTTAAGTCATCTTTGTCCTCTGTGTTTTTAACATTACACTGAATAGAGCCTTACAGATTTACATACATTTAAAGTTTTGCTCTGTTGTGAACTTTTAACCTTCTTGGATCATTTAACATTTGAAACAGAAAACACTGATTATAATTTTAAATTTCCAAAATCTTGTTGCCTTAGCTTGCTGGGGGGCTTTTTTTTGCTCTCCTACTGGCAACGGAGATGTCTGTTCTGGTTTCTTATCCAGTCAGAAGAGACTCTCGGAAATTATTCTATGAAATTCTGCCACTTGGTGGCACTAGGAAATAACACAAATGCCCTCGAGAACGGCGCTGTAAAACATGGCCCGGTGCTGTGTGATAACCGGGCCCAGTGGCCCTCAGGAAGGAAGACATCAGGAAGGGATTTCTGCCAGCAGAAGTCCCAAAGCCATTTTGCTTGTTGTAGGTGTCAGGTTTCAGCGCAGAGCGTGGCCGCTGGGATGCTGCTTCAGCACTTGGGCGTGCACAGCAAATCCCTTCGCTCCTGATGGCTCTGCTGGCAGATGTTCTGTACACTTCTTACATTTGTTACTTAAGAATCGTCTCTACCCACCTAGGAGGGTTTTTGCTGGAAGCTGGGGAGAAAGAAGTTGCAAAGCCTTCGTTTCCAGTGCCTTAGTTCGTGAGAGTTTCTCTTGGACAAGGAAGTTTGCGTGAATCTCCTGGGGGAGTCCCCCAATGTAAATATTATTGCCTGCTTGGGCAGAAGAGACACAGCAAAGCCATGTAAGGAATAAACTCACTCCAGAATGTGTGTATGCATGCGGGTGTGTGTGTGTGTGATTTGACTGACTTATCACCACTGCTAGTACAGAAAATGAAAGAACTGGACCCAGAGTTTATTCAGGTTCTTTCTCATCTTGGTTGATAATACCCAGTAAAGGTCAAGTGCCCTAGAAACTGATTTCATTTGTGGTTACATTCCATCTCCCTCGTGCAGCTCTTCTTTCAGATGAGAACTAAAAATTTGTTTTTCTCTTCCCCCCATGTAAAGTTTTTGTTGCTGGAGTTATTTATTCAGAACTTTTTACAAGGGAATTCAGGGATAGGAACAGGGGGAATGGCTTTATACTGAAAGAGGGTGGGTTTGGATTATGTATTAGGAAGAAATTCTTCACTATGATGGTGGTGAGGCACTAGAACAGGTTGCCCACAGAAGTGGTGGATGCCCCATCCCTGAAAGTTTTCCAGGCCAAGTTATATGGGGCTTTGAGCAACCTGACCAAGTTGAAGGTGTCCTGCCTATGGTGAGGGGGTGGAACTAGATGATCTTTAAGGTCCCTTCCAACACAAACAATTTTGTGATTCTGTGATTCTATGAACTGAGAGCTGTTTTTCTGACCTTTTCTTGTCATTGCTCCTTGTATGTGTGTTTGAGTCTGTGCTGGTTTTGACTGGAATAGAGTCCCTTTTTTTTTCATAGTAGCTGGTATGGGGCTGTGGTTTGGATTGTGCTGAAAACAATGCTGACAACACAGGGATGTTCTATCTGTTGCTGAGCAGTGCTTGCACAGAGCCAAGGCCTTTTCTGCTTCGTACCTCACTGCTCCAGCAAGCAGTTGTGAGGGGACACATCCATGACAGGCTGACCACAACTGACCACAGGGATATTCTATACTATGTGGTGTCATACTCAGTGTACAGAGCTGGGGGAAGAAGGAAGAGAGGATGTTCAGAGTGATGGTGTTTTCTTCCCAAGTTGCTCTTCTATGTGATGGAGCCCTGTTTTTCTGGAGATGGCTGAACACCTGCCTGCTCTTGGAAAGTGGTGAATGAGTTACTTGTTCTGCTTTGCTTTGCTTTTTTCATTGCTTTACCAATTAAACTGTCTTTATCTCAGCCTAGGAGTTTTCTCATTTTTACTCTTCTGATTCTTTCCCCAAACCACCAGCGGGAAGTGAGCAAGTGCGTGGTGCTTAGTTGTTGACTGAGGTTAAACCACAATGGAGTTCCATTAAAGCTCCTATTAAAGAAAGTCAAATTGTAGTAATTACTCCCAGCCTTCTCAACGGGGAAAAGTTTTCAGAGTGAAAAGACTCTTGGGACAAAAAGGGAACAGCCATCTGAAAAGCAGTGTTGCTATTTAATTTCCTCATATTTCTAGAATTACAGCTATGTCTACGCTATTGAATACTAAGGTCAAATAGGATTACTTTAATAGAGCAAAGGAGCTGGTACTCAGGACTTTCTTTGCACTCCACGTAGCTTTTTGGAGGGTGTTAGCTCAGGCGTGGGAGTGCCCTGTGGAAGGACTGCACCTCACAGGTGGAGTCATCCACTCCCTGCCCTTCTGTGCTGCTCAGCAGTGTGAACTGGAGGCTGGCATGTGAAGATCCCTGGACATTTACCACAGATGTGGCCTTCCAAGCAGAAAAAAACTGCTTCTGTTTTCTGAGACAAGAGCCAAATTCCCAGGCTGTAGGCAATGCAATGGAATCGTAAATTGCTGCTATCACAATATGTTAGTGAGGATAATGAAATAGGCTGGCATGAGAATATAGTACTGAAAAAAATTATTCTTCATCAGTGATTTAAACCTGGATAACTGGAAGTTATTACCAGCATCCAAGCGAGTGTCTTGCTGCTTTAACATAACTGGTCCAGGAGAATGTTGCCCATGTGATGCATAGCAAGTGCTGCTGGCAGTGACCCAGCCCATGCTAGAAAGCAGATCATTGTTTCAAATGTCCTGGGAAATTATTTGGAAATTGGAAGAGCCAAAGATGAGACTGTAGACTTGACATACTCAAGGAACAGCTAGGGAGAGATGTCAGGGTGATGGGTGAAAGGAGCTAAGGAGAGGCTGAGAAGCTGGATGGCAAGTTAAAGCAGACAAATCTGGGGTTTTTTGCCATCCTGGGCTTGAAAGCTGAGGGAATTTCTACCCTGATAGATAAATGCATAGTCAGGAAAAGCAGTATCTACACAGAACTGCTTAAGCTCAAAATAGAGGTGATCCAAAACTAATTGAAACTCTCCAAGTAGAGGCCCAAATGGGTCTCTGCAGGCACAGCCACTATCATTGGGTGTGCACTGCACCTGGCAACCTGGAACCTTGCCCACAACAGCTTATAGTTTTTGGCATAATGATATTTAGGGCTAAATAAAAACAGTCAGATCAGATCCATGTTATTCTTCTGAGAAGCAATAAGTGAGTGAAAAACATCCTTGCAAGAGCTCCTCAGGCTAAGTGAGATTTAGTGTAGTTAATCACTTTATTAATTTAATCATCTGTGGCTTTTACGTAGCCCACCATAACTGACAATACCAATAAAAATATCACATCAGAAAGTCATATCTTTGAAATATAGGCATGAAAGTATGACTCCTGGATGCATTTCTGGTGTATCAGTGTCTGGCTCCTAAATATTATCAGAGCCTCCATTTTTGATTTTTACCATAATGGGCTATATCTCAGTCAGCAGCAAACATCAGCTAAGAAAAAATTACCTTTAAAAAAAGGCATTTCAGAGGTTAAGTTTACAGCATACTGCTGACACTATGAAAACTAACCAGCACATTTTTAAAATCACACTTTAAAAACAAAAGCCAGACAAAAATAGCTATCTGGATTATTCACTCAGCAAAATCAAAATTGCTGAAAGGTATTCCTACATGATACTCACGCAGTAGAAGATTTGCTTGCTCATAAACAAAAGCTAAGGCAATCACTTTGCCAAGCACACGTCAATGGGGCAAACTGTCCTTAATAGTCAAAAGCAGTGAAACAGCAGGAGGCCTCTCATTAAAATGACACATTCCTCTTTAAAGCAGGCAGTCATTCAAGGCAGTAGTTATTTGGCAGTATCTTTAAAAAGTAATATTATAAAACTTTCTAACATTTGATGTTTACTGAGCATGAAATTTCATCTGACATACTTGGGCTGTGACTTTCTCTAGTGACTTGCTTCTTGTTTACATTTGATTTACATCTCATTTACATGGGAAATCAAATGTGTGAAATGCCTTTGTGTAAACTTCAAAACAGGCAGTTTTATGTGTTGGAAGGGTTCATGATACTGTGTGATCATACCAAAATAGCAAGTAGACCACCAGAAAAAGATACTTGCTGTACAAACTTCCTTCCTCCCTTTTGTTAATGGTGGTGGAAATTGCCTTCTAAAAACAAAAAGAGTTACTAAAAGATGGACTGCAAGGTTACATTCACTCTCCTTTAACTCAGCTCCATCATTAACCTCAACAAATACCAGCACGAAGGTATCATCATCAGAAACTAAGGGTGGTCACCCTTGCTCCATCCCAGTTGTTTGAACAAGAGATCTGAAGAGTCACAGCCCATCTTTATAATGGCCACCAGAAATGATGGAGCAGCCTCCAGACAGAATTGTTATAGGAAACACATTAAGATAAGATACAGTTTTTTCCAGCTAATTGACAACCATGTAAAGGTTAATGTTAAAACCAACTCTCAGCAAATGCTATAGGTAATTGCTGCGAACTTGAAAACATTAATTATACCTCACATCATTCTCTACAGACCATCCAATTAACAGATTAAAGATTAAGAGTTTAACATCCTCATCCTTCTCATACCTAAAACTGTATCACCATGCCACTGATTCCAAGGTACCAGAAGCTTCAATATCAAAGGAATGGAAGGTGACAAGTATGACAAAACTTTAAACTAGCCACTATTCCAAAGCAGAGATCATTAAGTATGGCTTCCATACCAGCAAATCTAGATAAAACCATAATAATACAAAGATTTTGGCGGGGGCAGAGCAGAATAATATAATAACTTCAAGAGTTCGCTGTGGAAATACGCTGCAACCTGTGTTCCAAATGTTCTTGAAGAGGGAGCAAATAGAAACAAAATGACATTTTTTGCTATGGAAAAATTAGAGTAACCCCATCTGAAATTAATTGAAACTGCCTCAGAAAAGTCGTGCAAGACTGAATGACTGGATTTAAGAAAAAAAAAAAAAAGCAAAAGAAAGCTAGTTGAAACAGAAAGTGATACAGATGGAGGGGGAAATGATGCATTTGTGATGACAGACTTCATTAGCTATTATCAGTCAGGAAAGAGATCTTCTTGTCATTGTAGAAACTTCTGAAAGCATCAGATCATCACCCAACAGTAGCCAAAAGGACAAACACAGTCCAATTAATTGTTAGGAAGAGAGGCAGAAATAGACAATACCTCAATGCCAGTACAGAAATCTCAAGAGTTTCTCACATCTTCAGTGTTGTACACATTTCTAGTTGCTTTCATTTCTGAGCAGATGGAGAAAAAGCATAGAGAAGAGTATAGTGGTGATTAGAGATAAGGAATTTTTTCCATGGATGCCGAGATTTAACCTCTTCATCTGAGAGACTCAGAGACTTATTAAATGAGATTAGTATGAAGAATGTGATCAAGAAACTACACCTTTCATCACAGTACAAAGTCAGAGAGATACTAAATTAAATAGTTTGGAAACAAATTTGAAGAAAAGAGGAAGAAATATTTTCATACCCTGTTAGCAAATTTCTGAACTAATTCATTGGCACAGGAAGTTTTTGGAGACCAAGAGATTAAATAGACTCAGAAAAGTGATTAGGCAAGGTAACGGAAGGAAGTTTGTCAAAGGCTGTTAAACTCAATAACCATTAAACTGCTCCAGCTCCAGAAGCCTCTGAACAAGGGGTTGAGAGTGGCTATGTTAGCATGTGGTCAACTCGTTTTTGTCATCCCTCTAATCACATGCTGCTTCCTTCAGCATTCTCCCTTTGGCAGTAGCCTGTAGACAAACCCTTAACTGAAACAATATGAACACTCCCAGGTTCCTGAATCCATATTTTAAGCAAGAACATGACAATTTTTTTCAGAACTGAGGGTAGCCAGGAGTCCTGAGGTCATTTCCACTCACTGCAGGGTGAGTAGCTGATATCAAAATTTGTGTTGGTGTTTCTCAGTGGGTTTAGGGTTTTGCCTTTTTGTTGGGTTGTTTCCAGGTCTGAGGCCTGGATTCTCCTTTTTCTTCTTTTGTCTGATCTCAAAGGTCTCGTCCAACCTTAATGGTTCCATGTTTCTATGATCTCCCCAGTCTCTGCAGATGAAGCAACAAGAAAAAAAATTCGAAATGACAATACTGACTTTCTGTGAACCCCACTTTAGGAAAAAAATCTCATTTTTACATTTCCCCATCTCCTGTTTTTCCTCATCTTCACTTTGTTTACCGTCTCCAGTGGTACCTAATGAGTGCATTTTCAACACAATAATTTGTGTGTAGGCACTTCCCTGTAGTATGTGTTGACAGAAGGAGACCAAAAAGAAAATTCCTCTATCACATCAAAATATGAGGCCCTTTTGCAAAACAGACAAAAGAGTTCAAAACTAGAGTCTTGTACTAAAATTCACATCAATGTGTCTAAATTAAAAAAGAAAAACATGGCATAAAATAACCTCTAGCATTTTCTTTGTTCATCTTTGTAATGGACTTGGTGCAAATAATAGGAATTTGTCCTTACAGACTACTTTCACTGTCCAGGAATATGGGACAGAGTATTTGTGTTTCCACAATATACCCCAGCAATTGAATCCTATGTTCTTATGCAAGCTACTTTCCTAATGGAGCTGATAGGAATTCTGCCAAGCTATTGCCTTGAATTGAAATGGTATGTGTGGGAGGACTATGGAGTGACACCATGAGGATATTTAAGCATGGCAGATAGTTATTATGCAGTCATAAATATTTCATAATGAAATTATATTAATTACAGATGATAGTATTTCCTTCTACACAATTTTAAAAATAAAACCCGAAGAAATTTATCTATAAAGTTGCTTTTTCTTTCCTTGTCTTTCAAATGGGTCTGTGAAGTATTTGTTTCATAATTTGAAAATGTCTTAAGCTGACTGTTTCCCCACTTTTTATCTCCTGTTGGACACTTCTGTTTAATGCAAATTCTGTGAATGAGAGAAATATCAGGCTTACCAACTTAAAAGAAATCCATGCTCAGCTAATCAGCATATCACTCTGAAAACCCATGTGGAAGGAGACATTTTTGCTTCACATTAATTCTGGAATGTGCTTGAAAGCTGGTGTTTTTCTGAAACTTATTGTTGGAGACATTTATCTTGCTAGAAGGTGATATTGTCTGTGACACGGGCAGAGAGGGAGCCTCACTGCAAAGCAAAGCTGCCATTCTGTTTTATAACAATTTAGCTGCAGTGGGAAAGCATGACTTTATGTGATTTACACTTTTCCGTGTAAAACACTGTGGGGTTTCTTCCACTGGGCTTCACCAGTGGCTCTACTGGCTCTCTGGATACAGGACAAGTGCCCTCATGCATCAGTCCCTCAGGTGCCTTCACTGGCTGAGATGGCAAAGTTATATAATGCACGGGAAAAGTATCAGGATGGACTGGTTTGCTAATCCTTCCCTGTAGTACATATTTTTAGCTCTTGGCTTTGTATGAGCTATAGGACAGGAAATCTAAGGATGATTTGCTGTTGGACACCCAGCAAACATGTTATAGAATCCTATAACAACGTGCAAGTCTACCTTGAGAAAAAGAAATTAAATATAAAATACACAGAACTCCACTAATTCAAGTAGGATAGTGTTTAGTCTCATGAGAGCATTGTGGGTGCCAGAGGTTTATGATATTTAACAATGAGAAGCTTAATAAGTACCTCTTGTCTGAAGCTGAAATTATATTGGCATTTCAGTGCCTCTCAGGCAGAGAGCCTAAGATAAACATGGATTATGAGGTTTGGGAAGATGGTGGCCGAGTGCAATGCAATGAGATTTGATGCTGAGGTGGCCAGAGTAGATAACACAATGGTTTCCTCTGGTTTCTTAGGTTCTATGAAAATCTGCTTCTAATCTGCTGTTGCTTTGGCCGCTTCTAACAGCGTGTCAGCATCTGGCTGCTGAAGACTAGAATGCCTTGTTCAGAAATATGGTTTGTTTCTTTTAATTTGCAAAGAAAACTAGATAGCTGAGATAACCAGTTGTTTCTTTCTGAAGAACTAAATTAAAAAATGCTAGCAAAGTCAGAGAGATTTTGATTTAAATTATTAATTATATAACTCATAGAAATTGAGTTATATAACTCTAAGATATAAACTTGGATAATTTCAAAACAGATTTATCCATGTAGGCAGAAAGTTTTGATAGCTGGGGATATAATGAAAGAGACAAATTATTGTACAGGTTTTCTTTCTTAGGAGAATTTCTCCTATTTTTCCTGTTTAAAGCCCAGCTTAGATGTACTGTTCCTTCATATGAATCACTGCTAAATTTTGGGTAATCTGAAAGATCAGGCTGTTTGTATTTGATACAATGAAGCAGTAGGGCTCCATTGGCAACGAAAATACCAGAACTAGGATTCTGGCAATTCATCTCCTCACGGGGCTTCAAACAGGCTGGAAGGATTAGGCTAAGTGAGAGCTTTGGTACTAAATGACCCAGTTTGCCCACAACAATGCATTGAGTTTCATTTGAAAGGAGGAATTCGATTTCAGGGCAGTTCTGTTGACCTCTAAAGCTCCTTAGAGCTTGATTTATTTTTTCTTTTGACCAATAGCTGTAATTTGTTGGCCTGAAAAAATACAGGAGGTAATACTTATTTGAATGGGAGATCTCACTATAGAAACAAAAACAACTACACAATCTGCTTCATGTTTCAGCTGAAGGTGAACATCTGAAGTAGCCACAGCCAGTAGATGATGTTTGAAACATTCTGGGTCTTCTTTGGTCTTAACTATTTTAATAATTACCTTCCATGAAAAGTGAAGAATTGAGTTAAAGATCCTTAGCATTGCATAATTTGAAAACATTTTTATTGCATTCTGTTTAGAAAACACCACCCACATAGACTAGTGTTGATGCTACCATTCTTTTCCTCAGAAGTATGCCAGGACATTATTTTAGTATAAAACAGACATTGAAGTTGAAGGGGTTTAATCTTGCCTTAATTCTCTAATGGATGAAAATGATCATTACATCTTTCTAAAAGGGAACTATTCACATGAAGCGCTACAAGGGAAATTTACAGAACTTATAAAGTAGAAATGCCATCACTGAATCAGCTTCAATATATTTACTAACAACTACAACTAAGGAATAGACTTTTTGCTTGTGTTAAACACTATGAAATCTCTTTAGAGAGAAGAGATGACTTAAAGCAGCTTGGAAGGTGAAACTAAAATTGACTGCCAAGCAGAGCACTACCTTCCCTTTCTACAACTGGCAATAGAGATACTTCCAGCTGATTCTGCTCTAGAATGTATTAATGAGAATTTGACTTGTATATCTTAGAGGGAAAATTGACATTTTTAAAGGAATTTAGAGCTTCATGTCCTGATGGCTGAGTAGTACAAGACAAATGATAAGACATTTCCTTAGCTCCTTTGGAATTTCCTTCAATTGCAGATAAAAGTGGAATGAGAATAGAAGTTGTATAATTAAAATTGATTTTATAGGTGTTAAGAAAAAAGAAAAAAATACAAAGAACAGTGATAAAAACATGGAATTTTCTTCTCTGTATTAGCATGAAGATAAAAGTTTCTGGCAGAACTGTCCTTTCCATAAAAAGACTTCCACTCATATTCACAGAATTGCACATCTCCATTTCTCTTGCTCCAGTGCAATAGACCTCAGGAAGTATGTACCAGAAAGGAAAGGAACAGTTAGAATAGCCTTGCAGACCTTGGTATAACATCATGGGGGATCAAAAGGACTTGGAACTGAAAACCTTGGCAATTAGGATCAACTGATCAATGACGACATTGGGTTGCTGCCTGGCAGCAGCCTGGAAAGTTACTCAAGAATTAGAAAATACTGCAAAAGAAGTAGAGAAAAAAGAAGAATTCTGTCATTGCACAAATCAATGGTTCTCTCACATAATGGGTAAAATTTTCAGCTCTGGACCCCTCACCCCTGAAAAGATATGGAAGAACGAAATGAGTTTTGAAGAAAGGCCACAGGCACAGTCAGAGGAAATAAACATTTTCCACATGAGCAATGTTTGAGTTGTCTGGGAAGAAAAGGCTTACAAATTTGAGGCTGACATGAGATAAAGTTATGAGTGCCATGGATAAGAATTATAAGGTCGATTGCTCCCTGTCATTTCCAGGAGACTTGGGAACATCACACACATCCAGGCAGAAGCAGATTCAAAACCAAAAAATACAAACCTTTTCATTCAACTGATTGCAGCTCTGCCAATGGATGTGTGGGCAAGAAAGTTACAGGCCTCCTTAGGGAGACTGGATTGCTGGTGACTGATGAAACAAGCTACAAAAGGCTCAGGGAAGTCTTGGAGATGAGAGGCTGAGGGATGATTCACCAGCAGTAAAAATAATCCCCAGTGACCAGGAATGATCCACCATCCACTGTGACTATAACTGAAGTTGCATAATATTGCTAAAGACAAATAAATAAACAAATAATTTAAATTTTCTATTGTTTAATTAATTTTGCATTCTAGAGAAAAGGAGCCTGTAGGAGCCTCAGAGACTGATGGGTCTATCACATATATGGACTTCTCAAAATCAAATTAATGTAATCTACTCTCCATAATGAGTTAGAAGAGAAATACCTTATTTATTTCTACTTTGTCCTCCTGTGCTCATGAGAATATTTTTTCTTGGAAGCTAGCTCTCATAATTATGTTTGTTCTCCTTGTGTGGGGCCACTGGATGTACTGAGAGAAAATCTGTGGAAATGGCTGATCTTGCCAACTATGAAAAAGATTATTGAACTGAAATTAAAACTCTTGGGGAAGGGGTAAAAAAAAGAAGAAAAATTGTAATGAGTCAGTACTCTGCACCAGAAAGAGCTGGGTCATATGTTGTACTAATTGAATAGCAATACAAGTTTCCTGACTGAAAGCTTTTCAGTGTATAAATTTTGTCCAGCCTTGACATAAACTTGGGGATATAAGGTAGACCATGTGAAAGACTAGAACTGTATTTTGTGATTTCTTCTGATCATTAATACATTCTTTACATTGATCACATCTCTTTTGATTACGGAAAGCATTAGCACTCTCATTCATCCCAAAAGTATCCTTTCTCAGGTAAAAAAAAAATCAAATTTTAAAAAAAAACCAAAAAAAAAGCATTACAATTAGATATTAATCTAGCCTGAGATTTTTCCTTCTCATTTACAATCTCTCTTTCAATATCTGCTAGGAAAAACCATCTTGGAACCCATTTTCATAAATAAATTTCATACTTAATTGCCCTAATTACTTTGGCTTACTAAGAAAACTGATGTAGGTTTGCAGCTATTGACTGTGTAACTGCTGCTATGTACCCAATTACACCACTTCTGAACTGCATATTCTCCGTGTGGTTAGACCTAATAATAACTCAGGAAGATCACAAGCAAATTTTGTTCTTAAAATAAACTCAGTTTGCATGATAATCTTTTGGGTATATATTTTATGGAAATTACTCTTTTATTTTTTCCTTTTTTTTTTCACAATGGTGACATTCATGTACCACATTTATCCAAGTATCAGACCAAGCTGGTTTTGCTGGTTAAAAAAAACAAAAAAAATCTTAGGACAGGTGTTTCATATAATACTTGCACATATGCTTACACTTTGAGTCAAAGGCCATGAGAGAAAGCAACTGACATGTAGAAGGAGAAACTGAGGGCAATTGGAATTTAAATGAGCATAGGAGCCTCCCCCACTTCCAGCTGTCCTATGGGTGATGGGTGTGGTCTTGTTGACCACCCACCTGCTCCACCTCAAGCAGGCATTGCTTATGGGATGCTTGGCTGTATTAATTTCAGGAGAATGCCTGATGAACAATGGAAAACCTTTTTTTCCATTTAGGAAAGACCAAAATTATGGCATTGCTTGGATAAATTGTCTGCTTGTGTTTCATGAGTTATCTCTGCAGTGTGGTCTGATGTTCCATGGTCTTTTCATAAAGTTCTCTCGTATTTCCCTCCTGTCATTTTGCTCCTGCCCCTTTGATGCTTTGGGTTTGTAATTTAACTGTCGTGAAATAAAATACTCAGTCAATAGACTTTTGTTACAGCAAGTTTTTTTCACCAAATCACTGTGAGATGTCTCCAGTAGGAGAACAATTTGGTCTGCAAACACTTCCACCAAGAAGTCATCTTATTCTGTGAAGAACAGATCAAAAAGAAACAGATGCAGGGATCTGCACACTGAAAAGAAAAATCTTACCAGAATCTATAAATGATGATATTCACTTCATTGCAGAAACCTGCACACAAAAGCCTAAGGTACAACTGCTTGGCTCAGCACCAGCATTAGCTGGATGTGGGGAATGTGTTCACCCCTGTGGCAGTAAAAACCTTGCTGGCAGCACCCTCTGAATGTGCCTTTCTGACACGGACTGCAGAGCTGCTCCTGCTGCTCCTGGCAGAAACGGGAAAGCAGGAGGGAGGACAGTCCCCTCTGCAACCCTCCAGCTCCCTCATGCCAGCTGCAGCCAGCTGTTGAGCTCTAGCAGCCAAAATACGGTGCTTTGAGCTTGTTAGTGAAATCTGCTTCTCGAACAGATGAGTTTCATCTTGTCTGCAGCACTGCAACAAAACAGGCCAGGCTGACCCTTCTTCTAGCATCTTAAATGTCTTGCAAGTGGGGAAATCAGGGTGGAGGTTTTGTTTTGGAAGACATCTCTCCAAAAAGGAATTTCTTTGCAAGTTAGAATTTCTTTTCTTTTAATAATCTTTATTTGAATTAAATCTCTGGGCATTTCAGAGAAGTAACCTTAAAATTAACATTATAGGAATTCTACAGCTGTTGTTATTGTTTGTATTTTAATACTGAAGAGTCAAGATGTTTTGGAGAAATCTATCTGATTATTTTATTTGGAAAATTAGTAAAATCCTGACCAAACACTGGTGGCCTGGGTTTCAGGAAATTACCTAAGAAAATCTTCATCTGAGACAAACATACATGAACGTGGGTCCCCTCACATGCCTCCAAAGTCTATTGAACATCAAACAACCTCTTTTCCCTAGGATTTTATTTGGCTTTGCTTTCCTCTGGATTCACAACAGGTTTTTCCTCTTTTACTTTCATCTTGAAAACATCAGAAAAAGAGTTTTCTGTGCGATGTCCTTGTATTTTCAATCAACTCTTTCATTATGAGCTGCCCAAAACCATATCTGCTTTTATAAAATCACAGGTAGATTGAAGAATGACAGGTTGAGAGGTTGACAGAAGAATGACACATGATAAAAAATTTGGGTAGTCAAATCTCTTAGTCTGAAGGAAAGACAGCTGTACTGGGAAAAGCTCACCTTGGAATATAGATAGGAAAATTAAGAAGGAATAGACGTCAGTCACAGATAGTAATTACAGAGAAAATGGAGCCCAGTTTGTTTGCTACACAATAAAGGCAAATGAATAAAATTCATTAAATGATTCAAGGAAACACTGAGGTTTTTTTTTGGTTTTTTTGTAAATGAAGAGGGATGTGTCAATCAAGACGGAAAACTCCCAGAGAGAGATACATCATATTGCTAACAGAACCAATGAGAGTTATAAAAATGAGATGGGAATAATCAAATTGACAAACTGCAAATGCAAATTTTACAGCTGTGAAAACTCCTGTCCATCCATATTCCTTTTCCATTAAGCCTCACCATTGCAAATTTAAACTGATCTTTCAAGAACGTACCTGAGATAAAAGAGTTGAGGTGCATGGAACAAAGTCCATGTGCTCGTGGCTTGCAGGATTTCTATCTGTACAACATTCACACAATGCAGTATGGACAACAGATCCTTCCAGAAACCCAAAAAGAACAGTAAAAATGAATACACTATCTTGTAGCAATTATGTATGCTGGCCGAATATGAAAGAAAAAAATTTAATTGACAGATTCATGATCAAAAGCTGCCTCACAGCTACCCAAAATGCTATTCCACAGTCTGATCTAAAGCCCTCTGGAAGTAGTGAGTCTTTTCATTCGTTTGAACAAGCCTTCAATCAAACCTTGTATCTCAAGAAGTATATACACTAATAATGCTAAAACCCCAGGAAGGCATCTAGGTGTTCATCGCATAAAAAAAGGAGGGGCAAACACTTCTGTACTTTACATTTCCAAATTGAAAACTGATAAGAAAAAACAGTGGTGATCTTGGATGTTTAGTAGGAAGTAAAAACTGGGTCTGACTAGCCAATTCTTATATAACCATTACAGACCATGGGAAAATTCAAAGATTTGCCATATATTCACTGTAGCAATCTGTTGTCAAGAGCTTTATGCAGTGAGAAATGAGGTTTTCATGAAACTGAAGTTTGTAGGTAAAAAAAAAAAAAAAAAAGCTCAGTTGCCTGTCACCTCAGATCCAACTTTACTGCACTGCACATTTTCAGTGACAGCTTGTAACATGGATCAGATAATATGCTGAATGTCATGGAAATGATTCAAAATGTCAAAACAAAGCATAATTATTAAAACAAATCGGAGTGAAGAGGAAAGCATAATAGAGCACAAAATGAGCATACCTATGAGAAGTTTTTTTTGGTCTGCAGTTTTTTTGAGAGCAACATCAAAATGATAACACTTTAGAATGTATGTTTCTTTTATAGCTCCGGCTTCTGGTTTAAACTTTGCAATGCCTATGAGCATACTTAAAAATATTTTGGAAGAAGCAGTTTCAGGTGTTTCCTCACCTATACTTTGGGCTCTTTTTCTGTCATTGAGCGTCTTTCTGAAGAGAACTGGCCTTCACGATTTAAGTGGGCACATTGCCAAGGGTTTCAATTTAGCTGATAACACATGCAGTTATACCAGAAGGAGAGATGCATAGCTAAAATGCTGTGCACAGTGCTAGACTAAGTGGGGTTTATGGGCTATCTAGTCAAGAATTTTTCTTAGGGGATAACACAAGGAAATGTTTGTCTCAGAGGCACCTAAAAATGAAAATATGGCTCCCATATAATATACTTGATATAAAGGAAATGCCTTCTTGTCTTTAATAATACTGGGAGAATTGCTGAGGCAAAGTAGAAGAGCTTTAGGTCAGCAAAAAATTCGTTGTTGTTTTCATGGCTGTACAGTAGTGCTGGACAAGTAATTTGCAACATTCATTCTCCTTCTCTGGTACTGGAATATCAGTGACAAAATAATGATTTCCTTCAAATATATCCACAGCTCTGTGCATGCAGGCTACTGTGCCATGTCACATGCCAGAGAACACTCACCTGTAACAGGCATGGTGTCACTGGTCACCAAGGATGGAGAATGCTGTGGGCCCCATCACTGTTGTCATCCTTGTCTGGTAATTGTCATGTCAGGAGCTGAAGCCCATGATCCTGTGACAAGACACCTTCCATAACATCTAATGGTGTTTCCTTAACCCACTACAGCCATCGCAGTCCTCTTTTGTAGTAGAATCACACAACACAGAAAACTTTCCATCTGAATATTTGTTTTTTGACTACACTGTCCTCACTGGTTTTATTCCAGCTTTATCTGGATTCTTACTGTGCCTGGTCCGGTTTTCTTTCTTATGACTCTGATAAGACTGCATGGTTGGGTCATCAGCTTGGCAAGTCTCCGTGGGAGCAATGGAGAAGGATCAGAACTCTGGGGAGACCAGCAGCCTCCCAGAGCTACAATTCAGTATGGCTCCTCTGGCTGAGCACATGGTATTGCTGTAGGTATCCTATGTGCAAAGGTAAAGAAGCTTGTCCAGTCTAAACAAATGAAAAGTCTGTGGGTGTAGCCACTTCAGTAACCCATTTAATCAGGCAAATGTGTGTGGTAATGCATGCGGTGTGCTTGCCTGCACATAGGTCTATATTCTCTATATTCTCCAGCTCAGAACAGCCAGCATGGAAAAGCAGCAACCAGCAGAGCATTTCCCAGTGTGGAGGCTGGAGTGCTGGCAGACTGGGAAAAATATTAAATGGGGCCAAGGAGTGACATCTGCTGAGTTAAGATAATTTTTATCAGTTGATGTAAAGGCACTGTTTTTTGTATTAGAGAGTTCATACTGATTTATAGCTATTCTGTCTGGTCTGCATTTGCAGTTCTTCTATATTTTACATATTTGAGAGGAAGAATTGAACTGACCTCATTCAGGTAGATGATCAGTTTCTCATACATATGCCAAGAGACAAAGATGTCGAACATTTATTTAAGCCTGCAAATATTACAAAATAAAATGAAAAGTATGCATGAGCAGTCTGCAGCAGAATGGTAATGCTCTCTGAGAGCCTTATGGTCACTGTTCCCCAGGAAATAAATAGTCTGCTATTCTAATATTGATTTTTCATTCTTCATCATGCTTAGTCAAGCCTCTCCAAACTAGACACCAGCTATTCTAACAAAGACTGAGCCAAGGAATAGGAGAAGGGTAATACATACACTCAGCCTTCTCCCTTGGCTACCCTGAGTGATCCATTTTAGCAATTCTCTTGGCTTCTAGTGACTTGTATCACAGCTGGTGTTGCAGACTCAGGCTAAACTCTTTAGAGATATGATGTCATTTAAATTCAGCATTTATTACAAAAAACATTTTCTCCAGTTATTATTTCACTCATCTTTTGGTTAATTTATACATAACTTCCAACAAAGGAAAATAAGAAAAAGCTCTAATGTGAAATGAGGTGCAATGACTGTTGGGAGGTGGGGAATCCTCTCCTCCTCTTTCCCTCTGGCATGTGGTACATGCCACAGAGCTCTGGCAGAGCAGGACACCTGCAGGAGAGCACTAAACTGTCTTTGTAGGCAACCCCTATGTGGGTAAAAGCATGAAAATTATATTGTAGACATATTATAGTGGTGAAGTTTTTCTGCTTTTTCTTTTTAAAGCTGGTTAAAAAAATCAAAACAGCCTGCTTTCCTCAGTAAGGAAACCAATGTATTTAACAGGATGCTTGTGGCTCCTAGATAACCTACAGAGACAGAATGGTTTGCAGGAATGGGAGAGGCAGAAAAATGTGAAAGTATTTTAGAACAAAATTCTATCAGGACCCACACTTTATAATCTCCAAAACAATACAGTGATTGTAATGAAAATGCCATCATTTATTTGGGTTCTTTTTTCCCTGCAAGGTGATTCTCTGTAACTAATAAAGTTAACTGTGTACATAAAGATAAAGGTGGTTATTACAAAGCCCTTAATGGTAACTACTATAAATGAAGCAAGGCACAAACACTTAGCAGGTAATAAGTGCAGCTGCATTACTGGAATTTTTATTCCTCATTTTTCTGAGGGCTTAAAAAAAAAAAAAAAAATTACCAGATGACCATTATTGCTAAAACTCAGTGGTAAAAATATCCCACAATGAACAAGGGGACCTGGCCCTTACTGGTAAACCTTGGTGCCCAGGGAAGTGTTGGGCTGAGCAGAATGACAAGAGGGATGCTCTTTCCCTCTTAGTACTTTTCCCCTCTCTCTAACTGGAGTTGCTTCAGTAACTATTTCCCATGCCTAATAACCCTTTTTCCAAAGACATTTTAATTTAAGTAAAAGATTTTTTCATCCAAGTTTTAAAAATATATAGAGTTCTTCATATCTGGTTTTACATCTCTGCCTACTCTCTTCATACTGCCCCTGGCACTGCCTTCTGTCTAAGCTGTGTATGGGTACTGCTGTAACTCCTTTTCCTCTGCCAAGCCTTCTCTGCCACTTTCATTTTCAAATTGCAATTTATTTCATCACTGATAAGCACTAGAATCCAAAGTTAATCCCAAGTGTGGATTCTCTTAAATGTTTTAAAGTGGTTCATTTTGAGTAGAGACACTGCTGACACTTTCTCTTAGAATATGTGGTACTCATGATCTGATTTTTGAGATGGTAGTCTCCCACTGACAATTAGAGCCCTGTGATCATCCTGAGACAAACAGGAGGTAGAAGATACATATCAGGCTTGCAAAGATGACTGTACAATGCCCTACTGCCAATAGATTTTTTACTCCCTTTTAATAGAAATTTACCTGAGTTTTTAACTTGATTTTTTCATGTGTATTTCCTAGGATCTCATCTTCTTGTGTTGAAGCTCATGGGTGAATGCTTACTGATTAAACAGGAATAAATCCTAGAAGAAGTAAATTTTAGGAGAAACATAGTATTGGGAACTGAGAGGTTTGCAATTCTGCAACATACTCCCTGAGAAGCCATTAAATGTTTTTGGCCTCAACTACATTGCATTCACTAGCAATAATTTAGAAAATACCGATTTTATATATAAACATGTAGGTGGTATTTTTAAAATATTTTTTATGTCCTTAATTCTTATTTTCTGAAGAATTTTTTATTCCTTTAATAGTAAGGAAAACTTTTGAAAACCATGAGCACAAAAGATAATTCCATCTGTTCTATGAACCTTCCATCTCTCTTACAGTTGCTCTTTCTTTCATTTGGGCATATATTTCTTTTTCTATGCCTCTTTCATTAATTCCCTCATTTTATCTGTCAGAAAACGCAAGAATCAGTGTTATCTTCTAAATTCTATTTGAAATTATCTGGTAGGCACATTATAAGGCATTATAAGGCAGCATAGTTGACCTTTTCTTTCCACTCTTTTGCCCACCTTAGCTGAAAAATTGCTCAATGAAATGAAGTTTATGAGATTTCAAATCTCTAAAGTAATGCCTGAGGAAAGAAGAAAAACCATGAATTTTTCTAGAGAATTATTTTAGTCTGTTGTGAAACACCTCAGGAAAGAAGAATTCTCTACATGAAGTGTCTGAATAAATGCCTATTGCACTGAAAGCTGTCCAGGTGAGTTTGCAGCCTGGAATTTATGACTATTGAGTGAAAAAAGAAGGCAGCTCCATTTGATGCAATGCTTTTCTGAAGTGTCTGTTGGCCTAGGATCATGCTACAGAGCTCCATGGAGAATAGATACGGGGAAATAATTTCATCCCTGTTTTTCAGGCCCAAGGAGATTTCCACAGAGGTGTTGCTTTTGATGAGGTGTCTTTCAAGCAGAATCTGCTCCCACAGGAGAAGTCCACCTGTGTCTGCAGGTGGATTTGTACAGTTTGGAGCAGGACTCACTGCAGGAAGATTCCCATGCCAGCCATGATGGCACGAGGCTGCTGGCTGAGTGGATGGAAAACAAGGCCCCCATCTAATCCCCAGAGCCTCCAGGGACTGTGGGTGCATCCCCAAATGAAGAGGAAGAAAATTCCCTTCCATTTCAAGGAGGCATCTGTCAGTGCACCCTTGGAGGGAGCACCACAGAGCAATTGGGTTCCCAGAGCAGAAGTAACTTCCTGCAGTGGCAGCAAGCATCATGCCAGGCGTGCATTTTTGTCAATCCATTCCGATTCTGATAGCAAGAATGAAGAGATGAGCTGCAGGTTTGGGAACATGCCTGTTTGTACATGGATGCTGGATTAGTCAGCTGAGAGGCATTCCCTGGGCAGAGGAAGTGTGTAGTTGTCTCGGGTTAGAGACAAATGTTCCAGGTGGAAAGCACTCCAAATAAAACGCCTCCCCCAGCAAAGGTTTATGACACCCCTCCCCTACCACAACAGAATTTCTTGGATGAAAGTGCAAAAAAAAACCCAAACCAACTGTTTATTTAATAACACATGCAGGGTGCCCTGTAAGGCACAAGGGAAGGGGAAAGGGAGAAAGAGGGGAAAAAAACAAACCCAAATTATTAAACCTGGGTAAACAACTGAAGAACTTTAGTGTCCTTTTCCTCAGGTGCAGCTTCCCCCACTCCGGGGGTCCCCGGAGAGCCGGGTGGAGTTGCTCCGGTGGCTCCCTGGGGAATTCTTGTCTACTGTCCTTTGGGGGCTTCTTGGTTTCTCAGGCGAGAGAGAGAAAACAGTCCAGAATAGCAAAAATCCAGAACGGGGACAAAAAAAGGAGAAAAACCAAAATCCCAGGGAAGGAAAAAAACCTAGCAGCAACCATGAACAGCGGCAACAGCCAGACTAAGCAATGTCCCTTCCTCCCCCTCGTTCCTTGGCCGAGAAGCCTTGGGGAGAGTTTCAAAACAACCCGCGCCCGGCAGTTTCTCTCGGCTGCTGGATGCAATTAAAGCTACAGGACCCCATTTCTAAGCACATATGCAAACGATAGGGAATACAAGTATCATAACATCTCCCCAAGACACACAGAAGTATTTGCTGTAGGTTCTTTAGGCATGTTGGTGTGTAGAACTTTAACAAAGTAAAAACAAATCTCACACAAGTGAGTGTCCTTCATCTTTGATCCCAGTGAAGTCATAGATTCACAGAATTATTTAGGTTGGAAATTACCTTCAAAATCATTGAGTCTAACTGTTAGCTCTGCTGAGTCCACCACTGAACCCTGTCTCTCAGCACTTCAGCTACACAACAGAGTCCAGATTAAGTTCTAGCTGGGCTTAGGCCCTTCTAATTTTCTTTGTGAATAACCTCATTACATCCTTGCAGTTCTGAATTGACTGCTCCCTCTTTCAAAGGTCATAAGTCTCTTTTTTTTCTCCCAACGTACAGACAGAGTTCTCTGGCCTACCCTTAACACTGAAATCAGGTGCCTTAATTTACTATAATAATATAACCTTTGCACTGTTGTCATTTTTAGCCAAAGGTTTATTGTTCTAAAATCTGCAATTGTGCCAAAACTCCTTAGAAGGAGATTGTTTAAACAGAATCTGAAAAGGCTGTATATGTCAAAAATGAGCATTAAAAAAATTTAAAGGCAGAGAAAAATATTAAATCATTATTTGTTTAGCAAATTTTTATTCTGGGCAAATCCGAAACTTTATTGAGCAACCTAGACTGAAGCTTAGTGTTCACACCTGCTGAAGAATTGGTTGTAGTGGCAACAACATCTGAATAGATACTCTGTTTAAGTGGAATCTGTGCTACCTCTTAATTATTCCTTCATCACTATTGTGTTGCTGCCATTAGATGGAAACCAATTCCCAGGAACTGCTCTAGCTGAGTATGTGAGCTTCAGTTAAATGAACAATCTTTCCTGTCCGGTGTGGCTGGAACATGAGCCTTGGTATTATTAACTCCTATATCCTAACAGAAACAAGCAGCTAGGTTTAAACTGAGCAACTATTTTAGATGCAGGGACTGACAAAGCATTTTAAAGTAAAGATTAAAAGATTTATGAGTATTTCTGGATCGTCTGATGAGGCTTACTGTATTTTTGGCATAAATCTGAGATGGAAGTGATTTTTAAGCTTAGTTATCAACCAAAAGAGACAATGTTTTTCAAATCTTGATTTTGCTTTTTTTTTCCCAGATGAAACCCAGTCATTTAGCAATAAATATTCCTTATTTTGCATCTTAATGGTGTTTTTTTAATTAAATAATCCATTAAGCTGAATACTAAACAAATTTTGTGGGTCAGATGATGAACCATTTGCAGATGATTACTTGCTCAATGCTTGTTTTGAATCCCACTGAAGTTAAAGGAATTCTTTTCAATTACTTCAGTTGGTTTGGGACTGGGCTGTGAGATAGATTGAGTGGAGCAGATAAGAGAACTCCATGTAAGGAGCTAGCATCTTGCACAAGAAGGGATTTGAATGCGTCATCCAACAAATAGATAGAGCCATAATAGTTATTAATGTTGTAAATGTTATGGAATTAAAAATCGGATTACATCAATTTGACAAGCTATTTTTTAACAAAAGAAATGGCAGTGTGGTTAGCTCTAGAGAATAGCAGTTTATCAGTGTTGTACTCGAGGTCACAGGACTGCTTTTTTATTATTAGGAGTCCACAAAGGGCTCATATTTTAAATGTATATATGCACACATGCATATATTAAAATATTTATATACAAATGTTCCAACTACCCTTCAATTACTACAATCAGCAATAGAAATTTGTTATGCTTATGGCTTCTCACACTCCTAGGTCAGATGCTGTCATGTGGGTATTTTCATCTCTGCCTTTTAGTGCAAATTGCCTTTTATTTATACAGGAATACAAAATCAGTTGCAGTCTGCAAATTAAAATATTACTCACTTGGGGGAAAATGACCTTCTTATAAAGACTGATGGAACAACCACCAGAAACTTTGAAAAATTTTGTTTACCACTTTTTAAATGATAACATCTTGAACTAATTTTGATCTTTCTGTATTCCTCATCTACCTCCCACTCATTTGTAGCAGACCAAAGAAAACAAACACAAACGGAGATATATGATTAGTTATTTGATGCTGTCATTATTCTCTTGTAATTTCCTGTTTTTTAAACTTGTGCACATATATGATATGACTCCCTGCTGAGTAACATAAATAATTACCTTTTTGTGATTATTTACAATCATAAGCAGGGGAGCTTGTCTTTTTCTCCCCCTTAATGTTATTCTGGAAACACTTTAAAGCCCTATTAAAGATCATTATCTTTTTGTACTAAAATCTGTCCTTGCAACAGATAAACAGTTTCTGTTTCAGATAATTCCCATTTGAAATACTCACTGTGAAGGTTGCAAGCATGTGGTCATCAAAATAAGAGGTAAGAAGAATAACCTGTAATCAAGCATTCACTGGTTATTTGTAAATGGCTTCTTAAAGGCTAAAAAGCATATACCTCTGAGAGCTTCAACAGGAAGTTATGTTCTTCTAACTCCACAAATTATTCCTGGTATGGAGTATATAGACTCATCCAGAGAACAAGTCTGAAGTCATCTTTCTCCACAAAACCCACTCTTCAGTACCAACAAGACTGCAGTGTATTAAAATGCTTAGAAAATAGCCTAGCGTCCTTCCTTACAGAAAAATCAGTAAAGATGTTGGGCAGGTTCATAAACCATAAGAAACATTTACCAACAGTAGAAAACCTGCAAAGTGTTCTTAAGCCTTTGTTGTTGGTTATCTTTAGTGGTCAGCAAAGCACCACAGAGCCCCCAGCCCACTCCCCCTCTTCCTCAGTGAAAAAAGGGAAGAGAAAAAGAAGAAGAAAAGCAAGAAAACTTGGGCGTCAAGATAAAACAAACAAACAAGCAAACAAAAGTTGAACAAGGGAAGAATAAGTGGAAGGAGAGAGAAAAAAAAACCCAAAAGAAGTGATGCAGAGGGAATCGATCAACACCTCCTGTGGGCAGATGGATGCTCAGCCAGTTTCCAAGTAAAAGGTGAGTAACACTGTTAAAGCCTCTTCTTTTCCTTCTGTTATTGCTGTGCATGTCATTATATGGTGTGGAATATTCTTTGGTTAGTTTAGCTCTGTTAGCTGGGATCACGTCCTGCCCCACTATACACCCCTAACCCATTCACTGGGGGGCAGAGTGAGAGAGGGCCTTGGTGCTGTGCAAATACTGTTCAGCAAAATCCAAAACATTAATGTGTTATCAGTAGTGTCTTGGTCAAAACATCTAAAGTGCAGCTACTATGAAGAAAATTAATTATATCCTAACCAGGCCCAGTAAAGTCCTTTTAATTTTTTCCCCCAAATCTAGTCTTAGCATATGTATTCATTGCTCCAAAAGGAATACAAATTATTCTTGCTTCTAAAAATTTTGCCTGGAACTTCCAGGTATTCAGACAAGACAAGAAGACAAGAAATTGCGTTTCTCATGGCACCTCTTCCCTTTCTGGGGAAAAGTTATTCTTCCGTTTATTGAAGTGCCTTTTTTTAAGGGGGGCTGTAGTTATTTCTCACATTGCAACAGCCAGCAGATGAATTGTACTGCCTCTCTGAGACTGGTGTTTCACATTTTAATGTCTTTCTCTGGGGATGTGAAGGACATCAGCAGAATGGGGAATTCTCGTATCTTTCCAGAAATCAGAACAACTGTCATCTCCTGGTAGGCAGTGCCTGACCTCCCTGCCAGCTGAATCAGAGGACAGACATGCACGAGCAGGACGGGACCCTCAGGAGCCAACACAGCCTTATAGTTGTCATGCCACAAGACACAAATGTTTCAAAAGGTCAGTGGAGGCTTTTGAGGCTTGCATTTTGCACACAGCCATGGCACATCAGATCCCTGTTGCTAGGGAAGTTACACCATGCTGCGCATGGAGCCTACAACTGCTGGAAACTTCTTTCTGCTCAATGTGATTCACAGGCATGAGGACTAATAAGAACATACTGTATTATTAAAAATATCAGCTTGACAGGGCTCAGCAAGTGCCTGTAGGAAGCGTACCTCAGAAACAGGGGGAAAAGCCTGACACCATTAACTCTCTGCATCTGAGCCTTCTTTCTTATCTGTGGAGAGAGGCAGAGAAATTACATGAGGTTGAGATTTTAATGAGAAGAAGTAGAGGACTAATGAAATGCTAATGAGATTGACATAATCCAGTGTGTCACTGCAGGCTCTCAGTCCTCCCAAGCCTGGTAAACAAAATAGCAGCTATTAATTTGCTTGAAGTGGATTCATGAATTTAATAATGGAATTTAGAAAGCATTGAAAATACCCCATGTGTTCAGCAGGCATGCTGAATCTTTGGGGTTTAGCAGTATTTCCTGAAGGTGGGAGTAGGGACTCAATTTTCCATCTGCCATGAACTTGCTAAGATGGCTTCAGACTCAGCCAGTTTCCACACAGGGGATAGCAGGTGCCCAGGTGGTTTCCACATGGTTTCTGCTCATGTAACAGCTTTGTTGGGAAGGAGACCTGTCAGAAAACTGGGGATGGATCATGTGTTTTCACGGAAAGCATCAGCTTTGGAAAGGGAGGTTGTTTTGAGTGCTCATACTGGGGGATGTGGGCTGGCTGCAAAACAAGGGCTTTTGCTTCATGTCCATTCTGCTTAAGGCCCAGCACTCCTCAGCCTATGTGGACCTTTCAGGCAAGAGTCTTTCCTTTCCAGAGTGACATAGCTCTGGGCCCCAACAGCCTGTGTCGTAAGACCAGAGAGCTAAGAGAGGCAGAAGTGGGTTGAAACTATTTTTAAAGCTCTGTGATCCAAAGACAATCTTTGTCTTATACAAGAAAGAACAAGTTTCAAGCTGTTCTGTTTTGCTTTGGGGTTCTTTTGTAGCCTTCAGTAGCCCACACTGCTCTGCAGGGATTAGTGGGATATGGGGCCATGGCTGCCACTCATCCCCTTTTTAGCGAAAGGACTTGACTCCGCAGAATAATAATTTAACTCAGATCTCTCCAAGTACAAAAACAGCCGAAGGCACTACAGGTTATGTCCAAAATTACTCCTCAAGTTGCATCAGCTGATTTCTTTATTCACAGGTCCTAAAAAAACCCACTTCTATATAAACTGAACCTCAAGTCAGGTTTCAATGTCACTGTCCATCAGAGCTACGTTTGAAGATTGGGACCTTATTATAAATGACTTATAACTAGTACTTTCTTACCTGGATGATAATTCTTGCCCTAGCAGCTGCCAAGACTACTGTGACTGACTAACTTTCCTTTGGATTCTGCATTTATAACATCAAATTATGAATTCCAAATACTTGTTCTAGACAAATTGCTTCTTTCCCACAGGGAGAAGAAAAATGCAAAGAGAGAAAATAAAAGCAATCATTCAGCACATCTTCAAAAATATTTTACATTGACTTCATCTTGTTCTAGATTTTAATTTTGGTTCTTCCAAGAGAGAAATCTCTTGCCCTTTCAACACATCTTTTCAATTACACATATATCACAATAATTTAGCATATATTTTTCTAATCTTTGATTAATGCCTTACCTTTCACTTAAATACCTATTAGCATGAAACCATCACAGTGATTTTGCTTTAATTCTCATATCACTGAAGTACTGTTAATGAAAACAAGATTAGCATTTGAAGGTTTCAAGAGATGATTGCTGTAGTGTTTGGATTCTCTCCTGAGAAGATTGACTCTCTAATTCTTTCAAGTGAGAGAAAAAAATATAATTACCTTCCAGCCAGACTTCTACACTTTCTTAAGTATAGAATCTCACATGAAGTTAAGTGCACAATTCAAAAGTCAGGGATTCAGCATTTGGGTGAAGAATGTGCTCAGGGCACTGTTGGACATGCTGACCAGCACCTGTCTGACATGCTCACCAGCACTACTTTATTATTTCTTCATTTTTTTCCCAGCTGATATGTATGTTTCCATTAGACCCTTGTCTTCTCTATGTTTTAAAGAGTCTGGGACAGGAATTGCCTATTATGGAAACACAAGTAACAACACATTTTATCTTCTAAAATTCCTCTTCTGAACAAAATTTCACCTTGAGTTATGAAGTACTACATGCAAATTGCATTCATTCTAAAATGTTCTTTTCAAAAAAATTAGTCCTCTATATGCCTTCATAGATTTAGTTACCTGCTGTATTAAAAATAAGTTTCAAGTAACAGAATTCTGTGACTGATGGTGGATTTTTGTTTATAGCAAGCTTTTTCAAGATCCACTGAAAACCTTAAAGGCAGCCCTGAGATTGCTAGAAAATTGCATTCCCAAAGTCCTTCTACCTTTGCTCTCACTTACGTGAAATGAGAAGAGTATTGGCTTGACAAAATTTCCATGCAAGACCTGAATACATCAGTGTTTGTAAAATACTTCAGGACTCCAAAGTGAAGTAGACTTAAAATGCTGTTGCCTTAAGAAATGTTGATCTTTTCCTGCCTCATTGTAACATTCTCTCAGAATTAGAATAATGCCGGTTTAATCCTGAAAGACAATTTGTGCAGAGTATTTTTTCATGACCCTGAGCTGCATTAGCACCTTTATCCCTTTCCTCATGAGCTATGAGGTCCACCGGGACACATAGTTAAGGGTTGACATCACCGGCCCTAGATGTGCAAAAACAGAGGTGAGGAATTCACAGGGAGCCATGTGCTGCTGCTTCTGGCAGTGCAGAAGTGTCTGCGTCAAGGAGCTCAGATGCTTTTGTTTTGAATGCAAATTGGGTTAGCTGACGAGGTTGTCCCCTGATACCACGGCGAGGCTTTGCCGCTGCTGCTCCTTCCTGCTGTGGAGATTCATCTCTTTCAGACATCAGTGGGGGAGGACTGCTGTCTCAGACAGAGGAAAGGTTGTCCTTATCCAACTCTTGCCCTTCTTCTGATTGCCACTGACCCTGTTTTTTTGCTAAGTGTTAATGAGGACTGACCTGTATTTTCCTTAGGGCAAGGTCTGATATTCAGAGTGTGTGCTATCCGTGTGCTTAGCCTACTTCAGTTAATTATGTCATGTGTTTACATGGCTTTGTCATTCTCCTTCCACTGTTTAATTAAATGAAAATTACTTGGGGTTCAGTTTGTCCTCCGTATAATCTGACTTGTATCATGCAGTTAAAGAAGACTGCTCTTCTTTGCTGAAGTTGTCTTTGTCCAGTGTTAATTAGGATGTCCACTTCACAGAACCACCACTGTAGTCCTTGGCCTGAATACTGTTGTGCATGGTGCTTACCAAAATAATATGAATAGTTCTACTGAAGCAGAAGCTTAACTTACACCAGATTGTAATACAGTATTGGGGCTCTTTATAGATTATTAAGATGGTTTCTCAGAGGATTAGGACATCACTTAACTCCTCAGTTTGTTCATCTGTATCTCATACCTCATTTTACTAGTTTGTTAATCAGTGTCCACTTTATATGATCAACTTCTCAGTGCTATCTTAGCAGTATGGACAAAGGCAGAGAATAGAAGAAAGCAGTTTGAGGAGAAATTGGCAAAGACAAAATGAAGAAAAGGAAGCAATTTAGAAAGCAAAGTTCAGTCTAGTTCAACTTTAGTTAAGGGGAAAGAGGGGAAATGAACAATATGATACTCATATAGACTTTTGTTAGATCAAAGGCCTACATTTAAGGTTGTTTATTTTCTAAGGTCCTCTGTAGTAGATGAAAAGAGAGAGCTACCATTCCAGTGCAGATTATATATCTATGAAATGTATAAAATATCAATGTATAAAATCTCACCCTTTTATCATCTTTTTCTCTGTCTCCTTCCATCAGTGGATCAAAAAGTATGTTCTAGTTTTTGTTACTCTTACAGCAATAACAGTGCAAGCTTCTCCTTGCAAGGACTTCTGAGATTATTTTTATGACAAATATTCTTATAGGGCACATCAGGGCTGAAGTGGGGAAGAACCAGATGTGAAAGGCGCTTCTGGAGATTTGTTATTTTTTCAGAAGGGTGGTGGATATAGTGGGTATTTTTGACAAAGACTAATATCCAGGTATACTCTTTACAAAATATTTTTCACAAGAATGTTTTTTTTCAGTTTCCAGTCCATTAGTATTCCAAAATGTGAATGTTTTCACAAAACCTGTGGTATCTTCTTATTTGATCACTTTTTGCATCAGATTTCGCTCAGAAAAATGCTACAGTCAGTAAGAAAATGGATTCACAGATCACCTTGCCTGGCTTGTAAAACATGGAAGGAGAAACCAACACTGGAGATGAAACTCACAGCTCCCACCCCAAGAGCTACAACAGCCTTTAAACTACCTTCACACCCTTCCAGTCTGGGGATGCTCTGTGAATATCTGGCATCATCTACATAAAGGCAGGAAGTGTGGTCTAAGCTTCGCTGGTTTTCTGATTCAGTCCTCTCAGCACAGGGGCTTCATCCTTGCCAAACTCCTGGCTCCCAAGCTACAGTAGAAGAGTCTTGCATTTTCCTTACTTTGTGCTGGAAGATTTGTTTCCCAGCAGTGTCTCCACACCTGCTGGGACCCTGCAGGTGCTTCTCTCTGGATTGAAGACATTGAATCTAACCTGGAAGCACATTCAAGTGCCTGAATGTCTACTAAGAGGTGTGCCTCTAGCTGGAGGTGAGACCCACAAGTGCCAGCTCATGCCATCACCACTTCTGCCTATGATGCAGAACTATGGAAAGGTATTGATTTGCTCAAAATTCATGGAAACTTGGTCTCCCAAACAATAGCAGTAGTAAATAAGACCAACTTGGTGCTATTCTTCAATCTCAGGACTCTTCAAGCCTCAGCTACTCATTCCCACAAGAGCCCAAAGCACAGCAGATGCCTCCCTTTGAGCAGAGCTGAGCACTGAGGGTGGCAAGATGGAAGAAGAAACAGCCCTGTGTGGTTTGGCAGTGACATAAATGGCCAGCACTGGCTCATGTGGCACATTTAAATTGTTTTCTTCCCTGACACTCTTTCTACTTTTAGATGTTTTAGTTTCCTATTATCTTTACACAGCCACATGCGGGCAAGTAAACAGATTGCTCTGAACCAAACAGCTGTGCTGACTTACTGCACTGTTTAAAACAAAGCTTGAACATGTTCTTGAATAAACCCAGGGACTGGATGTACCAGCGGATAGAAACAATCTCCCTTCAAACTAAAACATTCCACAAGAGGCCTAGCCAGCAAGCAGGGTGGTTTGTGAAAGTTTGCCTGGTCCTGGGTCAGGGCTGTGCCTGAGCTGCACATGGCAAGGGGCCTGGGAGCAGCCAGACCCCTTCCCAGCGGGAGGATGTCCGGCTCCCTCCTTGCAGCATTGCTGACCATCTCCCAGTGGCCACAGGCACAATCAGGTACTGCAGCAGGGCATGGCTCTCCGGGCAGATTGTTTCCGGAGGCTGGCTCCTCCATGTTTTCCCCTCTTGTTCTGCCCTGTCTCCTTGGCAAGCAAATGAATGTTTTCTCGTCTGGAAGCAGTGCTATGGGCCAGAGCATAAACAACCCATAACAGAAGATAAAATGAACACTTCACAGGCTGAAGCTCCCAAGATCTTCCAATAGTTTATACATGACAACTGAGGCCAGAGCAAATTAAAAGATTCAGGGATATGTCCTAAACCACTGAGCAGGTAAAACTGTTTCTGAGCTTAGGGTCTCCTGGTGGTCAAGGTCACCTGACTGTTTACACAGCAATTCTGCTTTTTCCTGACTAAAGGTACAATCTCAAACACATTGTGTTTCTATTAGTTTTTCCTTTGCTTGTAAGGCATTTCATGGACCCTGTGTTTATTAAAAGAAAAGCATAAGAACTGGAAAGCCATTATCTACCCCATTGTGAACTGGTGTGGAAAAATACACATAAGAAATAAATCTAGGGGAAACCAAAGGAGGTTGTGGCAAAGATCAAGTCATATTTTTTTTTAGTTTGATTTTTTGTCATTTTTGAGATTATTTTCCTTTGCAATTCTCACATCTGTACTTGAACCTTCTGAAATTCCCCTGAATTTCCACATCATGCTTCACTGAACATTTCTGCAAGGAGCCAAGCAGCAAAATTGCAATTGTATTTCTAATTATCTAATGCCATATGAGAGATCTCCTGCCTGTACTTACCTCTGCAATGTGTCCTGAGTGCCCCTGACATGAAATGATATTAAAAGTCCAGTTATCTTTCCTGATAGGTAAACTGCACTTTGAAAAACGATTTTAGGTTTCCCCTATATCTATTCATAGGCTAGCAAGTCAGGGATTTTAAAAGCAAACTAGGCTGCAATAAAAATATCCATATATATATGTGTAGCTGTTTCTGCAAGGAACTTCCCAGGAATGACCTGTTCAGCAAGTTGTGTGCTGAGACTAAGCATTGTGGATAAATACTTATGGTGACCTAAACCAACAATGTTAGGTAGGAAGACAACTTTAAATAAAAAAATTTTTAAAAAAGAGCAAGTAAGAAAAAAGGAAACAGGTGGCTTGTTCCAGGCTTGCCAAGAACATTACTCCCCTGCTTGACTGAATGGTGTTTGTCTCATCCACAGAGTGATTTCTTCTCTTTCCTACAACTTCCTTCTGCTGCCATCAAATAACCTGCTCTCTTCTCATTTTATCTTTTCCCAGGGGATAGGCCTTACCATTTGATTATCTACGTTTCCTCTTCTTCAGGTCAATTCTTCATGATGTCCTGATGCCAAGTGCTGATAGATGATTGCCCTCTCACCTTCTCCATCCTCCTCATTCTTCACTCCAACCAAATAAGTCAACACTTTTCACTTTGGAATTGAAAATGCTGCTGTTTCTGTGTGATTTATTGATAATATTGATGAACACGTATGCTCAGGGCAATCACGAACAGAGGTAGGGCCTTCCTCAGCTCACCTGTCCTTCATCACTGAAAACCAGTCCAGCTTTTAAAGAAAATGATACTTTCTTTTTACTTTAGTATGAGTACAAATGTGGTCCTGAGGCTTCAGCTAGTCCTCTGACTTTAATAAAAGCAGGATACTGGTCCTCATTCTTCATCGATGCTTTAGAAATCAATATCATTCTAAACAGGAGTATTGCAGTGAATTACAACATGGACAGATCTATTTACACTTTTTCTTGCTCAGTACAGAGCCACATATTCCCTGAAATTCTTATGTTCTCCAAGAATTACCTCCATGAAATCTCTTCCATACTTCATCAATACATAAATAGTGCTTTAATATATCTTTGCATGTCTTAAACATAAGCAAAGATGCATGCCCCAGACAACATTGTACAGTGGGGTCAGTGCATCCAGGACACAGTAAACCCCAAAATGTTTGTGCTATTCATTTCTGCATGTGCAGTGTCTGTCCATTTGGGATTTCCAGATGTCTGGAGCCTGGCCAAAGCTATTTCTCCACCCAGGCTTCTGAACATCTGGAAATTCCAGACACATGGCCAAAGCCCATTTTTTTATATGGACAGTGTTTCAGGGGTAAAAAAGAGAACTTACGCAGAAACCCAGATGTATTTGTGCAACTTATTGAGAAACCCTAGACAAGGTGATGATACTCAGTGTAATGAAAAAGAGCATTAATGAAAGTTGGCTATCCTACTGAAAGATATTAAGAGATGAGTGCAAAATTCCTCTTTGAACCTCTCAAATCCTGCTTCGTATCTCATTTTGCCTTGGGCTTATTACACCCTCAGTAACTTCTTTCCTCTTCACTGTGAAGACATTTCTGACTACCATGTTATACTGTGCACTTTCAAGCTCCCATCTTTACTTCTCTCATCATGTTCAGCACTAGTCCTGTTTTGCTGGCTTTTTCTTCTACATGGCTCCATAACTTGTGCTTCTCAAGGGATCCGTGGGCTATTTTTACTGGCACATCAGACCCGAAGTCATATGTGCACATACCTTTATGGTACTGCCATATAAAAACTTGATATGAACTCTGTGCTGCTTTATGAAACTTCAATCGATTAGACAATTGTTTCAAATCAAGGCTAGGCCCACATAACTCCTAGAGTTATTTTCTAGAGGTAATAAACACATCATGAACTGAGTTTAGTTCATTCTAAAGACAGTGTGGACAAAGGGAACATTCGTGCTCAGAAATTTGGAATGACTGAATATGCATGAACACTTTGCTATTACTGTGGGATGAATTAAAGTCCTGATTAATGGATGTAACCTTCATGGTCAGAATAATAAATTAGAGAGTATGATTGCAGAGAAAACAATTTAAAAAAAAAAAAAAAAAGACCCATGGGTAGAACATTTACATCCTGGAATCCTCAATAGAATAACAGAATGCTGTGTGTGATTTTCGGTCAGCTGGTTTGCAGTTAATTTGATGTACTTGACCTATAAAGTAAAACTTAATCAGGGATATAAAAACACACAATTAGTTAGGAAAAAAATGTGGAGCTAGGCAAAATGTAAGTGGTATGTATCAGGTTTACAAAAGTGAGAATTATTTCAGATCACAATCCTGTTAAGACTCACCTGGAATTAATGCCAGGATTTAGTTACATTGCCTGGACTGAGGCAGGCAATCTTGTCAGATAGTGAATTCTGTTGCTTATAGGCTGGTAATCTGTGGCAAAATTTTCTTTATTTGTGAATAGTAGTTATTACCACTTCCCTAGTTCTTATGAGGAGTTTTCTTCTCCAGAGTGTTCCATCTTTTAATATGAGTATTATTTCTGGTAGGACCCCATTGTTTTTTCCAGGCTGCTTTCAGTAAATCAACACTTTCAAGCCCAAGGAATTGAGTAGCAACAGCCATAGACATTTCAAATAAAACCATTGCATGTTCATGTTGGCAAAGGGGACAGTCTAACAACAAATAAGTTCTATAATCAAAACATATTTTAAGTGAATCTTGAATGTGTCTTAATTTTACAAAAACAGATAAAGATCCTTTTGATGCATTATTGAAACTATATTAGATCCTGGGAAGCTTAGTGAACTCCTATAGTTTTTTTCTCAATGACCAATGTGTGTTTTCAAGCCTTTATGGCTTGAAAGCCTACTTGGTAAGTAGGTTAAGGAAGCAGCTTGAAACTTGAGTTTAACCCTTGAAATAAATATTTAATGAAAACAGTATTAGATCATGGCAAAACAAAACCAGAATATGTTCTGTGTATGGTTTAGGGTTCACTTATCAATTTTTAGATAATAATGAGTGTATCTATATATATATATATATATATATGCATTTAAAATAATATGAAAGCATTTTAACTCAAAGCAAATGACATAAAGTGGTCTGTCCCCTGTTTCTGTGTTGTTGGATTTGGGCCTTTTGGCTTCTATGCTTCTTGGGCTTCTTGGCTTCTATTTTTTTTCACGGATTAGCTCTTAAAGGCCCTTTTTGCATTTACTCCCTCTGACAACTGTAACACTGGCCTTAAAATGTGTGCTTGATATCTACAGCAGAAGGTAGCATTGAAATGTGAAACATTTGTATCAATAAATAGGCACTATTCATTACTGGTATAATCATCACACTCTAAGCAAACAGGGGTTGAGGTTCAAGTTTTTGTAATATTAAGATGGAAAGGAAAGGGATTTTGAAGAAAGTTAATCTTTTTATGAAATGTAAGATGTTTTCTAGCTGATGAGTTGATGAAAATAACGGATTTCAAATTACATTTCAAAAGGATTTCGGATAGTTTGAAATAATGTTTAAAAAAGGGGGAGAAATCTATGATATACAAGTATTCTTGTAATCTGTAATTTAATGCATAATATCTGCTCTAACCCAGACATTACCCTGCCAGAATCAGACTCATTATTGTATAAAAATGAGTACCTTGAAAATGCTAAGTGCTATATGAAATAAAGTAGTATTTACATTTTGAGTGGTAAAATCTTCAGAAAGACGTAAGTTTCTCTCTGGATCTTTACTAAATCACACACCTGACCATGTTAGGAAAGGAAAGACAATAACTGTGCCTGCATAATGCTAGTAAAGACATATGAGCTCGGTTATGGAAGTTCTCATATTTTAGCAATCATAAGCCTCCTTCTCAAACTACAGCTAAAATCTCATGTCCTGCTGATCTCTATTCACTTGAGAAAGCAGATGGGACTGTTAGAATGAATAAGACATCATTGGGCCAGGATTCTTTGACTGATTATAACATTTCAAAACTCAATTTGAATGATCTTTCACTGTAACACACAGGTTGCAGAAGTAAAATGTATTTTCTATATGTTTCTCAATGAAAAATTGTTCCACATGGAAAGCAATTTTATTTCTATTTAGAGGAAAAAGTAGAGACCAGATGGAAAACAATTTAATTGCTTGTTTGAGAAAACCCAATTGCCGCATTTGGCTGTTAGTTGTAGGGCAAAGATGAACTTTTAATTGCAATTCTTGATGTGTAAACTTGTAGTTTTATTTTCTGTAGAAGCCTACAGACCCTATATAATAAAGGAAAAGTTTAACCTGTTTTCTTACAGATGTTAAAATCTACTTCTAAAAACCTTTTCCTGAAGACCATATCTTATCTTCAACCTGGTTTGACCAGTTTGAAATATTTCCTCCCAAACTGCCTGTCTTTGCAGTTTTGTCACTTTAGTCTCTTAAAAACGTTGTGGGGAAGACCATATTTCTTGTTGTTTGTTCTGCTGAGTGATTCTGATCATGGCATTTGGAGGCAAAATGCTTCTTCTTTCCTTATAATTCTTTTATCTCGTATAATTTCTCAAGTTGTGTCTTTGGGTACATGTGCACAAAGTAGTGCAGTGTCTTGGGAGTATATCCAAGCTACCTTGGGCACCAAAACCAGTGCAAATTAACACAGCATCCTGTCTAGGTTAATTAACCTGGCTGAGAGGATTTGTAAGTGGAGCATCACTTTGCTGCTGTAGCCTTTATTGCACCAAAATTATGTTGCAGGATAATTCTGAGCAATAATGCAGCCTTGTCCTTCAACATCATCAGTGTCAGAGGCTGCAGGGAGACAAAACCTTCAACATCTCAAGCAGCCACAAGAGGATGAAGCTCTGGGAGACAGAAGACTTGCATAGAGAGCCCTTTCATCTGCCTCATCTGTCAGGTCCACTGCCACAATTAGTTCCTGGCAAGGGCTGATGAAGTCTGAGAGTAGCTCTCTGGGAGGGATACTGGAAGAAAAATTGTGTTCACAACACTTGGCTGGGATTATGAAAATCAAATCACAGAATCACAGAATATGCTGATTTGGAAGGGACCCACAAGGATTATCAAGTCAAGCTCCTGGCTCTGCACAGCACCATCACCAAGAATCACCTCGTGCTCAAGAATATCATCCAAATGCTTCTTGAACTCCGTCAGTCTGGTGCTGTGACCAGTTCCCTGGGGAGCCTGTTCCTGTGCTTGACCACTGTCTGGGTGAAGAACATTTTTCTTATATCCAACATAAACCTCCCCTGCCACAACTTCAGGCCATTCCCTCAAATTTTATAATCTGTGAAAAATATCAGTGTCAGAGACCATTCATGTTTTTTCAGAGATCATCTCTGAAGGATGCTTTTACAAATGCAAGTCTTTTTTTGCTAACGGTGACTGCAGTGATTGTGTTGCTCTTGAAATCAAACGGTCCCAGGATGCCACTTCTTCTGTGGGGCTACTCTTTTGGCTAATCTGCCTCATGCTACTCCAAGGAGAGAAGAAAACAAACAAGCCTTTAATGGTATCTTGAAGTTCTCTCAGCACCTTCAATGAGTACCCAATTTTCTATTTTCAACTTTGTACAGCACAGGAAGTTTCTCTTCCCTTGTTTCCTTGAAAAAGGTTGTTGGCCACTCGTAGTGATAAGCATTACACTCAAGTCTGCAGATATTTTGCTGCATTATGTTTCTTTGTTAGAGCCACCTCTAATGTTAGCTGCATGATGAGAAGTTATCTGTCCTCAGGAAGAAAGCAGGATTCATGATACGTCTGTTTTTCAGAACTCACCTTGCTAAGACATACATTAGTACTAAAGTGCTTGGATTGTAAAAAGTGAAAGCTGACAGGTACAACAAGAAGGTAGCAAAGTGCTTGCTGGACTTTATGCTGATATTTCTTTTCTTGACACTTAGAGCAGTGCAATTATTCTATTGCTTTGAGAATGACAGGGAGCTTGACTCAGACACTTAAAGTCAAATATTCTCTTTGACTTGTCTAAAATTTATTTAGGTGGAAATATAGGTATTTTTTATGCCTGATTTCAATTTATAAATGAAATGTTATGCCTGATACCAATTTATTTTTATGCATTAAAAAGTTGCAAACAGTCTGACTTCAATCTGGAAGAAATTCAAAGCAAAAAAATTCACCCAAAAAAGACAAGAACTTTATTCAATCTTTTAAAAATATTCTTAGTCTCTCTAATGACTGATGGGATACACACATGCAGCTGAAATTAGCCTGTAGACTCAGATTCATAATGTACCCATACTGTTATGAATGTATACAAATGAAACTAATTCAATGGCTTTGGAACAAGAAATGAAATAATAAAAAAGAAAATATTCAGGTTATGTGAAAATCTTGTGTGCAAGATCAGCTCATGAAAAATTCTTGGTCTAATGGATAAAGTTATGGAAGTGCATCTTTGCTGATAACAGGTTGAAAACAGAAACCTTCCTTCAAACAAACATCTGTATGTATTTTTCCAACTCAAGACTTCAAACAAGTGCAAAAGAAATTATTTTATATTAAAAATCCAATTGTTTCTAATTAGGTTGCTGGAATATTCAAAAGTTGTAAAGGTGCTTTTGCTGAAAGATAGGACATTAAATAAAGTATGGTGATGTTTACTGCCAATATGGCTTTTAAACAAGCTTCCATTTGCAGCAGGGACACTGTAAGTTACACCCAAAATAGAATGTAATTAATAGAAGTCTTGTTAATTACCACAAGGGTTTTATTTGTCTTATAGCATTTCTTCTTAAACAAATTACAACATCTGTACCTTTCCATGGCATTGGTTGGATTGGAATTGTTATGCAGTGGGCATGTGTTAGCTGCAATTTTGTTTATATCAAAATTATAGTAAGAGCTTGGTTAGAAGCTGACTAGGACTTTAGAAATAGCATTATAAACAACCTATGGATCTCTGTTCCAATGACACTATCAGGTCAAATCTAGAACAGTCAGGACCATGCAAGATGAGCTGTCTACTTTGCTGTATTTTAGGCAACTGCAATTCCTGATTTGTTTACTTGCCTGGAATCAGACCTGGTGTGTCCTGGGAAACTCTCAGAGCATTAATACTGGGTTTCAAAACCATATAATAGATATAGTTTAGGAAAATTTACCTGTTAAATATTTCCTGTAGCTCCCAGAAGTGTTTTCAAAATTGGCTTGCAGTTATAATGTAGCTATGAAATACTGTCCAGAAGGTGAGTCAGCAGCATATGCATTTACAGATAATTTTTGAATGAACACAGCTATATTGCTTAGTGATTCATTGCCACGGTAGTTCAAACATTTATGTTGCCTAATCAGATAAACTCAAGATGAAGGAAAATTCCTCATATTATAAATGGATTTGTTATCAGAACTATTTAGCAGGATCATAAAAAAGGCTCTAGAAATTTTCTTCCAGGTGTTTAAATATTTATCTAGCATTTCTTTTTAACTCTGGTGCAAATCTTTGTCATCCATATATTTATCCAGTCTTTTGTAGATTTGACACGGAACGAAATATCCTGTGTAAATAAAAGATAAGAACAAGCAAGATACCTGAAAAGGCTTCTGGGTTGGCAGCAGCTTCACTAACCACTGCTGGTCTTGAGCATCACGAGATTGTTGTAGTTAAGCAAGACAGCTGTTCTATCTATGTGAATTGAGCAAGTCTTGGAAACTCTGAGCTCTGAAAGCAGATATCTCTACTGAATGCTTTAAACCCAGTAGTCATCTGTCCTGGATGGAGTCTTACTGTTCAGTCAAAGTAAAGGTGGGCGTCACATTCCAGACACTTGGGAAAGTGGGTATAGAGTCAGAAATGTCCTCATGGAGGCTTCAGCAGAGCCAAATTTTGTTTGTGGAAGGGAAGCTTTGTGGTCAGTAGTGGTATAACCACTGAGTGAGGAGAGCTAATAGTGAATCACAAAAGATGTGATGTGTAAAATGCAAATAAGTATTTTACAAACCTAAGGAAAGGAGATGTAGCAGGACAGCCCTATGATGAGTTAGGGGGAAGGAAGATGAAGAAGACTGTAGTAGTTATAGTGAAAAAGAGGGACGGAGGGAAGAGAACAAAGAAGAGTAAATGATGAGAAAGAAGAAAACACCAAAACTAGGGAGACAGACATTTTCATTTAATTTGATGCAATATAGAGTAAGATAATTATTTTTATTTCCTGTTTATTTACCCACACTCTGTCTCCATTACCTGAATCAATATAATTTGTGGCTCTAAATTTCAAAAGGATCTTTGACATATAATTCACTTGGGATTATTGAATCTCATAAATTGAGAAAAAAAGTAAACTAGTTTTCATGGGCTGTTGGGAATAGCTTTCACAGACCATGTATTGGCTACCCAAGAGAAGAAACAGAAAAAGGCAACAAAGGACTGAAGCAGCTAGATTAATCCTGGGGACGCTGCACAGGCAAAACCAGTTGGTGTGCTTCTTGTTAATCCAAGATGATTCCTGAAAGGTATCAGGATTAGCAGATTAACAAAACTGCTAGCCAGCCTGCTGATATAGCTTTGCTCAGGAGTGAAATCCCTCATCAAATCATAACATTTAGAAAAGCTCCTAGAATTTATCTTCTGTCTGTGATATTTGGACACTGATTAAACAGGATCATCAGATGGGATCATCAGTATCCTGTCATACAGGGCTGTATTTTCAAAAATTAAATTACTTCTATACACAGCAGATGAATTTGTGATGTTGGCTACCCAAATAAGCACTATTGAAGAGCCTAGGACAGACACATGGGCTCTAGCAGCTACACCTGAAATAGTGTATCATCAATGAGAATGGAAATAGCTGTTTAATGTATTCATAGTAAGTGTCAAAAAGCTAATATGCACCTGGAAATATATTTTTTGTTTTACTAATTATGTATAAAACACAACAGTCATTGCATGGGTGCATAAGAAATGATTGTTGAGATTTTTTTTTAATAAGATGTATGTCAGGGGTTTTGGGGGAAGTAGATTCCTCCTGTCTGTGTTTCAGACCAGAATCCTCAGTTGCAGATCCAACTGTCATAGAATGATTTCTCTTCACCCCTGCCATCTGTTTGATGTCTTGCAAGGATCATTCTGTGTGCGTGTGTATGCACAGATGTGTGGAAGGACCTTCTGATCACACCCTTACCTTACTGGCTACAGTCAGAGGCTTTCAATGCACATCTGTAAGAGGAAGTTGAAGGTGGAGGAAAGTTGGCTTGCTCTGGGAGCCATATGGAATCTGCTTTGTTTGACAGGTCTCTGATAACACTTTTTAAAAATTTCTCCTTTTCATTCAGTTTTTCATGGATGGATGGAAGAAGAAAAGGTTCTACTATGAATAAATAAAGACTGTCTTCAGTTGCTACATGGTGCAAGTTTTGCATTTTTAAGGTTTTGTGTGGGCTGACAGGGATTGCAGCCTGCTCTCAAACCTGCTCCTTGCGTGACTTCTTCACAGGTTTGGACATGAGCAAAGACTTACTGTGCCCCTGACAGGAGTGCCCATGGGTAGTGTGAGTAGCCTTGATTTAGAGTTTCCTTCTGGGAGGGCTTAAGCAGTTTCCTTAGGATTTCACGCACACAGTTCTGTGAATTGGAATTTAACAGACAACTGGTTGCACATTCAAATGCTCAGCATAATTAATTCAGCCTGCAGTTTGTACTGTACACTTCTGTACATTCAGATGCAGAGGGCTACAGATATAAGTACCATTCTAGGTGGAGTAAATTGTACTACATTATGTTTGTATAGAAATGTATCGTTAAGTATGAAAACCATGACATTTTTCCTGTAATGAGATACACAATGTCACCTCTTCTGCTCCCCTGTGTTCTTGGGAATTTATCTGATAATGTGGCACAGGTTGAACCAAGATTATTTCTATTATTCAAGCTGCTTACTGGAACTGATGGGAAGAGGACCTTTTGTATTACATTTTAACTTCATGTTGAAAGAAACAGAAGCTGAAAATTATCCAAAGGCCAACACTTCTCAGTGTAAGTTTTCATGCCAATGTTTTGTTTTCCAATTAAATTCTGAAGTCTTCTTGGGAAGCACAAACTGGCTAATGTCTTTTTTTTTAATGTTGTTTTCAGTGAGGTGTGATTTGTCCCTGCATTTCAGATCAGTATACATGAAATAGTTCATGAACTTTGTTACATCATATCTTCAAAATCTGATCTCAAGGAATTGAGCAAAATAGTAAATTTGAGCATCTAATCCTCTGCATTTGCACATTTGCACAAGACACTTAAGTGGTCTTACTTAAGGTTTCATTCACCTCTGTGAATAAAATGATGTTTAGGCCACCCACACCCCGCTGAAGGATTAGATTTTTATGGCATATTGATGATTTTAGTTAGATATAATTTACATCTTAATAAAAAAAACTTCAGAGAAAATCCAAAGCCTGAGCTGAAACCCATCTTTTTTTGTGTTTATCCTGGCAGATATGGAGGTCTTTTAAAAAAAATTATTTGAACATGCACAATAATTGACCAAAACTTTTGTACAACTTAAATCTCAGTGAAAGCAATAATTTCTGTGTGCCTGTATATTTCTGATGTTTCCTAGTACATGTGCCTTATGTGCATAGATTATTTTGGTCTTAAGCACTTCATAGGTGTTGATCTTTAATAAAGTTCACCCAATGATTTACACATGCACATGCAAGAGAGCAAAGGATTCAATCAGGGTATTTAAAGTCCTCAGAATAGAACAGGTGAAGTTTAAACAATTATCATTTTAATATTTGGCATTCCTTCATGCAGAAATTATTCCAGTCCTTCCTCTTCCTCCTCCTCTGTTCTTGGCTTATTTCTGTACAGTACTGTGAGTGTTAAGTGACTATTGCAATATAAAGCCCCTTCTCAGCACAGCCAAAGGAATTTTCCAGCTAAATGCTACATAACCAGCATATGCAAAATGTAATGAACCCATCTGTGGGCGTAAGTCTCTTCAGTACAGACTAATATTGTCACCCAGACTGTACTTGGGCATGTATCACTTGTATGAGAGTTAGCAAGTAGTTCCAAATATTTGCTGAAGAGACAATAAATGAATTTCTCATACCAAATTTTAGCATAAATGAATTTCTCATACTAAATTTTAGCAAACTGTTACTGGTTTGAAGTTTATTCAGGTCTACCTGTCATTAATTCTTTTCAGAAAGAGGAAAATACTCGGTGTTCTTTCAGAGTGTGATTGGATAAGCCCTAATTTATAACTTATGGAAAAAATATTAGCCCACATTACAATGCGCAAGACTAGATTCCACTCACTTATGCTGATATAGAGCCACTGTAATTCCATTAGTCAATGAATTTTTTTCAAATTAATGACAAAATGAATAAAATTAAAATGCTTCCCATAATTTCTGTCATAATTTTGAAGCAAAATGTCTCTTGGTCTTTTTCTTTCTGCTCAGACAGTTTTTAAAGAGGGACTGAGGGAATGGTTGGCAAAGATGAATGGTACATTTCCACAGGCAAAATTTTTACATCCCTATATATGAATGTGGAAATATTGCATTTCTACCTTTTTTGACAGGGAACAGTCAAAAGTCATGCACCAATCCTCTTGCTCTGCAAGACAGACCTGAACAGAGCACTGCAGACTGGCCTGCCAGGCTGGGGGTGTTCCCAGCGGGCAGAGAGCATCCTGTTATCTCACTCATCTGTTTCCCATTTGTAAATACATATGCTTGGCCTTTTCCAGGTGCAATTATGCAGTATCATCACTACTGTTTCTTACATGTACCTAAAGCTGAGCTGGTACGAAAGGCTGCTGATTCCAGGCCTTTTTCCAGATACTCACCCATTAATTAGATGTTTGCCACATTTTTCTGAAGAAGATATCCTTCAGCTGCCCTTTTTTTTTTTTTCTAAATCAATTATAAGCAATAAAAAATAGGTGAGATTTTGATTGTGTTCAACTTATGATGAATAATTCCTTCAGTATGACAAGAGATTTAGTCCTGAAAAACTGAAAAGTACTGTTATATTCAAAAATGCTATATTGCCTTTATTATGAAGAGTTAAATGACACTCTACTGCCTAAGGAGAAGAATTTGAAAAATGGGGAAATATCTCCTAAGAATATTTTAAATGTAATTATCCTTTAAATATGTATTTTATCAAAGTTTATCTGTTTGGAAGGACTTTTTCAATATCAAGCATGCTTCTGCAATCCATACCAGAGAGTGTATGTACACACTTAAGAACTCTCAAGAGCCTTTGCTATGTAGTCAGTATATTTGGAGAAAAATTAATGTCATGCTTGAAGCTACATGTTTCAGTCTTTCTCAGTTATACATTTTTTGGGGGAAAGAAAGGAGCTTTTAAAAGAGACTTTTACCGCATATCTAAATTACATCAAATGAATGCTCAGACTGGCTGCTTTCTTCATGGCAATCATGCATTACTTTATCAGGCAGTCATATGAATTTTAACTTCTATTGTTCACTTGTTCACAGTTTTCTGAGGTGAGCTCATTTGGAGCTGAGTTTAGGAGTACAATCACATCAAATTGCTTTGAAAAATCTGGTCAAAACTTCCTGAAATGATTATTGCTGTGGAAACTTGAGGGCAGTCATTTCAGTTCTTCCATTCTCTGTGTGCTGTGAAGGAGAGAAATCTCACTGCCTTACAACCAAAACCATTGGGTCGGAAGCTGTCACTGTGTGATATCAAGCATAGATGTAACACGCTTCAGATGGTGAGGCTGTGTGTCAGTTCTTGAAATGGATGGACTTGCACATTTTTCATGGAAATAGAAGAATTATATCAGCTACCTCTATCTCCTTACGTTATTTTCATTAATGCTCACACAGCCTTCCTCCATGGAAAGAAGGTACATTTAGAAGCAAAGGTAAAGCCAGTAGGAATAGGTAGGTGCTTCAGGGTGCTCATTAATTCAGGTTTCCTAAACTGATCTTTAAAACACACTTCATCTTCACCTTGAGAGATCTGACATTTGTTAAGACTTCTTCCCTTCTACTGTCTTAAATTGAAAATCATTTCAGTTTTGAGTGCACTGATACTGATAAAAAGACTCTGAAACATAAAGTTCAAACTAAAACTAGGAATGGCATTAGAAATTTACTCTCTACACAAAAATTATACCATTTCAGTACCATCCATTTTGATCAGACTTAATTTCTGCAAGTTCAAGGGTTTTTTTAGTAAATTCTACATGGTTTGGTTTTGGAATGGTAAAATGATGTGTTGTTGAGCTTCAAAGATATGCAGCTGTGCCTGTACACAGACCAGACGCTTTGTAGATAAGAAAATGTTGCATAAGCAGTGACTGGGAAGATATTTATAATATACAGAATCAGTTACTGGCATCAGAATTCACTCCCTTTAACTCAGTGTGTTTTCTCTGTTATTAAATGTGATTCTTCTTCTTTCCTAGGAATCCTGACTAGCTTTACTCCAGAATGTAAACTAACTTGGTAATGGGTCAGTGGTCATTCTGCCCACTCACATGGAGCACAGCTGTATTTTCCCATAGAAGCTGTTGTCACTGATTCAGAATGGCATTCACCTGACATCTGCACCTTAGGAATTCATGTTTCTATTCATGTTCTGAAATTAACATTGCAGGGATGCAAATGGAGAGTCTCAGGTTCAGACTACTTTCCAAGCGCAAAAACGATAGATAGCTTAGGGAGTTTTTTAAGACTTATGACCTTTGCTAAACATGCAATTAGTGTTTCATGGCTGCATATTTAGAAGCTCTTATTTGAGCTTTTTGGGATTTTTCTCTTCCGGATGAAAGAAAGGACTGTAAACAGTAAAAAAATGGAAGAAGGGATTTTGGCTTTTATTTGTGAAACATTCAAGTTTTGATTTCTTTTCATTTTAGTTTTCTACCTGAATTATAATTTGCAAACAGTATAGTGATCAATATTGCAGTATGTGCTTAAACATGAAAGCTGCTTATTTAGGAAATAAAATGGTTCTAACTTGTTGCTGATGCTAAATCAAAGTAGTTGACAGCTTACCTATGAGAGCATCAGAAAGAAAAGCTTCATTGTTTTCAATCATTAGATAGCAGGGTTTTACATTAATTTTAGCCATTCTGATCAAGTGGAATAGATAGAGCAACACAGCAGCATTTTCTGTCTCCATCCTGTGAAATCGGGGCAAAGTTACAGCCACATATGCCTGTGGTAACAGAAGGAAAACATGTTTCATGCCTTCACTACAAGACAATCGCAATTACAGAGAAATTACTCTGATAACCTGGTTGTGCCAGCAATTTTCTACAGTATTAGAGGAGGCATTAGGTAAGAAAAGACAGAAATGCACCCTCACTCCTTCTCTGTCTTTTTTTCTTGAACTATTAGAATTTCACTACAAAGCAAAGCAGACTGGAGGACGTAGAAAACCCACCACGGATTTTATTTTCCATACTAAACCGTACCACTCCTAATCTTTTCACAGTCTCTGGGACTCTGGTGATTGATAAGCCTTCTGATATCAGTCAGTGATGTTTAATGGGGCATATAGCTGACCAAGTGATCTGTGAAGCTCTCCCTCAGTGCTTCCAGCTGGGAAGAAATTCTTGTCAACCTCAAGCTAGTATCTCAGTTTGCAGATTAATTTCATTTGAACTGCTGTCACACCACATTAGCTCTCTGAACATTTCTGATGGTAGCAAAATACAGATTTGTGGTGCAAAAATGGCATAGGAAGATATGGATTTTTTGGTATTCAGTAGCTCAAGTATAATCATTGCAAAAAAAAAAAAATTCCCTTAAATTGCCTAATTGATAGCTTTAAACTCCTAACTCAGGGTCTTAAAGCACAGGTCTTTCTGCAAGAAACAGTGGGTGATCTGATTGCCAGCAGCTGCTCTGGTCTCAATCCAGCTGTGGTGGTGGGATAAATGGAAGGGCCACTTACCCCTAGTTCACTTAGCATTGCTCCTGTATGGGAAATCACTGCCCATCAGACTTGGTGGCTAGATTGATTGTTTTCTTCTTGCTGTGTGAACTGCTTCTTGTGTAAACTGCACCTTAACTTGCTTCAATCCAAACAAATTTGCTTAAACCATTTACAGAGTATGCTTTACTAACCCAGTTCTTTGAGTGGTTATCACATGAAACTCAGGTCTGAGGAGATCACAATTCCTGTGGTCAGGATCAGCCAGGTGTGGCAAAGAGGGGCAATAGAAAAACTTCCGCTTGGTTGTGACTGTGTATTCACCTGTATGCATCAACAACTGAGTATTGTTGGCAGAGAGAATTTTGTGTTCATCCTGTTGGTATACTCTGAATAAAAGGAAACAAATCAAAAATTTTCTAAAATGTCACTAAAATCGGTAGATACTGCATGTACAACAACTTGGATGAGGAAGAAGATGCTGTTTTCAGATGAGGATATACTCTTTTCTCACACTTTAACAAGACACTATTACTTATGAGCAGGAGTTTTGCTCAGTCTTTCCATGGAACAGAGAGTTTAGTTGCATCTCACTCTGCAGTATAGGACTGGAATGAAAATATCATCACTTTCCAAACACAGTGTTTTACCACTTCTTTTTTTCTGTGAAGCTGCCTCCCCCTGTTCTGGCACTTTTCTACTAGTGAAATTATTTTTGTTCTATTTCAAAAGCACTGATGCAATAGGGCAATTGGAAATATACAGGGCAAGTGGCATTTCTCTCACTGAGACCGTTCTTGAAATGTCTGTTGGTTTCTTCTATCATCTCATAGTGCTAAGGAGGGTCTGTTTTGGGGGTAGAGCCCATGTCAGTGTCATTTAATAGTCTGCAAAAAAGTGTTTTTTAACTACCATCTGTAAAAACCAGAGCAATTTTCTCAGTTTCTTGACATACCTTATGATGCCATGTCCCTCATGTCAGACTTATGGTTCACTATCTTCCCTTTCATTTTACTTCATTCCTTTTCAAGTATCTTCTTCGAGAGTCTTTACATTGCAAGTACTAAAATTCAAGATATACTACCCAAACAAGATCTTTGCTCTGCAACAATTACTGCTGTGGGCTTCAAAGCTTCAGTTTATATTAAAGTCAATTTTTCAGACATCTACTTTTGTCTCCAAAGTCATCAGATAGAATAATTTGTGAGAATTTATATGAGACTTCCAACTGCTTGCCCCTCTTTTCAGCTCCACCTGTAGCTCTGCTTATTTCACTATGTTACTCCAGGTTTACACATCAGGCTCAAGTGAATTCAATAGGAGCTGTCCTTCAATGTATAAAGCAAAACACGCTGAAAAAAAAACATGGTAGGTATTATAGTTTGGCCAGTCAAGGTTACTAAATGCTATTTACTTTAAAATACCTGCTCTGCATCCTAGGGAAAATGTCCAGAAAGATATTCAGAAGTGTACATAGCTCTGATCCAAACCTTTTTGCTACATTTGTGCAGAGAACCTCTTACAACTTGAAAGTTCTGAGCTGCATAAATCCTGCTTCACGGGTTCACCTCAGCGGGGTTCACAAAACAGGCTCAGCTCTGATTCAAAATTTCTAATAAAAAGGGAAAGGTTCTGTGTACTGGGGCCAGCATCAGGGAGACAGGAAAGGTAGGTTGTAGTTCCTGATCTGGTGAAGACATAGTTACATAAAGTGAGCTTCATCGGGCAAGACTGACAGCTCAGACTAGTTTTGGAGAGTATATAAATGCCATAGAAAGAAATGTCTGCTGGTAATAAATTTATTCTATTATGCTGTGACACTGAACTGTCAGCAAGGCCAGTTGGTGCTGGGGGCCCAGCCCAGCCCTGTGCTGCCCAAACCCGTTGGATCCTGACTTCAGCCCTCTTGTTTTTCCAGGTAGTGCTGCTGCACAGAGTACAGTGTCAGGAGTCCAGAAAACATTGTTCAGTCTGAAAATCCTTCGAGGGGAGGAGGAGGGAAGAGTTTCCTAGCAAGAAATCCACAGAATTGGATCCCAGCTCCAAAGCAAGCAGTGGAGAGCAGTGGGGATTGAGAAGTAAAAAACACCCTCTAAACCATGACTCATATAAACTTGCAAGTACTGCAATACCTGGTGATGTTATGACATGATAGATTTGTTTTCAATTTCAGTACTGTCATATCCAATTAGGTTTGATCCAAATTAAATCTGATTATGCAGAAGAAGGATTTAAAAGTATTTTCTCTAGTGTAGATAAAAGCTATTACCTACAGACTACAGAAAAGAGGAAGAATGGCACTGAATCCATCCCCTGGTGCTCTCTCATTTTTTCCCAGAGGTAGGTAGGTCCCTGGCAGTGAGTCTTGAGGGGAATGGAAATCTCCCACTCTTGGAAAAACAGTGCTGAGTCTGTTCTTTGCTCTGTTTGTGATGGGCCAGGCACTACATGGCAGGGTATTTAAAAAGCAGATGCTACAAATCAAATCCTAAGTCCTCCTAGGAAACTAATCCCCATGTCCAGGTTCTCATCTTGGAAGATGAGACAACTACTCCCTCCCCCCTTGCATGGATATTAAAGAAATACATTCAGGTAGGTCTAAGAGGCACTCAGATACCGTAGTGAGAGAAAATGCAGTCTATAGGGGATAATTCCACCTTCAGATGAGGCTATGGAGTGCAGTAAATGACATTTAGTGAGCTGCATGCTGAAAAACAAGAGGAAAGCAAATATTAAATAGCTGTTGGCTGCATGAGAATCTTGTGCTGAATGAGAGGAAGGCAAAAAAAAAGGGGCATCATAAAAGTGTGTCATAGTTTGTAGGCATACAGCAAAATAATTAAGGATGTACAGGCTTCCCCTAAATGTCAAATGTTGGCTTTTAAAAATTCTAAATTTTGTTCTGCTATGCACAGTGTTTTTCTTTGAAAATGAAATCAGGTAGTTCCTGCAAGAGCCTTTCCTCGCCTTATCCTAGGAAAACTTTCTTATGTAAAATTAAATCTGAAGGATGTCCTTTTGAAGGGATAGGCAGATTTATTTCATTCTCTTTTTCTCTTTTTGTGCCACCTTTCTCCAGGGCAGACCTGCATGGAACTGGAGTTCTGTGCTTCACACTCTGCTCGCCTGGATCACCAGGCTACTCCATCCCTGACCCCTGATATCTGCCCACAATTTGTCTGATGTGCACCCAGCAGTCTGGGAACACCCAGATATTCTTCTGGGGTGGCTTCTCCGTTGTCCCCCCACAGGGTGTGCAGAGCCCAGCTGTGTTTGGTGGGCGATTGATGCTTCCTCTTCACGTCTGCGAGCAGCAGCTGGCTGGCTCAGATCGGAGCAGCTTTTGCTGGGTGGAGGTGTTGCTCACGTACCCACGGATTGTGAGCAGGCAGAAAAGTGTTAAACACACACGTCTGCTCATCTGCATCCTGCCTACCTTCCTTAGAGCTTGGATGGGTGTCCAGTTGTCTCAAGCAGACACAGCTAAGTCTCAGTTCACTCCTCATTCCTGCTAAAGGCACTACATATATACTAGGGATTTATACATATATGTATGCATAAACTTATCTCTTCCCAAATTACTGCTCCTTGATCACCTTCTTCTTCTCTTTTGTTGACATCTATTGTTTTTTCAGGATGGCATTTGTCTGAACAGAAATTTGACCTCAGCTTGCATAACTCACAGCAAGCAAGTAGATGTTTTGTGATAGCTAACTCTCTTCTTGCTCCCTGAAGGACCCTCACTTCTGTTGCTCATCTGTCTGATCCATAACTGGCAGCCTCAGAGCAGAAACCAGCAAGTACTGTGAACTGCTATGCAAAACTCACCAAGTCTCTCCAGTCTGGGCAGACTTCATAATGGAGAGCAAGTACAAGTCTCAGTTTCTTTCCATAGTTACATTATCCACCCAAATTCTTTTGGATTACCATTTTACATCAGCATATCCAGGCTTTGGCCTTTGTCAACTTTAATTAATATTTTGAAGAGCTTAGAATGGTTCTCTTTGAGGTCATCATGCTGAGGTAGGAGGACTTAAGAGATGACTCCTGCTGCAAGGAGATGACTCCAGGCAGCTTTAGGAGCAGTGCTGGCCAGCTGCCCTGGAAAACTGAGTGAAAGGAGAAGCTATTTGAAAGCAAAAGAAAAAGAGACAAATAATTTTGTATGTCCTTCCTGTGTGCACATTGACCTTCTCTTTCCCACTGAAGAGCAGAAGATCGGAAACATATAATTAACTTGTCTTCCTATGAATTTCATTTTCAAGTGTGACAGCAAACAGAAAACAAGTGATAATCTGGCTTCTGTTGCAGATACTTCAAAGCAGCTCTTTTTTTTTCTTTTGCTTGAAACACACTGAAACAAAGCTTCCAGAAGCAACATCAAGATATGAAGTTCATGCACCATAATCAGTGCCCGGCAGAGTGATGCCTACTCCTCCTGTCCTACTGGAATTATAAAAAATGTATCACTTTAGATGGACAAAAAGAAAGGGCATCAAAGGAGAATTACAATTTGTGAAGTGTCCCAAACTAGCTCTAAGATTTTTTCTATATTGTTAAGTCCAGACTTGTGTTTTATATCAAGCCTTTCAAACCATTTATATCTGGATTATGTACAAATCCTGAAACGCAAGACAGAGCATGATGGCTGTGTGGTTCCTGTATTTGGCAAAAGTCACTCATCTTCCTTGTGTGGGAAAAGTCCATAATTAGTAAAAATGTGTAGTTTACCAAGCCCACTGTTTCCTATGGCCTCAGTTGGAAATGGAAAACATGGGCAGCTCAGTTTACGATTTGCAGAAAATATGAAGAATTTTATACTTTATAATTGGAAAAAAGTGATAATCAAAAATGTTCAGCTCCAGCCCCCTCTCACTAACCCAGCCTTGTGTTTTTTATGTGGGACAACAGGATGCTATAACATGATTAGCTGTATTTTTAGCACCTAACATACTGTGTTCAGGGCATGGAGATGGAGAACTCTTTCTCATACCTTTCCCAATGTGCCATTTACTCTGTCAGTCCTGAAAGCCGAAAAGGCCAAGAGCAGCAATGACTTTAAAAACATCAGTGTGTAGAAACCAGTGAGCACTGACAAAAATAGACGTGAACATTATCACATCTGAAAGTATCTCATGGCATTAAAAAGTTGGATAAACCACAGGACATGTGAGATAATAGACAGCCAGATGCATAAGTTTAGTTTTAGATTTTCAGTAACTTTCTGAAATAATGCCTTGTTGTTTTGTTACTACTAGATTCTTCCAATTTCTGAAGTCTCCTGTTGCTCTCTTTATACAGGCATATAGTCTTTGAAGTCTTCAACAGGAGGAAAATATTTTTGGTTGTGAGACAGAGACAAAATTATATCTCTGTTCTTCTACCAGGATAATAGCAAGTAGCATCCTTCAAAGCCAACTCAGTTTAAAGAAGGATATGACTTTGGGTTTGATTTTTAGTGTAAAAAATACTCCAGAAGAACCTATAGGTAGGGGGTAATGATTTTCCTCACACTTTTGTCATGAATTAGCAGAGAGTTAATAAAGCTTTAAAGAGGCATATCTAACGATCTTTAACAACAGGTGGTAAAACTCACTTACCCAGTTTACCCAATACTAGCTGTAAATGAGGGTCCCTCAGGAGAACCAGCCACAGAATGCCTCTCTTCTTTTAATAATATCAACCTCTGTTTCTATGGAAACAGCACATCGTGTTTGCTGCTAGCAAAGCATGCGTTTAGCCCCTTTTAAAATAAACTGTGTTTTCTTTGCATTGTTTTTAAGACTGAAAAAAGCACTCAGCTTCCAACACACCAAATTATTAATGTCTTTCCTTCCCCTCTAATTAAAAAAAAAAAAGACATTGGATGTATAGCCCGTAGCTGCTAATTATTGTGGCACGTAGAGGCCTTTTTCTATGTTTCCATTTCTATGGAGAATGGATATCTCACTGCTTTATGGGAGGGCCTTGGAAATTTTGGAATTGTGGCTAAAAACAAATGTTAACCTCCTTAAAGATGGTAACTGGCCGGCTCCATTAAGCCCATACTCCTCTGCATGTTTTTCCATATGTTAGAGTCTGGTGATTTGCACCAATACACTTTGGAAATGCTTGTTCTTTGTATTTCTAGATACTTAAGGATGCTAAAAGGCTGTCTGTCAAATACCCAGTGTGCCTCAGATAAGTGACTATAGTCACCTCTTCTTGTACTGGGCCAGTGGTTTTTCATCCTGAGTCACTGCAGAAATTAATGGGGCTTTCCTCCCCAGTCATAGATATGAAACAGAATTGGATAATTAGATTGAAAATAAAACAAGATGTTAAAAGCTGCAACTTATCTGCTTCATTGATGGGTGCTTAGGTCATACTGAAATGATTTTATAAGATGATGAGTTTACCGTGGAAGCTGGTTTTATAGCTTTCCATATCTTGAGCAATGAAAATAGACTGGTCCGTTTCAAGCTGTGATGGAATGAAGATTTACAGAGCTTGGAGAGTCTAAAGGATGGCATTATAGGGTTGTCAGAGTAACAGGCCTTGGGAATCTGCACTGTTTATGTTTAAATGGAGAAGTCAGCTGGAGGCAGACATCTGAGACATGTTGGATTGATTTGCAGCTTAAAAGCAGATCATGTTTGGGGAGAGAAGAATAGATCTCTGGCTTGCATCTGTCTTTCAGATTATATAATGAAAAGATGTTTTCTTTAAAAATTGTATGAACGCAGCCCTGCTTCAGCAGTAGCAGCAGTTTCAAACACCTGGAGAAGCACAGCCCCACCTTTGCAGTAGGTCATTAAAAGAGAAAGTTGGTGTCATGAAAGAAATCAAAGCAATCCAGTCTAATCAAGTTAAAAATTTAAAAATATAAGAGTTATTTGAGGTTTAAAGGAAGTTATATTTTATACACCACCAGGCATATTTTATACACCACTTCATATGGTATCTGAATACCACTTCTTGAAAAATGGAAGAGATTTGATCCTATGTTTTTCACTCAGCAAGATAACCTTGTTGACTGGGGCTGTCTTCAATGCTCACGAGCCAAGTAAAAATGGGTAATTTGCATATTAAACTTCAAAACCAGCGTTGTGGTGAATACAGTTTGGGATGAGAGAAAAAAGTTCAGATGCTGTAGAGCATTGCCAAGATTAAATTAAGAATTTGTAAATCTATAACTCTTGATTCACAATACAAATATGGATGACAGAAAACTAAATGTATCTGTATTTCCTTTGTGGAAAATAGAAGTTTTACAGTGCTAGGAAGCTTTTGATACTTCTGTTTTTCCAGTACTTCTCAGCTATTCTTTGCAATTCATTACTGCAACAGAATTCCTTGCCTATTAGTTAAATAATACAGTGCTTTAGCCAATTTGTGAAGATCTGCAATTTCCTGTCTGCCCCTATTGTATTAAATTGTACTTTATCTCTTACTACTGTAGCATTTCCAATTCTCTGTTGATCAATATGGTGCACTGTCTTTTAAAGGGAATATTTTCACTGGAGTTGAAAAGGTTTTTTACAAGACACACAGTAATTTTCTTTTGCGGTGAATAATCTTTCCCTCTGCCTTGTTCTACATTTTTTCTCTGGGTCTTCAGTTTATAAAGAACTTTCTTAATATCAGCTTTTAAAGATATGCGAGACCTATCTCTTTTACAGCTGAAACTGATTAAATGGTTAGAAATATAACAAACTTTTTTTAGTCAATTCCTCATAGCTATTTTAACCCTCAATTCTGTATAATCCATGATACTTCTAGAAGAAATTTTTGTCTATAATAACTTAATAACTTTTTAGTCCATAATAATAGGGTCTTTAGGCCTCTCCATTTTCAGTTTCTGTTTGAATAGATATATTTTCTGTATTCATTTAGTCATTTGTATGTAATTCTTACTGGGGAATACAGACCATCAAATACCTCTTTTGATCTGCCCTGATCTCTTCTTATAATTTTTTTCCCCAGCTTTTTTTGTCATAGAATGCTGAGAAAGTTGTGCGAGTTGTCTAACAAAGCTACAGCTGTCTAAATGTTGTTTCAAAATTTTAGTGAACTGACAGTTTCTCTGCTGGTACCCAGGGTGTCAAAGAGCACTCTCCTTCTTGCTCTTTCCTCATCAGGACTGGATGCTGAAGGGGAAAGCACAATTAAAAATGCTTTTATTTCATCAGCAACTGTCAGAGTAAAATACTTGGCTCCAGTTGTTGAAAAATATAAGCCTCTGAATGAACTTCTTTTAAATAAAAGAGGAAATATGGTTTTAGAAATGTCATGGAGAATTATTGTAGACTGTAGTTGTTAAATTATTTCTTCCAGTTTGTTGATCCTTAACAAATTTTGAAAGGCTGATATGTGGGTTCTGATGTACAGTCAAAACTGCTTGAAGTTTCACAAAGTCATTGTTTTTAATGCTAAAAGATGCTATGATTATGTTGATTTTCTGTTTAAGGTAAACCAGAAAGATGCATCTCTTAAATATAAACTCATGCTGAAATCTATCAGGTCTGCCCATTTGACTTCCTCAATCCTTCTTCCATGATTAAAATCAGTATTACTTATTCACTGCCAAAGCAGTGCAAGGAATTCTTTTCATATTTAATATCCTTTATTTTTCTTAAATGTCTGCAATTTGTATGATATGATACAATGGTGTTTGGTTATACTCAGACTTGGTTTTTTATTTATTTATTTTTGCACCAGTAATTGTAGTAATAGATGTTTGTCCCATCCATAGGGTGTGGAACAGCTGAGAACCTGTAATGGCAGTTTAGTAACTGGAATCCTCAGTGATCAAATGTGATTCCAATACACAGTTCAGCAAGACAAAGGATGTTTCTGTATCCATGTTTACCAAAGAAAACAAGGGAAAAGGGTCTTTTTTATTATTTGCAGTATTAAAATACGATGAATGATGCACCCCAAAATATAAAGGGCAACTTTATATCCCATGTACACTGGGGCATATGGCTATGTGTGTCTATCTACTAAACCTTCTTATCACAGGCTCTGATGGTTTGGGCTTCCATCTTCTGCATCCCAGCTTTCAGGGCAGGCAGAATGAAAACCTAACTGTAGGTATATGTGCAGGGACATGTAAAATTTTTTTACGTTGAAATTCAACTGCTGACATTTTCCTGTGAATCAGTCTGTCATCTAAATTCACAAGCAAGAAATTGCAGATGATGTGCTCTTACTACTTATTCAAACATTCACTCATTATATTTGTACTCTGATTTGTCTAGCTTACCTCTTTCAAATCTCTGGTTTCATCCTGACAAGATTTAAAAATGTATTTTCTTCTTGTACCGACCTGTGCAAATACTCGTAAAAGTACAATGACTCTGGAATGCCAATTCTGTCTGAACAGTTTCTTAAGGAGAGACTGAAACAAACAATTCTGGTTTTCTTTTAAGCTGTTTCACTGATGTTAGCAACCAGATCTCTGTTGTGTCCCTAATTATTATTTTTTACCGGTGTTCATCAGCATAATTGCATCAATCTTCCTTTCTCATCTTATACTAAAAGAATATTGTAAGATAAGAATTTTTTATTGTCACTTACACATTCCAGACTTGCCAGAGACTAGAATTTGCAGTAAGGGATTGAGACTATGCTTGTTAAGTGATTGCTAGTATAAATTGGCAGAATCTCTGTTTTTAAAGACAGGGTACTCATATTCTAGCACCAGAGACTGGAAATACCCAGGGATAAGTGAGAACCCAGGTATGCTCCTCAATGCACAGAAAATACTGCTTTGCAGAGTTGGTTCTGCTGCTCCTTTTGTCATCCCAAAAGAACTGCAAAAAAAGCTCCTTTACAGCAAGGATTTCAACCTTGCAGCTTTCTCTAAATGCATAATTTCAAAACTGTAGATTTATTTTAGATTTCCTGTGGGAATACAAAGCTGTAACAGACCTCCTGATTCATTGAGGTCATCCTCTGCTTTGTCTGCAGTCTCAGGCAGACAAACTCTTTTAACAGAGACATACTCTTTTAACAACTGGTTTAGTGCCATCTTAAAGCTAGATGCACTCAGATATTTTGTGCATTAAGAGAATCTCCCAAAATGGTTATTGTGCTAAGACCTCAGAATTTCTTAGTCTAACAAAGTAAAAGCATTTGTAACTGGATAATTGCATTCTTTACCCAGTAGGCTGCAGACTTTAGGGGTTCCCTGACTTAAAATTTTTCAGTTTTGTTTCCATCTCAGGTTGGGTCATTCCCATTTGCCTTATTCACCCAGTCTTTGGCCTGCTGTCCCAATTTTCATATTGGTTCTTTCCTCTATCCTGAATCTCTGTTCTCAGATGTTCTCATTTGAGACGACTTAAATATTTTCTGTAAATATTTTTCCTTTTTGATGTGACTGAACTTTCAGATAAGTAATGGCTAAATCTTTGACTACAAATATTTGCTTTCAAACCCTCCAACACTCCAGACTCTTTCATAAACTTGGATTCACCACCACTGGCTTTGCCTCTATTCTGTTCTCATGATTGCTTCCAGGATTTGTAGTTCAGTAGGACAGAGCAAGAGTGTTTGAGCACATCAGGACATAAGGTGTGAAAATGTGAAGTATGAGGGGGAATAAAAATGCCCTAGATAAACACACAGAAATCTATCAGATTCTAACAAGAACAATAGAGAGTGGGCCAGAAGACTGGGCCAGATCTCTCTCTCTGTGTTCTCGTGACTCAGTTTTTATGTTGGTTTGCTCCAGACAAGGGAATAAGGAGGGCTGGCAAGAGGTCACATGAGAGTCTGCTCAGTACAGCTGACAGCTGCTTTCAAAACCAGAAATATTCTGACTGAGGCAACGGCAGTGGGTGATGAAGGAGATGATAAAAGGTAAAAGATGTAAATCCAAAGCACATCAAATTGCTCACAAATCCAACACATGTTCTGATGTGAAATGCTCCTGCTGTCAGTCCCAGAGTTCCTGCACAGCCTAGCATGGTCTGCAGGGCTCCAACACAGAGTCACTTCTTCACCACCTTGTCTTATAATAGCCTCCTTCTCTTAAGCACAGCAGCAGCAACTCTGTTTGGCATGCACAATTGTGTAACTAAAGAAATTAAAAATATATTTTTCCTTCAAATAAGCTGTGAAAAGACAGAGCTGTGTAGGAGATGAATGAATACTAGGGAGGCTTTGCCTTTTTACGTACTTAATAGCATAGCAATCTGTGGGGGTCATGTTTTCCATCAGCTGAAGGAAATTGTATACATCTCATGCACACCATCTAGCTGAAGGCATAGTTGAAAACAAATGATCCTTTGGAAGGCATCTATGTATTCTTTAAATGTTCCATTATTTTGAGTGTTTATGGTAATTGCATGTCTTGAGCTCAGTTCTGCAAGACGAAATACACTACAGTGCATGATTCAGCTTCTTAGAGTTCACTGCTCTAATATTTGAACACAGGGAAATGAGTTGCTGATTATTTTTCAGTCATTATGTTTGATCTTTTGGTTTTGTATATTTAATCATATTCTATTTATTTAAATACTCAAAATTACCTTGTGGTTTAAAACATGCAGTCTGTTATGCTGCTTAGTGTTTAATACAGTGAACAAAACACTGCTTTTACATGTTACAGTCTTTGTGATGCTTTATATCATGGCTAATATAAATAACATAATTTTCCCTCTGTACTTTTAATTTTGAAGATCTGTAAAACTTTATCAAAAGAACAATAATAATGTGGGGTTTTGTATCTCCTTCATTTTACAATAATAAAATAATGTGTAATCTCTTGGAATCATTACAAGTTATTGTTTTTCCAGTATATGCATGTCAATGAAGATTTTATTCTTCCAACGTTCTTTTTTTCTGCCTTTAACCACTGTAAGAATGGCACTATAAGTAGAAAATATATGCCATCCACATAATAGTTTCTCTATTATCTTGATCCTAATGTCAGTTAAACTTTAGAAATCTTCAGTTAGTGTCCTAAATTCTTATAAACAAGTGTTCTGTTGAGGACTACCAACACAGACTTGAATTTGAGGGATTCTTCCAGTATTGAGCATTCCATGCAAATGCAGTTATAGTAGTTCTAATTGGGACAGACTGGATTTGGATTTTTTATCACCTATTTCACAAAATGAGGAAGAAAGTAATAACTCTGTACGTGCCTTATTATGTTGTGCCTTTTTTATTGTTTTGTTTTGGTTTGGTTTGGTTTTTTTTTTGTTTTTGCTTTTTGGTTGCTGTTTTGTTTTGTTTTGTTTTGTTTTGTTTTGTTTTTTGCAGCTGACAACAGTAAAATCATAGAATCATAGAATGGTTTAGGTGGGAAGGGAACTTAAAGATCATCTATCTAGTTCCAATCCCTCTGCCATGGGCAGGGATGCCATTGACTAGATCGGGTTATTCGAGGCTCCATCCAACCTGGCTTTGACCATTTCCAGAGATGGGGCATCCACAACTGCTCTGGGCAACCTGTTCCAGCTCCTCACCACACTCACACTAAAGAATTTCTTCCTAATGTCTGGGAGGAGCAGATGACCTGAAGTCTTCAAGCTGAGAGCCACCACTACTGACACACTGCTGCCAACTGTTTTTGAACAGTTCTGTTCAAGAGGCAGCTCTGTTACAGCATAATGCACAGATCTCTGCAGCCACTGGAAAGATCAAGTGACCACAAAAACCTCTGCGTGCTACCTAGCATATATACATTTTCTCTGTGTTTTGAAGCAGAAAGATGGTGACTCATTTGGTGAGTGCCACCCATATAAAGACTCTGGGGAAAGACCCTGGTTTTAAATCAATGGAACTGGAACAAGCGAGTAGCACCACCAGGCAGCCTGGACTCTTAGGGAGGGCCCACATGTGGCTCAGTGGCAGTATGGATGGTATCTTCAGGAACAGCAGTAGGGATTTGTCTGTTTGCAGCCCATGGGAATGATCAGGCTTGCCTGAACTGAGGGAGTGAACAGCAATTTCATGAAATGATTGTGTTAGCAATGTGCTTGTACCGTATATCTTGTCCATTGGTTATAAAAGTGATTCACTTCACAAAATGAGTGGAATTATAGCATTAAACTATTTGACCGCTCCATGCTGTAATTACATGACACCAAAGTATTTTGAGCATTGCATGTAATGACTACCACATTATCGCTGTAATTCTCTTTTGAAGCCTGGTGCTGTGACATCCCACTGCATCAATGTCTATTTCTTTTGCAGGAAAGAGTCCCCAACAAGTGGTCTGTGATTTTTATCATGAGACAAGCTAACCTCACCAATAAGCAACCTGTCTCTCGAGGTACTTACCAACAGGAAAGACTGCATTGTACCTGCTCCACAGGTGAGCAGTGCAAGTGGCTGCTCACATGGTAACCTCTTCTACCCCCAAGTACTCCCGGTCCTGGGGTATGGCAATGGGACTGAAATCGGCAAAACATAATCTGAGCCTAGGAGCTTTTGCTGCTGAGCCCTGCCTGATCCATATGAAACCTGGACATCCTTGCAGCCAGGTGACTTTCCTGTGGGTATACAAAGGACATACTTGCAGTGCTGCTAGCATCTCATCATTCAAAGCATTGGGCAATCCATGGAAAAGGCAATCCATGATATGCAATAACCGAGTCTCAAATTAGATGCCTGCTGATGAATATAAATGACCACCTACACAGGAAAGCTGTCCAGCTCTTCACACTCTTTTCTCTCTTTATCATCTGCTGTTTTTCAGAAGGCCAACCTGTCTCTGTGCCAAATACTGTTCTGGATCACCATGCTTACACTAATATTACTGTTCTCAACAAAGTTACACCATTTCCTTTTGACAAGTCCCTAAACTGATTCACCAGGAAGTTCCCCACCTACAATGACCTGGGAGGCCTGTAACTCCTTCCTGTAGGGATCCCAGCTGTCTGATAAGCCCCTCACACTGAGCATTCCTCCAGGAGTCATCAGTAGTTGCCATCAAAACACTACTGGGGAAATATGAGACCACATAAGATGAATTTCTGATGCAGAACATATGGTAAAGTGCAGTCAACACAGTGAACCTGGAAGAATGCGATCTTCCTCACTGCAATAGCTAAGAGACCTGTGCTGCAGACAGAGGTGAGTTTACCCTGTTATGAGGAAATGTGACAGAGGATCATTTGACTTGTCTTGCCAGTATCTGATAAGGATGAGACTGTGAAGACAAAGAAGAAGCTTATATCAATGTAAGAAACTGTTTCCAGATATTATGGCAGCAAAAGTTTTGAAAAATGTAGTTGGAAGAGCCTGACAAAATATGAATCAAACAGATGCAAATGTTTCAAAGCAAAATAGAAGTGTAAAAATTGATACCTCAATCAAAAATTAAACTTCACTTCATGAAGCAGAATTTATTATTGTAGGTCTAGAAGTAAATATATGTCTCCATGATTTTGTGCATAAATATAATAGAAAAGTATCTTTTATGTATCCTTTTGAACTAGAAATTTTCTGGGAATAGGTTTTTCAAAATAATGCTGTGTTGCTTTTCCCTACGTCTTCTGCAGAGTATCTAAAGTTGTGGATTTATTACTAAGTACATACTGGGGAGCAGGGAGAACCCCATAAGCATGAATCCATTTCTGTTCAATCATAAATCTTAAAGGCACTGTCTTTATCAGCAAGAAAAGTAAGTGAGGACTCATTTTGACTTGTGTATTTGTGCATCATCTTGTTTTCTTCATGTTGTTTTTTTTCTCCCCTACATATATTCTCATCAGAGGGTTAGAGCAATGTCTCTACCTATTTTTATTCTCTAAATGCCACCAAATGTTTCAAGGAAGGATGAAAGCTTTGTGCTTAGCACAGACTAAGATAGGTTTGCTAGCTAGTCAGCTAGTGACAGGTATTGACACAGTTCCCAGTAAAATGTTGAGATGCAGGAACAGAAGATCAGGTGGGGAATCTCTGGGGATTTCGTGGAGGTGAGCATAGCTTCACACATGCTGTGTAGCCCATGCCCCACATACACCCCCCAGTGAGACACAGGAAAGGCTGCTGAGGGAAAATGGCACTGGGGAGCAAGATGCTGCAGCTGCCAGAGGAATTCATGCTGCCTGAAGCTGAATGTCTAAAGGAGGCAGCTGGAAAGGGGGCCAGTGGGCCAGATGATTCATTTTCTCAAGGGCTGGATTGAATCACAGACTGTGGGCTGAGTGTTCCTCATCTTGGAATCCTGGTTTGCTTTCACCACAGGCCACTGAAGGCTGGATTGGTTTCAGCTTAAAAGAAAGAGGCCAAAATGGATATTTATGAAGTCAAAAGCATTGGTGCTTTTGTATGAATCACCTGCTTTGAGATGGCAAGGGTGAAGTGATTTTAGTAGCACTTCCTCACTAGTGCAGAGCAGCTTCAAACCAAGCTGGGCACACTCCTGAGGTCTGTTTATGTCTGTATTTTCAGTGCCTTTGCTATGCCTGCCCTGAACTCATATTCACCATGTGTGTCTCCAAATTTTTATCTGAAATTATCACTCCACAGATCTATCCTTCGGGTGTTAAATTAATAGCACACTAGTCAATTAACATTTTTTATGAAGAATAAGCTTTTCAATTGTTAACTAAGCCAAATGCAAATCACATTTTATTTTAAAGTGACAGATGATGGAAGAGAGCAGGCCAGGAGTGAGCACTGCAGCAGGCAATTCTAGCACTGTAGTTGTAGATCTGTTTTCTTGCTATCTTTCTGTTGACCTTATGTTTTTCTAAATTCATTGCCCAGTGATCTTTGTTAATGTACAAATCATGATATCATAGAATAATTTACATTGGAAATTATCATTGCAGGCATATCATATTGCATTCTCCTTGAGGAAAAAAAAAATAGTGACATTCTCAAATGTCATGTATATAATTATAGTGTTTGTTTTTCCTTCCTTTGTGCACAGAGAAAGATTTCATCAGAACAAACTGTTTCTTAGTGATTGTAATTGAGGTAGTAAATCACATCACATGCTTACTAGGACCATCCCATTAATTCCTAGTACAACCAGGCCAAACATTAGTATCAGTTGCACTATATTTACTTGGCTGCATTTGGAAGAAGAATCTAGCTTTTGTACCACTTTACAAGATTGGCTAAATAAAATGAAGTTCTATAAAGTAACACAAAGAAGAAATACCTGGTCTTGCTGAAGCAGTTCTTTGCCCTCCTACATAATGCTGTAAGATCTGCCACAGAAGTAAGGTAAATACTTTGATTCACAGTATTTGTACTTCAGAATTTGAAATCAGAGTTTTAGTTCATAGCTTCACCAAAGCCATGGTGCTCTTCTGAAGATGTTGCCCTCATAACTCTCTAGCACTCAAAACACCCACACAAAACACCAACAGCTGCAGCAGAGTCAGAAGGAGACTTGTCCTCAAAGAGATGCCCCAGTGCCCCCCTGGCTGGTGTGTTTGCCTGTTGCTTTATCCAGAGAAGGTCCAAATGAATGCTTCACCAAAAGTTGAGGGTGTGCACATGATCACGGATTTTGGGAACACAGGGACTGTCAATAGGATCATGATACGGGGCAGAGAGTTGTGCAGCCCCAAAATTATGATTATGACAACATGTGGGAGCCACCAGAGGTGCAATGGGCCCTGACACTTGACTTTCTCATAAACAAGTGAGATGTGGGAAAGACCCTATCTATTTGACTGCTTGCATAAAATCATAGAAAATTTTCCTCAGATTTATCGAAAAGGTCTGTGGGAGAAAGTGGATACAGTATGACATTGGAAAATATGGTTTCAGCCCAATACCCAACCCACTTTGCATGTGGCTACTGCTCAAATAAGAAGAAAATGAGTGTCATGAGCCAGCTGGACACATCTTTTGCCCATCTGTTCCATATTTATTTATTTTTTCAACATTTGATTTACTGTTTAATGTTTATGTTTCTCTTATTTGGTACTCAGTGGAGAACTACAAAAAGTCATCAGTTCCTCCTTCTGTTCCAATCTTCCAGGAATTCCCACAGTCGAACACGGCTGCAAAACCAAGTGTCACTAAGCAGACTGGCATTTATTTTATTTGTGTGTTTATAACACCTTCACTAACTGTGTATTTCCCAGCTATCTTTAGGAACTCATTACAACAGTAGCAGAATATTAGAATATCTAATTTGACTTGGGAACATTCTCTTTTCCTTGCAAAGAATAAATAAGTTTCTAATAGACGAACAAATAGTCATAATTCTAAATCTAGTATGGGAGCAATCCTAAATCCTCAAACCCTTTCTTTACTTCCTGCTTCAAAAGACGAGAAACACAATGTGTTTATTCTTGGAGAATTTAAAGAACTGGAGGGAAATGAATCTTAGTGCTGAATGTGTCTCATAGGATGTTCCTTTCAGTTCCGATTTAAGTCAGTCATTGCATCTCTGGGAATTTTCAAGGCAGCTAACCAGCTTTGGAAAGCAATTTCACTGATACAGTTTCAATAAATTAGTTTAGTTTAGTTCTTAAAATACTGTTTCTTCATACTTGTTAATATTTGTGTTGTAGCTCTGCTGCTGGAGGGATACAAGAAAAGAAAACTGGGAGAGGAAAAGAATTACCAAGTGACCATAACCTTAGCAAGCATTTAATGAATCAAGAGCACCCCTTACAACCACCCCTCCTGGCGGCACAGAGAGTTAGAGCTAGATAAGCTTGTTCTTACTTAGAACTGCTAAATCCTAAGCACTCCCAAATATTTCAGACCAAGAGCCCTAGGAAGTCTGCATGGAGAAACTGGAATTTGAAGGGGCTGCAGGCCATAATACATGGTTTGTTAACAGTTTTACTGCAGCCCAGCAGCAAGCACAGTCACAAGCTCTACCACTTTTGCTGGGTCAGGAATATGATCTGAATTTACCAGTTTTACCAACACTGCAGGGGAATACGAATTCTCCTGGAAGGAACAATCACTTGAAATGTTATCCTGCACATCCAAGTTTGGCCATGTCTGCCAAGCAGACATTTCAAGACTCCATTTCATGTGCTGTTGTTTTGAAGACCACGGCTACTCAGCTCTTACCTGCTGCCTCAATTCCTCATCTGATATATGGATAAGAAACTGCGTATGCACGAAGCAGTAGGAAACAACCCACTTCTTATCTGCAGTCCTACTGTCACACTCCTGACACCAGTTCTGCTTTGGCAATTTCACTTGGGATTGTAATATTTCTCAGGGAACTGTAACAGTCATCCCAACAGGACAAGAATGACAATGGAGTTTACACCAACCATGAGCACAGAGCAGGAGGTAGCCAGAAGAGCAGGTGTTCCTGCCATCACTGTGCCTGAGTAGCATGAATTCATAACTACCAGTAGTATTGATTTCCTTTTAGTTTTTTATTTTGTTATTTAAAACATCGTTAGTGAAACCATAATATCCAGTTCATTTTGCTATGAACAAAATAGGGCTACAGAACAACCCAGGCTTCCTGCTTTTCATATTGTGCAAAGCAAAGTGTATTGCACTGTATTCCTGCTGTTTGCCTGATTTCCAAAATTTAGATTTATGATTGTGTTCAGTACCAGGGCAAAGTCACACATCTGCAAAAAGTGGTCACAGTACAATGAATTTTGGATTGAGCACCTCTCACTTAAAAACATCTGTTCCCCTGTGTGACCTGAAAGTTTGCATGGTGTCTATTTAATTAAATCTCTTCTGTTTAGTACTTTCTATTTTTTTTGGACTTCAATATCTTTCTTTCAAAAAAAGAAGACAGAGAGTGGAACTGTCTAGGAAAAATGTCAAGGTGGCCTTTTTAGTAACAAACTCAGTGCTCCTGAGATGCATGGGAGCAGCAGGATATGTACAGCCAGGAGAGAGGACAGCTTGGAGAGCTCCAGCAGGACTGAGCTGCCCTACTGGATATGCCACTAACAAGAAGCTGAAAATCCTCATGTAACTGAAGATAACTGGCCAGGACGAACAGTGCTAAGCCAATTCCTAACCACTGAATTCTGCAGAGCCTGATGGTAGAGAGATTACTGATGGAGGAGCTGAGCAGGACAGATACGGTTACATGGCACGTGTCTAGTCCTGGAGGTCTTGAGAATGCTCTGAAAAGGTTTAGATATTTTTGGCAAGTGCTTATGGCAGTGTCAGGCCCACTCTCATTTATGTCAGCTGCCTGGCAATTGCACACAACATGCAGGACACATGCGGTTGGGCTCTCTAGGACCCTACTGGTGCAGCCAGAGAGGTGAGTTCCACTGATGAAACTTTCTGCAAGAGGCGTGGATGTTTTCAAAGAAGTTCTAGTTTTTCTCCATCTGATTTCATGACACAAAGTCACAAGATAAAGTCAAGGATCTGTTTGGGAATAGATGAATTATTTTTGAAGTAAGCATCTTAAGCTTTGTTATTGGTACAGTGCCAACATTATCTTTATTCGTATATGTCGACGGCCCAGGAGTTAATAACATTATATTTAATCAGCAGAAAGCACTTTTGCAATTAACTTCATTTGGAACAGTATCTGACTTTATAACATTAATTTTATACTTCATTGGGTTGATTGTTGCATTGCTACAAAAGGACCTCATCATTTTATTGTACAATTGTTGTTAAAGACAAAGCAGAGTTCAAAGACTTAATCCCTGTTATAGCTGCTACAGGTAAGTAAGAGGAACTACAAGTAGGTGCAAAAATGAAAATCATAGAATCACAGAATAGTTTGGGTTAGAAGGGACTTTTAAAGGCTACCTAGACCAGCCCCACTGGAATGAGCAGGGACATCTTCAACTAGATCAGGTTGCTCAGGGCCCCAAAAAACCTGACCTTGAACACTTCCAGGAATGGGGCATCAACAGCTTCTCTCGGCAAACTGTTCTGATGCCTTATAAAAAGTAACTTCCTTATATCTAGTCTGAACTCACCCTTTTCTTCTTAAATCACTGCCTCTATATCCACCCCAACATTCCTGCCGATTTTTATGACCCTTGTCATGAACACAAGCATTATTGATTGGATTTGATGCAAAGGGCTGGTGTTTAATTGACTTTGTGTTAGGATCCAGAACCAGTGCCATAGGATGAAAGAGAAAAATCAAAAAACCTGGAAAATTTGGAAAGAATAAATAGTTATTCTGTACAAAGCCAGTGTCTTACCTTCTCTCCTCAAATCTCTCTTTCAGACCAGCTTAGGAAAGGCTGATGTGTAGTACCAGTGAAGCAGTGTGGCTTGTCCTGAGCACAGTGCCAGAGTTTAATGTGCCTGATGATAGCTAAATCTCCTGGACCCACTTTAGCCAACTCGTGTAGGATGTATGAATGTAGGTACAGGGAGAAAAAACATCAGATTTTATTCCATGCGTTGTTCTTTATACTGTTGAGGGGGGGAAAGTTCTATTATGTGTTTTGTTATAACACATTTGTTGAAGTACACAGACATACCCCTGGAAGAATGGAAACAGTGGTTAGAGAAGGTAAAATGACAGAATCAGTAACCAAAAAATGCCTAATTTATTAATATCTTTAAAATATCCTAACTGAAACTCTACTTATATGACAGGGCTTTGTTACTAACTTTGTAATTTCTGTCCCAGGCTGTGTTTACTTTTGTATAGGAGCATTTTTGGGATCAGATTCTTTTGGCAGCAATCTATGCTATGTGAATACACAAATAAATAAGAGTCAGGCTGTCTCTGCAGGCAAAAATCAGTGTAATAGGATATGGGGAAAAATTGTGAGCTTGGAGATGCTATTGTTGAAGGGAGACAAGCCCCTGTCTTCTCCAAAAGGTGAGGGTGCCACATCCTTGAGATGAGGTTGTGTGGTGGCTGAAAACTCCAGGATTTAATCCCATGTCTCTCCTGCTTCCTTTTCTGTCTGCCAAGAGCTATTAGCCACACATGCACAAACAAACCAGGAATAGTTGCACATGCTTTTAAAGATCTTGCGCTTGAATTGCTGCTTAAAAAAGCATATTTACACAGTCAACAAAGCCAACAATATCCCCCAGCCAGTCAGTTGCACTCATGATTTCTTGTAAAATACTGCCTAAACTCTTTGCCCACAGTAGAGGGTTGCTGGCAGCAGCTCCTTGCCCTTGTACTCTGCTTTTGGCTCTGTTCAGGCAATATTAGAAGTGCCATGCTCCATCTTGATCTCTCTACAGGAGCAATAGCATTCTTCTGTCATGCAACATGAAGCCATGGTCAGTGCTGGGGAAAGCAGAAAAGAAAATTTCAGGTTCAATACTTTCCTGCATAAATCCACTTGCACATCCAGTGCAGTAGAGCTCACTGTGGCTGTATCCTGCAGAGTGCTTTGTGCTGAAGAGCATCCTTGTGGGGTCTCCTATGCTTCTGAAACATCTGCTGCACTTTGATGTTTAAAATCCTTTACTGGGACATACTTGAAAAGTAAAGAATTCATAGGAAGGAAAACACTGAGCAGTTTTCAGGACACAAGAGAATCACAGCAGGAATTGACTGAAAGTTTGATTAGGCTCATTAGTCTATAGATGTTGAAACTCACTAATTAATACTGAGGGGTGATATAGATTATTTAATTAGCAGTCTCCAATGAACTGCAGCTGCTGAATATTGTACTGGAGTTATTTCCAACAAAAAAACATTGCCTTTCTTTCTTACCTCTTAGAAACCAAGTTAAGAAAAACTAGACTTTAGGGCAAGGTTGCAGAATAGCAATTCTGGGGAAACGAGTCTTCTAATTATGGTAAGAACTACAGTGCAAACTATCCCAATTGCCATGACAATGTGTCTAACAGTGCATGGAGAAACCCAGCACAAGGTGTTGAGTGGGTGTTTCATACTCCTTGTTTATTAAAACCTTGGACTCTGTTCAAACTTCCACAAGGTCTCCCAATTAGTGCCAATTGTGGTGATGGCTTTGACCATATGGACGCTTTTCCTCCAGGAAATTATGTGGGGTCCCACTGCAGCTTTGAAAGAAGAACTTATGAAAAATGTATAATGAGGAAAACAATAATGAACAAGAATGCCTGAATATATTCTGATCTTTAGGATAGCAGTAACAATTACTTCTCAGAAAACAGAGGTGAGCAGTGATAGAGAGCAGTTAACATCAGTGACAGTCTGCAAATGTGAGACGATTTTCCTCAAAGCCACTCCTATCACAAAGTATTACTTAAATTACTTGTCTGTGTTCTAAAAATCATTTGGACCCACCATAACTGACTCTTAGAGCATATCAGTATCTGTTATTATTAAAATAAATCAATCCTCCAAAAATGTTGTTGAAATAACTTTTCACATTTCAAAGAGGCTTTGGGCAGTGTTAGCTGGGTTACTTCTGAAATTAAGACATGTAAGTGATGAGCATTTTCAAAGAGACAGAATACCTTGGAGTCAATGTAATTTTGTCTCCAACAGGATTCATTATACACATTGGGAAGTGCAACAATAAGGGAAGATTGGGAGCCTTCAGAGGATGTATAAAGGTTTAAAAACTTTTGACTTGGCATCATTAGCAGATTCTTACTCACACAAATTGAATAGAAGGAAAACACAGCAACAGACTGGAAGAAAACTCCTGCATACATGCATGCTGATGTGGATTGCAGAGAGCAGGAGTGGAAGCAGTGGAGACACAGCTCAGAGAAAGTCTGAGTGGCCCATAAGCAATCCCCAGCATGAGAGTGAGACCAGACAAGGGTAGAGTGAAGTAACTTTACTCCTGCTACCAAATTTTGGTGGTTTTTATGCTTCTTCCTTGAAGTTTCAGACCTCTAAGTGTGGACTGGGAGGTGGTAGTCCCGGCAGAAAAGGAAGGATTTTTTTCCTTATTAGGGCAAAATCATTTGTGAAACATTATTAATCAACATCTGGCCAGACGTTCTGAGAAAGGCAACAGGGAGGCTCAGCTATGCAAGTACAAATTGCTTGAAAGATGATTCTCAAAACAAACTTTTACATCCCTGGATCTCCCTTGCCCCCTTAATCCAGGAGCCTCATAGCAAAATTATTCTTGTAAAACACAAACCTCATCCTAGCTGTAACTACTCTGGTTGAGTAAGAGTAGTCATCACTTGGATCATCTTTAAACCAAAGGCAGTGGGCTTCCCTATTTCCTACTTCAACTGTAAAACTGTCCTGTTTATTGAACCAATAGGAACATCAGTGATGGCAGGAGGAAGGTGGGACCTATGTCAACACACATGGAGAAATGTTAAACTTCTCTTCTCCCCTTGTTCTCTTGTTTTGTTCTCTTTTTTGAAACAGGAATTGCCCTGAAAACTGGGTAGTTTAATGAGATTGGATCTTCTCACGTTCACGTCACATACTCCCTCTGCATCTGAACTAAATTTGGCTCAGGTAATTGTTCAGATTGTCTATGCAACTAGTCAAAACAGTAACAGCTGAAAGGGAAAAATGAGCAGACATTTGTTCTGCAATAGCTGGTACTGTGGAAAGATGATTCAAAACCCTTGTAATACTTTTTTTAAAAGTATTGAGGGATACCAGATGTTTTGAGCTTTTGAAACATTTTCATTCAGAATATTTTTGTTGGTTTAATGGCTTGTTTGATTTTTTCCTCACAGGTTGTTCTGAAAAAAGTTGTGTGATGTGCTTTGCTTTAGAAAATCTAAAATCTACCAGAGAAAAAGAAAAGAGACCTTTCCACAAATCCATTAAATGAACTGGTCAGGTGGATTTATGCTCTGTTAGCAGAGAAATTGGAAGTTCTGTTTTCAGTCATTGAATACAAACTTCTGCTCTACTAGGATGGCCAGTTCTTCACACAGAAACAGCTTTACAGTTCAGTCTGTATCTGAGCAAAACATAAATTTGGTCTTTTGGACAGAAAAATACATGTTCAGTCCTTTTCCTCTATTATACCAACCTCTTTGGATTGAGCTACCAAGCAGATTTTTATAGTTTTGTTGTTCTTCCAGGTACAGCCATCACAGTGGGAAAATTGTGTCACATATCAGCACTCCTGGACTTCTGCTTACACTAGATGTTCACAGAGACATGCTCAAGCTATTATTCCTAACCAGAAAGAGATCTCTTCCCATCCCATCTCATAGTGACTTTATCTGGTTATTTATGCTCTTGTCCCCACCAGATCCCTTCATTGAACTAAGGCCTAAAGATCTCTGTCTTCAGACAAACATGAAAAGCCAGAGCTTGACACGGATTTTGATGGGATGGAGTCAAGTTCAGGATGCTGGGAAAAAGCTGGGAACATGCATTCATGCTAAGTTTAGGCATAGTATCCTTCTACTAATCAGTAAACAGAGAAGCTTTCTGAGGTGCCCTGAGCTGCTCTTCTGTAGATTGTACTGTTTCCTTTGCACTTTGTGTGGGTTTGTAGGGAGCTAAACTGGGTTTTGTGTGTGATTGAACAAATAGATGGGAGTGAAACCATTGATGTCTACTAGACACAAAGACATCATCTCTGACTGAACTGCAGAGTATCAAAGGCTGGGAGAGTTTCAGGAAAGTAAGTTTTGCTCTGGTTTTTTCCTCTTCTTGAGGCACTTTCTGTTGGTTACTTCTATGACTACTCTGCATTTACTTGTGTCTATGATGTGCAACAGCCTGAACCCAGAGAAGCTGAAAATCTCCACCTGCCCAAGAAGAGAAATGATACACGGCAGTTTGGCTCTCCCAACACACCAGAATTTTCCACAGCAGTAAATCTTGCCTACAAAACTTCTGAAGATCTGGCTCACATATATCTCTCCCTCCTTAATCATTAAATAATCTGACCACCAAACCCATGGCTTGAATTCTGTCTAGATGCTGATGTACTTTAGTGTTCTCAGTGGTGAGTCTGAAGATGCAGTTTTATCTTCATCTCAGCAAGGCAGAGATCAGACCCCTGAAGTAGGGAGGTTGTAGGTACTTTGATCAACAAAATCTGAAATAAGCAGCCTACGAGAAAAGAGACTAGAATTCTTAAGACTGTAAAGGATTCACACTCTGGAGCAGACAAGAACACATGGCATTTTACTATGTTTAGGACAAAGGATGTGCTGAGCATGTGTTTCAGACACTTAATATACAGTGAAAAACTATTTTAAGGAAAAATATTGCAAGTATTTTCTATACTTAGAGCCTAGTCAGAGTATACTGAAGATAAAGAAAAAATGTTCATGAACTTTGGCGGTCTTTGGATCATGCTCTTTCAGGATAGCAAACATCAAAACAACAGGTCATGTTGTGCTTTATCTGTGCCCCATGCCAGGGACTGCTTCCTTTTTAAGACTTCTTGGATTTTTTGCTTTTAAAAATAAAGTCATAGAGGGAGTCCTTGGAATGAACTTCCCCTTTTCTAAAATCAGACAGTCTGTCATATAATGTAAAAGACACTTTCAGAGTCTGTAATAGGTTTCATACATGCTGAGATGCCAGGAAAATTATAAAGACGGCTGCAGTGCAGGGAAGTCTTGAGGTGTGTTGATGTGTAGAGCAAACGAGAACACAGTTGTAACATTATTCCTCCCTGAATCACAGCATTTTTTCATTTTCACATCTTGACTGATCTTCTCAGCCAAGAGAGGAGGAATGGGATATAAATAATTAAAAACTTCTGCCCTTACTACCACTGAAAATGGAAGGGGAAAGCCATTGAACAGGTCTCTGTATGCCATCTGTATTTTTCTCAAGCTCCCTCATATCTGCAAAGCAGCAATATTCAGAAAAGTCCTGATACAACACCTCAGAAACATTTTGCTTGAAGCTGCAATGGTTAATTGTGGTAGAATATTGGTCTGAAAAAATCCTTCCTAAACAAAGCAACATTTCATGTCAGGTTTATATAATATCTACAGTATATTCCCTACACATACACTCATCACTCTAGACACTATCAAAATAAGCTTTAAAGGGAATTCTGGTAACCATACTAAATAAAGGAAGTGGAAGGTATGTTTTGTTGTGATGAATATAATTTTACTGGTTCAGCCCTGCCATGTGTTCAGTCCAAGGAAATTGCAGTGGTTCAAAGAGGAATTTTTAGGTTATTTGACTTTGAAAACACCACTAAATTCAAATATATTTTTTCTCCATCTTGACATAAATACATACCCATGTATGAGAAAGTATATCCCATAGCAAGACACATTTATAGGAAAGCCAGCTAGACATATTGTGCTGCATCAACAATGATTCCAGTGAAAACAAAATAAAAATCAAGTTCACTTCTATGTTTTGCCTGTGTCCAGCTATTGCCTGAGTTGGACAGAATGACAGTTTGTAGCATTTATTAAGCCCACACTGTACTTTGACATCACTGATGTCAAAGAGAATTGCCTTATGGAACAAGAACATTTCAGGAAAATCCTGACAATTTTATTTAGAAAAAGAAAATTGTAAGCCCCTTGCATCCATCCTCACCCTGAAAACACATACATGTAGCTTGTTATTATGATGGTGCCTAAAATAGAAAATTAAGTATTAACTCAGAATAAATTGGGCCTGAAATGAAAAAGTATGCTTGCAGCAAGCAGCTTAAATCTCAGTCATGCTCCATAAGGTTTCAGGTTTTGCTAGGTGACTATATAAGCACCTTTTAAGTTTTACTTGCATTGCATCTATTGTCTGTGGGAGTCAAAAATAAATGTTTCAAGTCACTTGGTTACCAGTGAGTGATTTTTGTTGAGAAATTAGGCATGTATTTATGGTCAGTTTATAACAGTGAGGGAAAATGAGGAGATAATTTAGTTAGTAAATCAGGAAAGAAAAAGCCTTGGACAAAACAGATTTGTCTACTCAGTGTAAATTAAGAAACAGTTAATTTAGTATGTGGCATAACAGTATGCATTACTTTTTGCTTGGTGCTGGTGAAACATTTCTACTAATTAGAAAAATCACACTTTCTAATTATAACTAATGTAAATAAAATGTACACATATCACTTTGCAAAAGCAAAACATCCGGGGTAAAATTCTGAGGAATTCTTAACATAAATTGTTCTTACTGTGATTCTATTTAAGAAACTTTGGTTTACCAACCTAACTACATGAAGAACACATTTGTCTGGGAATTGCATAGTTTCTTCCCTGAACATGACATTAAATCTGAAAGGTTTCACCTGGTTAAAAAAAAAAAAAATTTCAAAGTAGGACACAATTATATTACAAGACCTTGCTGTTCATCAGGCAGGAGAGGCAACAAGTCACTAAAGTTGTCCCATGGGAAACAGGACATGGTCTGACATAAGGAATTCAAAAGATCATTTGAATTGCAAAGAATTAATGTTTTAGTCTCTAAAATAAACACATACTGATAGTGATAGGATTAGAGCTTCTTTCTAAGGATGGTGTAATTTTTTTCTGTTATTAACAGAACTAATGTTATGTTAATGTTAATGTTAATGTTAATAGAGTGTTTGCAGGTTCTTATTCAGGAGTAGGGCTTTGTTACATCAGAGGCTACAAACACTGCAAAGTGATAGTGATCCCTCGGTTCAAATCAGACTTCTTCAACCCCTTATTTACATTATTTACATTATTTTTAATAATAATTTATATTATTTTACATTACATTTTTAATAATGATTTACATTATTTACATTATTTTTAATAATAATTTATATTATTTTACATTACATTTTTAATAATGATTTACATTATTTACATTATTTTTTACATTATATTCTTTTTCTTGTAAGTCAGCCTGTTCTTCAATACAGAAATAATTTGACTTTTAGGAGATCAGAGTTGAACTCTTATTTGAAGACATGTCAGTAAAAGTTTTTCACACATTAATGCTGGTTAATATCTATTTAAGACCAGATCTACCACACCATAAATCCCACTAGTGAGAATCTTTACTTCAGACTGGATTAATGCCATAAATTGCTTAAGACTGGCTTATACTTGATATTTTTGCTAACTATACTTCTTAGTTGTTTCATTAGGTAAGTTATTAACCAAACTGCATAATTAGTTTTCGTCATTCTTTTACTGATTTCACTCTGTCTATAAGAATAAACCACTTCAATGTTAGAAAAATACTACAGTGTTTTTTAGTATACAAAATACTACAGTTTTGATTGCTGGTTGTATAAAAGCAAGACCAAAGCATAATTGTTGCTGCAAAAGTAAATGCTGTGGCTTATTCCTAGAATAAACAGAGAAACTGAGCTAAGTTCTATATTCTTTTGAACCAAAAAGTAAAATGTATACTTCTTTCCATTCTTTTCCAAGAAATGTGAATATTCTCTCATTCCCCCACAGTGGCAAGTGCAGGCATGGAGAAGCTGGGACTTGTAGCTGCAATACCTATGTGCCTAAAGATGTTGCTGCCTGAACAACAGGTTCTTTTCTCAGATAGCCATGGTAAGATGGAGCAGATTCGATCCTGACACCCACTGCTGACTAACTCCCAGCACAATTAAAAAGCTCAGATTAAAGCCTTTTAGTTTTAAAACTAAATGGCTGCAGGACCAATAATTATGAAAATGGGAAGAATCAGGTGTGGTGTGTGTAAAACAAAAATTATTCAGAAAGTGGCCTTCCGGTAGCTGAATTATTTTGGAATGCCTGTTGCAACAACCACTACAGCTGGGAGGAGGCTGCACTCAGGTCTGCCAGAACTGTTTTCTATTTTCATGGAACCAGTAAAGTAAGTAAAGAGGAGAAGGAACTAAGAGAAGAGGTAGAGCTAGAAATGATGCAGGAAGGCTGTGTATATCTGCCACCCTCTCAGATGCCCTTCAAACAGAAGTCCACAGGAGGCAGCTGCCTTCAAACCTTGCAAACCATTTAGAAACAGCTTCCACTGGAACCCTGCTTCTCTTTCCTTTGTGTGCTTTAACTACACTCAGCTGAAAAAGTAAATGGCTTTAGCCCGGAGTTGGCTAAAATTCTAGAAAAGATGTTGGTAAAATAGTACTGTGATAATCAATGCTGAAGAAATGTTTAAACACAGAAGCATAAAATCAGGAAATGCTCTGTTTGTAGTCAAACATTACACTTAGTATGGTCGTTGTGGTAAGGCAAACTTTGGTGTCTAAGAAGACAGTAATGAAAGCTAAAATTTTACATACAAACTAATTAGCCGACATGGGAGTAATAAATTTCAGTTTTATAGACTTTCAAAATGAGCTAAGGCTTAGACACACTTTGTTCTATTGTATGATCAATACAAGCATAAGCACTGCTTCAGAACTCACACAGTGTTTAGTTACTTTGAATTCTCATTGTCAAAATTTCAAAAGGAGCTAATTCTGCAGTAATGAGCAAACGACCTGAAAGGTTTCTTGTAAATTAGGATTTGGTTTAATCTGGAGGAGTTAAAAGAAAGCAGCTATGACTACTGAGGATGTAGTGTAGTTAATGGCAGTTTAAGGATTTCAATGACCAAAATATTTGCTTACTTCCAGGTCCAGATTTTGGGAAACATTGCAGCAGCAACTTCCTACAACCATAAGAGAAAATCTCAAGGATGGAATCTGCCTCCCCAGGCCATGTTAAGCAAAAAGCTAACATGCTCTCAGTTAATTCTGAGCACAGGCTGTGCTTCAGCAGCACTCAAGAAGGGCAGAAGATGATCCCATTATGTCAAATGTTTTGCAAATGCATAAAATTTATCATCCTTTCCCTGTGACAACTAAGCTTCAAGAAAGGGGGAATATACAGATCATATAAGAAAACATTATTTACCACAGAAGAGAATGGTTTCAGTACACCAACTGTTGAACCACTGGTGATAACATCAGAGTACTGAATGAGAACTGCAGTGTCCCACAATGTTCAAGATTTTTATAATGTTTACTGAAAGCAGCAAGGCATGGAAGCCAAAGGGAGACATGTGAGGACCAGGACAGCAGTGCACAGGACAGCCAAGGAGCTGATACATGAAACGGAGAAGAGCAGAAGGATCTGAAGAGAGAAACAGACTCAAGGGTCAGTTTTAGCTAGGTTTGACTTGTGAGCAAAAAGTGTCAAAAGCAAACCAAGTAAAAGGGGAGCTGAAAACAACTTGTTCAAGTGAAGAAGAGCTGAGCAAAGGAAAGCAGCCCAGAAATCTCCATCCCTGTGTATGTCTGAAAATGAGAGATGAGAGTTGTAGGAGAGGAAGTCAGCAAAAGGATTAGACAAGGGGGAAGAACAGGTACTCTGTCAACTTTCTCTTTGAGGAAAGCTACAAAATCCCATGCAGTCAGAGAGATGGAAACAGAAAAGAAGGATGTAAAAGAAGTGAAATTAACATAGTAGAAACCCAGCAGACTACTACTAAACAAAGATGGCTGAGACTGAGGCTGCCCACAGCTGCCCTCGTCCTGCCCCTCTGCCTGGCTGGGGCCAAGAAGGGCACAGTCAGGGACCAAGCCACCACTTCCTGCCCACCTGACCTGGTCACTAGAAAACCTTGGTTTTGCCAATCTTGTCAGAGGTGAGAAGGACCTAATGACTTCCTGAATTTTGTTCTCCTTCAAACTTTTCTGAAGTCTGCACTCTCTCCAGTGAGGAATGCAGTGACTCTGAGTGTCTCACACACTGTCTGGCATAACATGTTCACCTCTGTGATCCTCCTGAAGCCAATGAGGCCAAAGAGCCCTGAGGTCAAACAAGGAAGGAGTTACTAATTCCATGATTTGGAGTTGTGTGTCTCGATTTCATCAGCTTCTGGGTTTCATGGTCTAAGTACTTTAAGATATATCTCTTTAAAACCCCAGATATGCCCTGCAGTGTTAGCCTAAACTAGTCAAAGTGCATCAAACAAAATCCCACTCCCTGAAGACATACAGCCAAAGGTCTTATGACACTAGTTATGAAAAGTACAGCTGATTGACCATTATCAAATAATTTAAATTTATTTCAAAAGCTATATTTGGAGATTTAAAATGTGCCCTTTTATCGGAATCAGGATCAGAATACATGTTGATTTAAAAGAGTAGGAAAAGAGTATTAAAGTTTGTTTTGGAAGTCTGTCACATAGTTTGGAAGCAGAATAAACTCATGGGGCACTGTATTGTATTACTACCAGGATTATTATCCTAGCAAAAAGCACATTTCTCCCAGGAAAGAGTGAGACAAATTCCAGCACCTTTCCTTTAGCAAAAGTGCAGGGGCCTCCATTACTCCTTGAGTAACCTTTCCTTAGTCAAAGACCTGCAAATAAAAATAACAGTTACAATGGAGTGAGTTGAGATAAATTTTCACTTTACGCATTGCAGTTCTGAGGTGGGACTGTATGGACAACATGAACCTGGACCTAGATTACCTAGATTTGTTTTATACTATTGGTAAGCCCTTGGGTAAATATGTTTCAAGTAACTTCTGCCTAGAAAATACTTTAAATGCAAAGCTAACATGATTCTGATCAGGTATTTTTCTTAAACAGTTCTTAAAAGATACAATTCTTTAAGTGTCTCCTGTGAAGTACTGAGCACTGTCAGTTTTCACGGTCATCAATTATTTCTTCCAGTAAAGAAATTCAGGACACTTCCCTCTCTAAGGACCATTAAGGTCAATGAGCAGCAGGAGATGGCTGAAGAGAAAGACAAACACACACAGAAGTGCCACTGCTGCTCTGGGGAACCTAAATACTAAAGTAGTAATTGTTAAGAAACCTGCTGTATTACCCCCTTCTTATAACATCAGTGTCACAACTTTGTGAAAATATATGGATTTCACTTGACACTGCTAACCCTATGACTGCTGTGTAAAATGTTTAACCATCTATTAGAGCCTCCAAGGCTTCCACAATCAGCTGAGGACTTTAGTGCTTTCCATTCATAGTGTATGAATAATGCATATAGCTTTAACATCTCCGAAATCTTTATTTATAGCCCCATCCTATAATGGGGCTTCTTATTATCAGCACCAAAGTTTTCATGAGGTTTTATGTGTGATGGAAGTAGCAATGCAGTGTGAAGCACATCCCTCCCTGCTGAAATCAATAACCACTCACATTTGTGCAAGTCAATCTATGCATGCAGAAGGGAAAGAATCTTCCTGCCATCTTAAGAGAATGCCTATCTTAACAGTTCTGCAACTGCAAAAAATAGCCATTTTTCTTAACCTTCTCCCTTCTAAAAGTGCTTTCACTCAAAAATTAATTTGTTAGTCCTTACAATGATTATTGCAAATCTAGTGCTGGGAATGTGTTGCTGGGTTTTAAGCAGCAAAAGGTACCATTTTATGTCTCTAGAGGAAGGAATAAGGGATCAAAACCCTGGCCTAAAGCTAGATAGTAGGTACATAGAAATGGATCAGTAAGATACCCTGTCCGTGACTGCGTCGTGGACTTCACTGGGTGCCAGTAAAGCCGACTTTATTGTACAAGACACATCTTTATATACTGTTACAAACCAGTACCTCAGCAGTTACAAAACTCCCGCCTCTTAGGGTTACATGTTTTGCATTTCTGAAGGCTACAGATTACAATCTCCTCGCCTAATCCCCTGCAAAAAGCGATGCATAAAGTAAAGACAGCCTTATCTTGTCCTTTTGTCTTGGCTCCTGCCTAGACCCCGTTTGTTTGTTTTTTCCAAGGTTTTACAGCAATCAAAGCTAGAAGCTATCTGCTTCTGTGGCGACACTTTGAACCTCCACGATACCCAGTGTATTTTTATTTTCTGTCCTAAACTAGGGGTCAAATGTGAGCAAATCAGGAAGTCTGAGAGAGGATTATTGGGTTCTGCTTTCGGCTGTGGCACCGATTCGCAGTGGAATACCATCAGATATGCCTGACACCACATGCAGCCCTTTCTTCTGCAAAACAGGTCTTTAACCCCTCACATATATGCTTATTATTCTACACCTGTTTAGGTATTATAGACATGACAATATTCTTTTATTTGACTGCAGCTTCATGAAGATTTGTTGAAGTTCAGTGCTGGCATGGATGAAAGTTGCCCTGGGAAAATAAAATAGTGTTCAAATTTCAGTCGGTTGAATGCACACATTTAGACCTGCTCCACTAATTACTTCTAGTCCTTATCAGCCCTATCAGTGAATAAAAAATACTCTGTAAGACAGTGTCAGGGCACAAAAGAATAGAATGTATTGCAAGAAAAGAATTTTTATGAAGAAAATAAGAACAAATTCTTTCTGCATCCAAGTGATCTGTTGATAAAACATTATTGTGTAGAAACCATGGTTTGAGCACTGGCATCTGCCTCAGTGCAACCCACCTTTATTAAAGTCAATGAGGCTTCTCATGGATGGAGCACAGAACCTATTTAGACCCCCTTGAAAGTAGCTGAGGACTGCTCTTTGGAGCATTCAAAGCATCTGATGATGGTATTCTTGGAACAGAGAAGATTCATTCAATTTTCAGCTTATAAATCACACTTACATGAAAAAAGTTTATCAGCCTTTAGAACACATTCTCATATTGACATATGGTTGTATTTCTTTGAGCAGTTTTCCTCCTATTTTTCAAAATAATGCACAGAATACAGCAAATTGCTTCCTGTTATATATTTGTCATTGATATGAGTTCTAGGATGGCATTAGGAAACACAGAACCTTGCACAAAGCCTTGATTTTTCTTTAATATGTTATGTATCCATTAGTTATATAATTTGAATTATTATCAATATACTATTATCCCATTACTCAGCAAGGAAGCTGTCAGGAACGTATGAGCAGATTGCTGAATTTTTCTATGGCATTTCCAGTATTTAGCATAATTATTCACAAAGATACTACAGAAGACTAGCAAATAGATTCATGTCACTCGAGGCAGAGAAAATAGAGAAAATGCTTCTCTAGCAATACATTCAAGCACAGATAAATGAACACAAGCCTTTGGAGCATTGACACTATATATATGCACCAACTTCCCAAAAATTGATCTCTGTGGGAGATCAATGGCAGGGGGTCATGATAGGAATTTTGTTGATATACACGTTTGGAGAACTCCAATTTTGATCTGGTTTAATCTCTGTTGATCAAATTATAAAATTATTTATGTTTCAAGATGTTGCATACAAATTATGACCAAAATTTTGCTATTTCTTGCTTTGACAAAGTGAGTCATGTCACCATTAGACTCTTAGACAAGCCAACGTTTGCTGTACAGGCACTGTTGAGAAGAGCATAATTTGTAGCGAGCTTAGAAATGTTTATGCATATGCTTAATTTTCTGCCACAAGTAGCCCCACTGAGGCCAATGAAGCTATTCTCATCAGCAAGTTACACGTGCACAAAAATGCAAGTGGTAAGAGGGATCCAGGCTGCAGTTAGGTTCATACAAGAATTGAAGGGGACTTGAGACGAGTCCAGAACACAGGTGTCAAAAAGTATTATGCTCTCTAGTGAGAAATAGTTTTGGAATTGCATTTCTACATTTCAGCTCAGAAATGTATTTGCAACACTGAATACATCCTTTATGTTGTCTCTATGTCATCCAGGAAAGCATTTAGCAAGGCTCTTATAAAGATAAATAACTTAATTTTTAAAAACATAGAGGGAAAAGTGAAGGGAGTGTTCTTTCCATCACACAAAAGCAGAGAAGAATTTCTACAGCATTCTCTGTGCTGAAGATAGACTTCCCCTGATTTTGGAGGGGAGAAGAAGACGGTTTGGCCTTCATAAAGCTAGGATATCTGTGCCTTGTCCTAGTGGAAGCTGAAAGAAGAAGAGCAGGCTCTTGTGTAGAAGTCCTCCAACTCCACTCCAACAACAAACCACTGGTCACATCAGAGCAACTCCACTGAAAGAAATCAATAAGACCAGTGCCTGTAAAAAGGCAATCAGCAGTGATCTACCACCCCCTACTCCTATGCCCAACTGCAAAATTAGAACAGTGGTTGTATTAGTGGAAAATATCTAGGTAGATGCAAGCTGTTACAATTCATAATAATATGTAGAGATTCACCAAAAAATTCAGGATAGATACTTTATTCTCTTGAAAAATCTGATCTTCATTCTTGCCATAAAATATTTTTGTACTTGAAAGTCTTGGCAAAACTAAGTGTACCTGATAAAAACTAAATTTAAGAACTTAGAAAAATTTTTATTACAGGAAGAAACCAGTCTTATTCTCCTCCTGAGAATTCAACATTTTCAACTAGAATTAAATTTAAAAATTGATGGGCAGAAGAAAGAGACAAATTATAGACCTACAGCCCTTCCTAGGATAAGTGTTTACTTATCCATTGGTGAGCTTTCCAGTTTAATGGAGAATTATATCAGCCAGTTCATCTTGTTCACATGGAAGTACAGAAAAATGGAGGTGGAAAGGATTTTTGGTGACAGTGTCTCCTGTCCCCCTGCTCTGCAGTACAAACAGGTACACCTACATCATTCATGACATAAATTAAATATCCTTTTCTTATAATCGCCATCTGCTGAAAACATTCAAGGAGTGTCCCTTGGATACAGTGGCAGGGAGGAAAGGGGTAAATTCATGAAAAGGCATCAAGAAGACCACAAAGAAGAGAGTAGCATTTTTTTTTTCACCTGACTGTGAGGACTGGTTGTGACCCCTGGTTGTGACCTCTCATGAGAAGAAAGGAGTTGATAACAAATATTATGGTAATTCTTCTTGGGAAGGGATGAACATTTTCAATGCAAAGCTCCACATGACAGCAAATAATCCAGAAAGAACTCAAATTTCAAAAAATGTGGAGGAGCGCTGGTTTTGGATATCTATTTTCTGTGCATATTTCTAGCCATTCTTTTCCTCTTAATTGTAATACAAAGCATAATTGCTTCAGTTTAACCTGTCGCTTTTTATTCCATCCATGCTTTCAGTCTTTTCTGATGAGGATTCTCACTGCTGGGTTCATTTTAATTGGTCTTCATGTTTCACAACCAGAGACATGCAGCATACACTTGCTCCTGTTTTCTTGTATAACTGTCTATTAATTTCAGTGAGCATAAATTTTCTGGTATGGGCTGTATGAGCATTTAATGAAACCATTTCAGTACATACAAGACATCTATTACTTTTCTCCCACTTGCAAAGCATGTTTTCTTGTCCTAGCAGTCCGATGTGGTTTGTTCTTGAAAAATCTTTTTTTTCTCATTATCTGCTAATTCTCACACATGCTTTGCTTATTTATTCCAGAATGTTAAAGATAAGATATTTAGTTGACCAGAGCAAAGGCTCTGGCTCTTCTTTTTCCTCTTTTTATAGAGATTTAAATGCCTACATTTTCTCTCTCCTTTTACAAACCTACCCAAGATCCACACTCCTTCATATCACCACTCTCTCTCCTGGAACAGCCTTCACTGGCTCTCAGGCTCATATAACTCATCTGAGAGCTGCTAAACAATTTTAAAATATCTTAGAGAAAGTAACTGACGGACCTGAACTTTTTACCCAAAATCTAGCCTGGTGCTGTACTCTTTTAACTATCACACTATTTAGAAAAGTTGACTGTTTACAGCTAGTCTTTCAAAAAGATATCAACCACTTCAGACTTCTTTCCTTCATCCATTAATATAATTTGTCCATTGTTGAATAGCTAGAAGAAGTATTTTGTCTTTCTGTTAAGACTTCAGATACTTTAAAATTAATTATTTTTAGCTTTTGTTAGCCTTTCTCTTTGTATGCCCTTTAGTGTTCTTCCATTTTTTCTTTGTCTGCAATAACTACTTACCTTTTAAATTCAGTGTTCAAATCTGATGTTGCTTCTGATTCATCTGCACTTTCTCTTTTTCCCCGTGAGGCCATTGCAGAGCTGTTGGCACAGTTAGATTAGTTTTCTACTATTTTTCCATTGCTACTCTCATTGGGACAGTTGACATTTGCAGTTCTGGTGTTACTACATTCTGGAACAGTTTCCCAGAATCTGGTCTATCCAGCAGCTTCACTCATGAAAAATACAAGCTGAAAGTCATCATAGTTTTTTTGATATTTTAATATTTCTCGGTCCTCTTCTCACTTGACACACACAAGACTGCATCCAGGAGTGGAGGAAAACCAAGGCCATTTAACTCCTGGTTCTGGATAGGGATGTGTTCCCTAATTGTATTCATGAATGGGGAGAAATATTTTAATTCTTTTCAATATGCTAAAAAAAGATAAGCATGGAAGCACTTTCAGCATTGAAAGAAAGAATAAATCATGTTTTGAATATTTGCCTAAAACTATTGAAGTTTCAGCACTGAAAATTTATAGTATTTCAACCAAATTGAGTATTGTTGTCAATAATAATGTTTTATGCAAATATGAGATAAGAGCTTATATTGGTAAATGTGTCATCTTTCACAAATTGCCGTTAAATTTTAAACTTTTCATGTATCAGAAATGTGCAAGAAAAATTGATCTTCAAGAACGCATGGAAAGAAAACTGAATTTTATGCTGGTTCAATGGTAATGGTAGAAGTTCTTCTTACAGATCTAGCACTTTTAGGAGATTTGTCTTTTAGAAAAACATGTTAACATACAAAATTTGATATTCACTTTTTATTCATTGAGAGACAGAGATTGAATGACACAAGTGTTAGATGTGGTGACTGAAGCACAAAGAGTATTTTATTCATAGAATACCTAGATTCTCTGATGACAAAACTAAAAAGATCTACTTTTTTGACAATTTTTTTTCACAGACTCTTGTGAAATTAACATTTTATTTTTGCCTACACTGTAAAACCTCAGAATAGTATTCTGTTCACAAAGCTCCGTTATTTTAATGGATTGTAAAAATTCTCCTGGCATCAACTAATGTACTCAACTTACGTATGAAAACTGTTGATAGTTTGTATTGCTCAGAGTACTGCAGATATGAGCAATATATGATTTTACAAGACTAGAAACCAACAAACAAATGAAAACCGAAAAGAGAATGAAGTTTTTAAAAATTCCAAATAGTCTTCAGTATATCTGCTTGTGTTCCAGTATGACATGCATGACTCTGGGATGTGTGCTATATGGTTTTCTGTTTTCTCCTAATAGCAAAGAAACACAATAAAATAATATCTTTCTTAGACTTCCATTAAGGGGTAGGAGGAAGAATTTGAGAAATATAGAGTTATTTTTCTTCAGAGATGCTCAGCTATATTACACCAGGTCATAATTAAATCAGCAGAGAGTGATATCTCTGGAACACCCATTTTAAGTCAGACTGGTATTAATCATCTCCAAGGTGATCCCAGTTTCTATGGGAACTATGATATTTGTTTGTGTTCCTAGCACTGGCTGGTCGCCCAAGTTTTGCAGCCTCCTTATAGTAATCCAGCAGATTAGAATGTTAAGTATCCATCATGAATTTTTCATTACTGCTGTCAGCATGACACTGTCCTTTATAGAAATAATTACTAATTAATAAATTCTGCTCTGTGTTCAGATGGGAAAGGTTGCCTATGCTAAACCTGCCCTTTTGTAACTAAGCTGTTTAAACCTTTTTCAATTTTGTCAAGCAAAGAAAGCATCATTTTTTCACTCACTAAGGTCTTTCAAAAATGTGTAAACTCCTCACCATTTGTTTTTTTTCCCATGACTTTTAGAAATATTTTCCTGCTTCAGTTGGTATCTTTCCTATGTGTAGATGCCATGCTTTGATTCCCTTTTTATTTTGAGAGGAGGGAAGCAGACAGACCTTATAAAGGCAGTTTCACTTCATTAATGCAGAAAATCTGATCTCCCTTCAGTATGAAGCAGTAGAAACTCTCAAAGACACCTTCTTTGTTATGGCAAAGTACAGAGGTACCCCAGTACCTGGTGTCCTTACACTTTTTTTCCAACAAAAACATGCTTATCATGAAGAAGAGGCAGCTTCTCTTTTTATTGTTATTTACTTTTTTTTTCCTTTAAAGTGCCTGTTTCAGCTTTCATGCCTAAAGCTTGCTCAAGCCTTTCTTTTGATATAAGATAAGAGCAGAAGCTCAGGGGGCTCACTATGAAGACCTCTTGCAGAAATGAGTCCTTAGTGATAGTACTGGAGAGCAGTCCCAACCTCTAACAGGATGGCCAAAGAAACAGGAGAGCAACCTACAGAAACGGGGAGGACAAGCTACGAGGCAGAGTCTGGGATGTTCTAGAAGAGAGCACTTCTAGGCTAAGTGATAATTTCTATCTGAACTCTGTTGTTGATGTTTTATTTTAGCCAAACTAGTTCATTAGCAGCACTAATTTATACTAAGGAATTTGTATCTCCACTTTAAATAGTGCTGATCTTCCAAAATGTTGTCTGAACACAAGATGTGAGAATTCTAAGCAAGAACCAGTCAAGTGTTTTGAGCCACCTAAAAGAAAATTTTGAAGTTTGAAGGTTTGAAAAGCTATAATTATCAGGTTAATTAACCTAAACAAAAGGATAGAAAGAAGAAGGATAAACAGCAGTATGGCCTAAGAGCCCAAGAGCACTTAACAGCATTTAACTCATTTCAACCTATAAATTTAAAAAATTAGCAAAGGACTCATACAGGATTTACTATACCACAACAGTAACTTATTTACAGACCTAGCTTATGTACAAACTTTAAGTACTTTTAAGAATCCAGGAGAGCAGTATTTCTTTTGCATTTACTCTATCATATGCACACTTGCATGTGCACAGACAAAAACAGTCTGTGCAAGGTACCTGTGAAAAATTCCCCTCAAAGATAATGAACAATTCAGATGCTTTTGCATCTTCTCAACAGGTGAAGGGTCAAGCCTCAAGGAGTAAGGGTATGAGCCCAGGATCAATTGTCATCATTCATGGATCCTGGAGTACAGATAATTCCAGAGTTCACTGGCCCGACTCAAAAGGAGGTTGCTGGTCACAGCTGCTCTGGGTGAGAGCTCCAAGGGTCTCATTTTGGACCACTCTTTATAAGGCCTCAAGAGAGGGGGCTTTAGTCATAACAGTGTTTCACCCTGGCCACACTTTGGGTAGTGAACTTCCCTTGAAAGTTTTAGAACGAAAATATTCTCCCTCTTCTGGTGTTATTCAGGCAAAAAAAAAGTTTCCAAGGCTGTTAAAAAAAAACAAACCTAACTAGGATCTCGTTAGACAGCACAATTTCCAGACATTCAGTAAGAATCACTGCAAATGTTTACATCAATTTTGTAGCATCACAGAAAAAAACCCATAATCATTTACAATTTCAGAGACACAAGGGAAATAGCTGATGAAAATTTTAGTCACAAAGTTTTTACATCATTTGTAAAACCCAATAAATGAACACAGATTTCTGAGAATATTGATCATTTACATATCACAGAGAATCAAAATAAATTATCATCAAAACATCAGATTTATTACAAGAGTAGATAATCTTATGGAGTTTATAAGTATGTAATTTACATTTCTCCAATTAGGTCTGCCACATATTATGGGGGTTATTCTTTACTCCTAGCAAGTATTCATCAGAAAGATTATTTTATACGGTCAAACATCCACAATTGTGATCTGCCTTTTTCTCCTTTTCTGTTAAAATACACTTAATCAAAACAAATTTCATTTAATTTGCCTTGTTAGTTTGAGAAGGAGCTTTCCAAAAATGAAAAAAAAGCAACAGTCTCACAGACAGGCACTTAATCCAAGGTTTCTGACCTAGTCCAATAGCTAATCTAATGTTATAGCATATTACACCTCCCTTAAATGTTATAAGTTAGAATTTTTGACATTCTTAATTTGGAAAGGCAAGGCATCCTCACAGTCACAATTCACAGAATTTTGTGCTAGCAGCAGCTCAGCCTTTAATTGCATGTACCAAAGAAATGCCAAAGGTTTATACCAAAGTCATCTCAACATCAGTACTTCAGTCCAGTCATAGCTACTCTAAACTTAGATACAGAATGTGAGTCAGACATGTAGATATGATCAAGCTAGAATTAATTAAGATCTGTTGTGGCTTAACCCCAGACAGCAACGAAGTACCACTCAACCACTTTCTGTGTGATCTTTAGTAACACTGAGCATGACATAAATCAAAGTAAATGTTAGAAAGAAAAACAAACTAGTTTTCTAGTTTCTCTCAGTGGATGCCACACTATACAAATTAGGAATCTGAGTTATTCTCTGCTCAGACTGCCGTATTTTATGCATGTGTTCAGTAAAATACTCACAGAGTTTCATAACTCATTTAGGAGAATATCCTTCCTCATGAAAAATGAAAAAACCTATTACATGAATAAGGATGAGACTGAAATTAACTCTTGTTCCTTAGAGGAGCATCAGCACTGTCTGATTTAGAGGGACTTAAGGAAGAAAGGAGATCCAGGTGTCACTACTGTTTTAAAATTCATGTTGTCCACAGGGTGTGACCACTCTGCCCATCACTCATACAAAGTACCCTCATGACAAACAATCTTTTCCTGGCACCTCTTCAGGGAAAGAAGCAGCTGGGAAGAGGATGATACCTAAGATGCTTAATCCTTTCCTAATGAATCTACTTTGTGTGAAATGTATCAGATGAAAAGGTCTTCAGAACTGACTACCAGCCCCATAGGTATGGCCAAACTCCCGTACAAGGACCTGGCAGTGTGCCTTTCTTCTCAGAACAAGCACTTTAAAGACAACAGAGCAGCTCAGCCTCTCCACGAAGCCAAACTTTCTTTCTTCTGCTGTCAACAGAGGTTGTCAACTTGCCTTCCTGCAGGTCACAAAGTGGACACAGCAGTTTCCAGTATCACATCCATAGCAAAACTAGGACTGTGTGAGAACTATGAACTTTAGTATAGACATATGAAATCTACTGTCATGACTAATGTGGCAATACAAGGCAAATTTTTGTAACAACTAGGTTTTGGACACATAAATGCATAAATGTTTGGGAGTTACACTTCTTCATAGATGTCAGCATTTCCACATACAGAAAAACTCATGTGTATAAATAAGATTATTCAGTATTTGTTTTTCATTGCTCTTCTGTTTAAAAAGGTGCTGTCACCTAGGCAGTCAACAAGGAAAATATTATGAAGTGTAGGGTTTCTAAAGGCATCTCAGCAGTTAATGGTTCGACTAACACAAGTATCTGCAAACTCTCATGAACTCTATTAAGAATGCCAGCTCAGGCAGGCATTCAAATGTCAAAACTATTGCACAACAACCAGTGACGTAAAAGAAAGCCAGGTTTCAAACTCTGCTTTGGGGCTAAACACATAGGTACAAACAGAATTTAATTGAGATTAGCCTACTTTTAGATTAGTAATGGCTAACCAGGTAAATATCTGCCTACCATAAGCTTGAGTATTTCTCTGGGTATTTCTTTTCCAAATCAATATTTTACAATGAAATCATACATTATGAAACAGCTAATAGACCTCATTGCAGTAAAGAGAGTTTAAAAATAAAAGCTGAAAAACTGGGAAAAGAAAGTGGAATTGTATTTAAAAACTAGCCAGAAGCCTGTGAGAAGTGTTTGTTTGAGTACAGGACTTTTGATGGGAGAAGGAGGAGTTCAGATTTAGTTATAATTTATTTCTGTTCATGACAGAAAACTAATTTAAGATTTGCTTTTTTTATTATACTTTTATCACCCAGGAACTGAAAAGATAGATGGATATGTCATTTCACTTATTTAAGGGGAACTGTGCCAAAAAAGTACTAGATAGAAAATTAAACTCACCCTAAGCAACCATGTTGGCAATAAAAATAAAACATTAAATGTTCTGCATATGCAGTTAAGACAGCTCAGATATCAGCCTTTTCTTCTGGGTTCTTTCCTCTATAGGGATCATTTACTGTTCTCGGCAAAGACCAGCATTCCATTACAATGAATGTCAATTTGATAAAGCAGAAGAATTAAACCAAAGACAGCCTGGTGAATTCAACTGCCTGCTTCACCTGAGGCAAGGTGCTCACCCTGGGATGTGCCTAACAGGTCCCCAGCTCTTCATGCAACCTCCTAGACAGCCATGCTTACATTAATTAATTAATATACACATTACATCTCTGTAACGATATGAAGCTGCAGGAGATTTGCAACCTGTGAAGTTCCTCTGCAGGTGAACAGGTCATGTTTTAACATCAGCAAGTTTAAAGATTTACTTAAACTAAGGCAAAACATGAGGTTGTATCTATGTCCCCCCTTGCCTTTTGGGAGGAGAAGAGGGCTGATCAAATTTTTTTGTGGATAGACTTGTGCAAGGCTTACCTTCCAGAACTAATTTTTAGGACAGTAGTATGCTGCTGTTGGAGGAAAGAACTCCAAATAAAATTATCAAATAAAATTATCAAAAGTAATTTCATTACTGAATTTAGCATACAGGTTTAAGACAAATATTGGCCTTATGTATATTGGCGTATAGCTTAAGGTTGTACCCTAATAATCAAACATATATAGCTAATTAACTTTACATTTTGTTTTCAGTAAAGGTGTAAATAGACTTAGCAATAGAAGATGCAGGTCACAGCTAAAGAAAGATGCCTCCACTGTCACCGTAGTGGTGTAGGTCACTAAATTCTAGTAAAAAAATGCAGTACTATGACCTATATAAAGCATATCACTACTCTTACAGATGGATAAAGCCAATGTGTTAGGTGGGGAGAACTCTTGCCCCAATGCCAATCTCAGTGGTTAGATTATCACATATGCTCTGGCTTGTAATTAGTTTTAAATTCCTGCACTGCCTAATTATGGAGAGTAATTTCCCAAGGTTCCTTCCTTATCAGCAGAGAGAAATAGGTTCTTCAAGAAGGTTAGAGGTGTTTTAGATGTGCAGGTTCCCTTACTATAGAGATTCATTTTTCATTGAATTATCAATGTAAAGAGGCATTGGGCAACTTAACTTCACTTTCAAGTGTGTTTCAAGCATAGCTAATATACATCTGTATGTAAACATGGAAGGGAAAGGAGAAGGTTTCACACTCCATTGCACAGCTAAGTCACAGGTATGAGTGTGGGTTAACTAACTTCTGTAACCATCAGTGGGAGCTATTGTTTCAAGAGGAAATTACCAATTTATGAATGTTTGCCAAGAAAAGTAACCCCCAAATCTGTCTTTTCTAACCATGTTGTATCATTTGCAAAAAGATGGACAGAAATATTGGTCAGTTGGGATCCAAGTGTTACTTTCATCATTATGACTTATTCCCACATTTCAACATTCTTATGACAGAGGTATGTTCAGTGATGATAGAATAAATAAATGTCAGGCTGAATGCTGCTAATAAGGGAATGTTGCCAGTGTTAACAAAACAGTAATGGCACAGATCATTGAGAGAAATTAATAATATAATGGCTTGCTTTTTCTTTTAATTGCTTTTCCTTTTACTCTGTGATTGAGGCTCTAAATCTTTTCACAAGTAATTAATGGGTGAAAACTTCTATGAGAAGTTAATATTTTCCCATAGCCCCCAAACCAAAGTAGGCAACAGAACATTAGGTCTGGCATTTCTAATTAGAACTCTAATTATATAAAACCTTTTTGCCCAAAACAGCAAGAAAGAGTTCCTACTGCTTAATGGGAGTGGCGCTCCCACCAATCAACATTCTGGTACAGCATTTGTTTATGTGAAAAGCCAATTGCTGCATACTACCCACCACCCACTGTTACCCACATGTAACTTGAGTGGCAAAGTTCCATCCAACACTTTATGATCCTTTCAGCTTTCTTTAAAATTCTGCCTCAGCGTGGTGCTTTTCATTTTTTTGCAAGTATGTTATCAACAATAAACTAATATCAGAAGCAATAGGGAACCTCAGCTGCAAGCCAGCAAATTTCAGTGTTCTTTGTAATACCACATAGACTCGTAGAATCATGTAGGCTGGAAAAGGCCTTTAAGGTCGTCAAGTCAAACCATTAAACCAACACTGCCAATTCCATCCTTAAATCATGTCACCGAGTGCCACATCTACACATCTTTTAAATTCCTTCAAGACTGGTGACTCCACCAGTTCCCTGGGCAGCCTGTTCCAATCCTTGACAAGCCTCTCAGCGAAGAAATTTTCCTTAATATCCAATCTAAACTTTCCCTCACACAGCTTGAAACCATTTCCTCTTGTCCTAGAATCATAGAACCATAGAATAAGCTGAGTTGGAAGGGACCCATCAGGATCATTGAGCCAAACTCCTGGACCAGCACAGGACACCCCAAGAGTCACACCATGTGCCTGAGAGCATTGTCCAAACACTTCTTGAACTGTCAGGCTTGGTGCTGTCATCACTTCCCTCCGGAGTCTGTTCCAGCGCTTGACCACCCTCTGGGTGAAAAATCTATTCCTGATATCCATGTAAATCTTCCCTGGCTCAGCTTCATGCTGTTTCCTTGAGTCCTGTCACTGGTCACCAGAAAGAAGAGATCAGTGCTTCCTCTGTTGCACCTTTAGTGCATTAATTTTCCTTGCCTCTATACTTTTTATCTCCCTAGTAAGTTCAATTAAAAAGTTGCCTTTACCTCACTGTCTCAGTTTGGTATCACTTCACTATTATTTGTGGATCTTATAGCCTGTGATGTCACTGGCAGCTGATACTGCTCACAGTTAAATACTATACAGTGTTACTCACCAATGTAAAATATTTAACCCAGAAGAAAGAAGAATGGAACAAAATTAAACAAATACACAAAACACAAAACCGGGATGTCCTAAAAAGGAATAGCTTGTGCTGTATGGGCAGGAGGCAGAGTAGGGAGTAGAGGAGGTGTCACATGATGCTTTCTTCTCCACATTGAATTTTGCCTCCTCTAACTGCCTGAAGAAACAATATAGCCCTACAGGAAAGGAAAACATTGGCAAACAGCATCATAACCAGTGTTTTCTCCACTTTTGATGTTTCTTTAATCAGATTTAAAAGAATATTTAAGTTCATATGTATAAAAAACAAAAAGATAAACATTTCTCAGCAGAAAGCAGCTTTCTGCCTTTGGGAAATTTCACAGAGCTGGCCAGGAAAGAAACATATCTTCCCAGCACAATAGGCTCTGTAACAACCAGCAAAGATGTGTGATGATTTTATGTTCTTCATGCACCATGTGTTAATGTGTTAATGTATGTGAACTGCACCAAGCTCATGCTACCTCTTAAGTGAGCATAAAGACATAAGACCATACTCTTGCCTAGGTGGCTGCACCAGTCTGCAATTTTGGTCAGGAATAGACCTAACAAATTCTTGCGAAAGAGGAGAAGTGTCATTAATTCTGCCTTTACCATTCACAGGTACCCTGGCTAAAGAGTCAATTTTCCCACCTGCTCTTGCAGAACTTATGTTCAAATTCCGGAGCACAACTTAAAAAGTAGAATTTGACCTAGACCTAATTTTTTTAAGGTATTTAGGTGCCTGTCTCTCCTTGCTGTCTTAAAAACTAGAGCAAAGCATGTAAATTTGGCTTCACCCATATGCAGGCAATTTTGCTTATATGACATCAGATCTGTAAGCACATTTCCAGTAGTATGTCTGTAAATTCCAGCTGTGTTCCCAGAGGTTCAGTAATGTACAAAAGCTTCTGATAAAAATGCTGATAAAATGGAAAATATACCACTGCAGTTGTGCTGTACTACTTGCACATCAAACGTCCTTCCATGGGCTAAGAAGAGAGCTCTGGCCTCTGCTGTGAATAACAAAAGTATAGCCCCAAGTCTTTGTCTTATCAGCATAAATCTTAGTGTCTGAGTCACTTAAAATCTCCTGTTCAAAGAGATTGCAGAAGTGGTACAAAAGATTCATTTGTTTGAGAAAACACAGAGCAAGAGAGAATAACACATTTCTTCTGGTTGCTTCAGATCAGCAGATAAGAGTGCAGTGGATGTTGCCTACTCAGAGTTAAGAAAACTGGCAAACAGGGCCAGCAATTAGAGAGCAACAGATCAGATTCAGTTAAGCTATGAGGAGACCGGTTGAGAAGTACATTCAAACACTGAAGGACAGCAGTGAGGAGGAGTCTTTGACAAAGGAAACCAGTGGCTCCATTCCCAAAAGACACAAAGGCAATTCACCATGGGCACAGCTGATCAATACACTATCAAGTCAGCTATTTGTAGTGTTCTGTACCCAGATCACTAATATGGCCTTTTAAAAAGACTTCTGCCTTGACTGACAGGCTGAAGCTCGTTTCTCCCCTGAGGTTTTTAGGATCTTACCAGAATTCCTCACTTGCCTTAGTCATGAGAATAAGATGTCAAAGGTATGCATATGCTTAGCAGAAAACAGCTGTCCTTTATAATTGGTGAAAGCATTCTTCTTCCTGATATTTTAATTTTCCATTCATTTACAAATAATAATTAGTCTTCACTCTCTTTCTTATGTCTTTTCTCTTGCAACCTGCAGGAGAATCAGCCTCAAGTAGGTGACTGCAGGGAACGCCTGAGGTGGGGCTGTTGTCTCCACATTCTGCAAGAGTCTGTGAGCCCTGCAGGAAAGTGTGTGCCACACAGGAAAGCAGCCTCCATTCTGTGCCTCACTTTGGGCTGTGTTTGCTGTTACACTCCCAAACCATGACAGTAGACTCCTTCTGTAAATGGTGCTTTCTTGAATTCTGTATTTGCAGGGGAAATCAAATTACAAACATACTTATCCTGTACCTTCTTATATAAGAAACATCCTTTCCAACAGTGGTTGCCCCAAGAGCCAGCATGTATATTATCCTCTCTGCCCCAGGGTCTCTCAGCTATTTATATAATCTATATGATGTCTCTGTGTGGTGTTGTTTTTTCTGTCCACGGGGGGTTTAAAGGCTCTGCTGCAGCCCGCAAGGGGGGATGGCAATCTCTGTGGGTAAAAATGTATATTTAGCCGTCAAATAGCAGTTGCTTAGTAGTCTTCCTATCTGTCAAGTGCAAAGGACAGCCAGATTTCAGGGCAGTGTAGACAAAAATGCCAGTGAGTGTATCTATTTAGGAGTTCTTACTTCATTTTCCTCAGCCTCCAGCCACCAGCACCAGACAATGCAGACATTTGTCTTGAGCTAGGAGAGAAGCGGAACAGAGACTCTTGTTTCCTCAGATGGGGCCCTTTTCAGGCTGGCATGCTTGTATATGGCTGGGGTGTGCATTAAGGATGCATTATGGCAGCCTCCAAAGGTCACACATCTGGTCCCAGGCAGAATACACCCTGTAAAATGTCATAGGCATGTGAGTCCAGCGGGTCCCTGCAGGTTCCTGCATACCTGGCACTGCTAAACAAAATGCTGAGACACCTTGTTTGAAAGTGAGTCAAGGTCTGTAGCCACTTAAATGATTATTATCATTGGAGTTATGCAGACAAAGCTACACCTGTGGGGAAAATGCTTTTCCCTTTTGCTATCTCACAAGTCAAATGTCTCCTTTTGGCATTTATTTGTTGCAAAAAGAGGTTCAATAAATAACAGATCAAGAAGGCAATGAAAGAGAATTAGAAAACCTTAAACATCTAGGAACTTTCTTCTCTCACCCTCTTCTGTTCATCTGCTCCGTGTTTTGATCTGACACCCACTGAATTAAATGCTTCTTCACACAGGTCTCCATTCCTGCCAAATCCTGTCATCAGTCACTTCTGATGAAAGAAGGAGGTAATTCTGAAATTCAGTCCTGAAATAAACACCACTTTTTCCCTCGTCTCTACACAAAAACATAGAAACTACATATTGAAATTAAATTTCTCTTCTGCTCTGTCTTCCATGTTCTCTTGTAAGAACATTGAAGAAAAAAAACACAAATGGGGAAAAAGTTATTATAGTAGCAATCTGTCCACATGCGCTTACAATCCTGTTGTTAATTCAGGTGGTATAAACTCATTCACCCAGTTAGACATTACAAATCCCATTTGCCAGCTCCATATGCAGCCACAAGACAGATTCAGACTCACTGCTGGGACACCTATAAGCTGTTTCACATCAGACAAGTATGTATGTTTTCTTTGGGTGCACATTTCTCTACAAGGAGCTCCCTGTTTCCACAAGGAGCTAACTGCCCATGAGCTCTTATAGCTAGCCCCAATTCTCTCCAGGCCCAGGTCATCAAAATTAAGTTTAAAAAAAAAATCAGGAGTCTCCCTTTAAAAAAATTCTGATATTTTACAAATAACTTCTTAAATTTAAAAATTTAAGCTTTTTTCCCCATCATTTTCTCTCTTGTGAGCATGCAGAATGTGGTCAAGCAACACTCACAGAAGTTTTGGTACGACAGAGGGTAAAGAACAAAGGGATTGTCCAGGGTTTGTTTTCCCCTCCAGTGAGAGCATATATTCCCACAAAGAGCAAGCATATTAGTCCCCAAATAATGCAAGATTTACAATCAAACCTTGACAATTGGCAATATGGTTACAGCAGACAGTTCTTTGGCGCCTACTTTTTTCCAGGACTCTTTCCAACAGTCCTCAACACCCCATTTCCCAAAATACACAATTTCCAACCTCTGCTGGGTCACTGTCTTTGACAGAGCCCCTTTAGCTCTGTTCTGGGCCAGCTTGTACCCCTCCTGGGGAGAGTCACTCCTCTGACAGCTTTCTTGCTTGCTCAGCAGCCTGTCCAGTTTCTTGTCACCAGACTCCTACCTGGTTCATAATCTAGGGCAGCAGAGACCTGAGGCACTTCTGCTATCTCTAGGCTTGAAATCGTCTCCTGATGATGATTTTTTTCAGGCTAAGCTTCTGCAATAATCTGTCGTATATTTGCTGATTATGGTGGGTGGGAGAGATATAGTTCTTCACAGGGCAGTTATCCATGATGTTTGTCACCAAGCTTCTGGTTACAAGGACCAAGAGGAGTATCTTCCTTTTTGTCTCAGTTGCCTGTTTTCCTTCTTGAGGGATGCTGCTTAACTTTAAGGAAAAGAAATGGACATTATCTGCAATTGGTCAGTCTGTTCATTTTTCCATATACTTCTGAGCCTTTCTGGCAAATTTCCCTCCATTTTCCCTGGCAGTCTCCCCACGCAACAAGCTTCTCACTCCTTGGCTAGCTTTTTATTATTAATAAATATATAGAAATATAATATATAAATATAATAAATATATAAAATATATTTTTAAATACCACAAACAAATGGCTGGCTGCTGCAAAACTTCATGTCCAGTTCCATTTGTTACCTGCTGTGACATTTATAGAAAAATGTGTATTGAACCTGGCTGAATGAGGAGGAGGTGAGGGACCAGAAGAGTTCATCTCCTGTGTCCCCTTTTCCCAAAAAGGAAAAGAAAAGCAAAAAATTGCTAAGTATCCTTTTATTTAATAGCTTTGCATGGAACAAAAAACAGAAATTCACCTCCCTTCTTTTCTCTTTCAAAATAAGCATTTCACAGAAACTTCTACATTTCAGTTACTCTATTTTGACATTTTTTCACTTATTTCTCTTTCTTTCACGCTTATCCAATATTTTACTATTGTCTTATTTTCATCAAAGGCGTGAAGGAGAATAAACACATTGCATGTGAGGGAAGTAAAGATGATTCCACCAAACAGGAAACCCACTACTGAAGGGGACCAGTATATCCAGGGCTATGGTCACACTCAAAAAAATCCTGTAAATTTTTTTCTTTTTTTTTTTTTTCCTTTTTTCTGTTTGATCTCTTTTGTATTTATAATCAAGCCTTGATGATGAAATTGAAGTCAGATTCCAGACCCTGCCCTGCACTGCCAAGGCTTTTCACAGAGGAGAGAAAGCTGCTCTGTGGCCATCTTCCTCACAACTATCACCGAGTTTTGAGTTGGGTTTTTCTTTCAGGAAATCAGACAGTGCCCAGCAAGCATCTGTAAGGGGACTAAACAATACACAAATCACTTTCAACACATGCAATATTTAAACCAAGCAAAACAGGAGGAAATCAATTGAAGGAACTTCTGTCTTTTTAATATGACAAGTGAGCAATGTCCTGTTGTTTGCACACAAGATATTTTGGGGATTTTTTGACATTGCTTTAGAAATATTGCCACTAGCATCAGCTCTTAAGAGTGCTCATAGTAATAGAGTTCTGTGAACCCTACAGAAACAATTTAGTTTAACTTTCTAGAGGTGATATTTCTTCCTATGCTCATTCCTCTAAGAGCAAAATGAACTCATATTTGGGATTCTACAAAGATATCTTTAACAGGAACTAGTATGTTTTCAAGGATGCATTGTCTTTGTTGGCAAAAAGATACCTTTGCAAGGGTATCTGTAGCCTGAGGCTTGTGATACCACTATTGCAAGGTGCAGGCTATGAAGGATAAGCAGAGATTCTGTAACAGAGGTAGAGTGACATGGAAAATAAATTAACTCATCCATTCTTGCAATGGAAAGACTTTACTTCACAAAGGAGTGTGCCAGACACCCTGCTCTGACTGAGTTTTATGCTATGTCCCTGATGTTGTTGCACTCCCTTAAGTACCTGCTAAATCCTTCCTTCCCTGTGAGCAGCTAATGATACTGCTGTTCCTACTGAAAATATCCATAGTTTGAAAAGGATGGACAACATCAGATGGAAAAGACAGCTAATTTAAGCACAAAAATTGGAATGACAAGTGTCTGAAACAGGAAGGATTTAGACAATATGCTGGGCAAATGTTTCCCTCTCATCTTCTTATCTGTTAAAGCCAACCTTTACTGTGACAGGAAACACAGAAAGGTGACAGGGCTAAGAGAAGAGGAAATAAAAACCTCAGTTCCTACTAATAGAGCACTGAAATTTTGTTACCTTAACTAATTAAATTCTGCTATATCCAACCACATATATGCTGTGGATGTTCATATACTTTTCAATATGTTATTTATGTTCCTTGGAGAAAGCAAATGTTGTTTTCCTTTGAGATAACATTGCAGCAGTTATATATGTCCTTTGTCAGTATTACTTGAGTAGGAGAGAAAACAGATGGTTGCTTCACACTGAAAAAGGCATGTACTACATTCTGAGATTCAGGATGATGCCCACAGGCTTGAGTAACAAAAGAATCCTGAAATAATGTATTGTAAATTGAACTATGCTGATTCAGACAGAGAGACAAGATTAAATGGAAACTTACTGAAAATTTCAGGGTCTGCATCCTGCCACTACTGCCTTTTCTGACACTGTTCAGCTTTTCCCATATTATTAGGTAGAAGTGCAGAAACTGACATTTTCTGCAATTCTGCTGGAAACAAAATGTCATTATGAGATAGATGAATCAGTTGTAGTATCAGCTACGGGATTCGCAGGAGATAACAGCTGACTACATGAAGAGCTGCACTCAATACTGATGTAAATCTTTTTGTACAAAACACAGATACTGAAGTTTCTTTCACCTTTGTGAAGTTCCCAGAGTACCCTATGTTCCTAAGATAATAAAGCATTATTACCCCTTACAACTTTGAGGCATATATTAAATAACTAAAGGGTCTTCCATCTGTTTTAGATTCTTTCTTACCACAGTCACATTATCACTAACTTGAGTTATTAAAGTTTTTCCCACTAATAGAGAGGCATTAAAAGAAACAGGACACCTCAGCTGGATTTTTATTCTGGGGATACTTTCTTTTAAATAGAGCAAATGCACAATGATGAACAGATATAGAGAAGCCAACATATTTATAAAGAGATACTGCCATTTTAACTCTTCTGGCCAGCTCCAAAAATTAAAAAAAAAAAACAGATTTCAAGCAGTTGTATGCACTGAGCGGGGGGCCAGGACACATTTCTGCAACAGTTTCTGTTCTATAAATAGAAAAGGGAGAAAAATCCTTGTCCATCTAATTTATCCAGTCTCTAAAATGGCACGCATCTAATTCTGTCAGATGGTGATATATATCTCTTTCCACTATACCCAAATTATTAGGAATTCATTCAAGAGTATGGTTTTTGACAAGAGGTGTAAGTCTTTCCAAACAATTTTCATTCAATTTCTACGAGTTCTGTGGCAGAGCTTCATCACAGAGAAGCCAGTTTTAAAAGTTATTTAATTTTTATTCTTCTGTGGCATCATTTGCTTCTACAACCTTGAAAATGTAAGAGAAAAGACTACACTGTCTTAAGGGGGAAAATGAGGAAAAGCAATGACAACATGACCATGTTTGTCCTCCAAAATTCTGCAGCTTTAAACTGACATATAACTTACATTTTTATCCTAGCAGACACTGTTAATCATTCAGAAAGAAAGCAATCTGTAGGCAATAAAAGCAAAGCACTTCTCTAAACTGAGCCCTGGGCTCCTTAGGAGGACATTCAGGCAAACATTTTTGCAGGTTATGGCCAAGCTTTCTGAACACCAAAAATGATTCATCATCCTTGTCATAGTACTCAGCCTGGGTGATTTTAAGTAGTTACAGAGAATGTCAGCTTCAGCAAATTGAATTTTCCCTTTCAGGAAAGCCAGTATCTCTTCACATCTCACTGTGCTCAGGTTTTAAACAGCACAAATCCTTTCTGTCTGTCATTGCATGTGCTTATTTATTCTGAATCTATATTTTATTAAACACAAAAGCTTTTTTTAGATAGATAACATAAAGAAATCTAAACTGAATGCAAGGCAGATTTTCTTTTCTGTAGGTACTAACTGGAAATTAAGGTCAGCTGGACTGTGGTTCATGATCTCTGTATATATTTGCCAGGAGTACTTGTGTGTTGCTTATCCTGACACTTGGGTGAAAGAAAGTACTTTTAAGTGTTGTTATCATCAAAAGCAAATGTGAATAATATCCTTGCAAATAAGGTTAACTATGGCTAATTAATTATTTGTTCAGTTCAGTGAAAAAATCAGTCTTTTTTCCCCAAACCAAGTTTATATGCAGGATCCAGGCTAGTGTATCGCCTGTCATGAAGCTTTGCAAGCCACATACCTGGCCGGTCTCAGGTGAAGCTAATGCCCTATCCCTACCAGATATTTTTCATCTGCAGTTGAAAAGCAAGGACTATGCCTGAGGCTTACTTGGTTATCTTTTAACTAAATTCCAGCTTTTATGCTGTAAAGCATTGTGCTCTTATAATACATTTAAATGCCTTTCAAGCTGCCAACACCTAAATATGCTTGCAAAGACTGGTATCAACACATTTGAAAAGCTAGAGTGTTTCTTCACCATGATATGCATTCCTGATGTCAAGGAAGGGAAGAAGGGAATCTAGTGTGATTGCACAGAATTTACTGCTTATGTTGATAAATGTTCACTCTGTAAGGAGTCTCAGCCACTGATCTTCTCAGAGACCTGACTCAAAGAGGCTGCAAAAGTGTGCTGGGAAGTCCAGTGGCTCTTTCCCCTTTCCAGCCAGTACACAGGTCTGAGTTCCCAGATGTCAAAAGGAAAGAGTGATTCCTTCTCACATGGAGAATTTGGAAAAATATATCTTAATAACATTTTATACCACATATTAAGGAGGTCATGTCTTCATAAGGGTTTTTTGCTTTTTGTTAATGTGAGTGGTGGTTTGCTCCTCCCCTGTTTATGCCATAAACACCAGTGGGGGCTGTGATGTCTTTATCCAGCTTACTCTGGACTTCTGGGATCAACGGCAACACAGCAGACACGGGCTGTCTGGAATAGTGACACAGACATCTTTCTGGTATGCAAATATGGCTGGAAGTCAATCATCTCAGTCCATAAAATGTGGACATCCCAGGGCCTGCAGAGCTCTCCTGCATGCCAAGATCTACCTGTGAGAGGGATGCCTCTGCAGGTTACTTCTTAAGGTTGAGAGATTCCTTGCCACAACAGATTCTTGGTAAGAGATGCCAATCTTCCTTGAAATATTAGCTAATTGACATAAAGGACTGATTGTGTACATATAATCCTTTAGACATAAACTGTTAGCCAATTCTGGATCCAGCTGTACCTAAACTCCCCTCTGAAAAGATTAGAACAAAAAGTGTCCCTTCTTGAACCCCATGACTCATCAGGAGGGTCTCCCTGACAGTTTTGCAGTAAGTAATCAAATGTACCTCACCATCAAACTTTGTTAAACCACGGTCACATTTACTATTAAACTTTGTTAAATCACTGGTTTATATCAATAAACTTACTGCTACTTACCTATTCCCTCTACTTACATATTCCCCTTTATGAGGAAAGGGCATCACTCTGTCTGCAACAGTGTGCGATAACAGCAGAAATATGTTTGCAGTGGACTTTCCAAGTCTGCTGCCAGCAATAGATCTCTTCCTGATTCAGTGCACTAACCTTTTAACTTTTCTGGGGTTCTCCAACAACAATAAAATGAGGTGTCACCCTGTTTTTACAAGTCAGAATTTAATAACATATTAGCCTGAATTCTTCAAGACTCCATTTGGTAATATTTTAGGCTGCACACTCCCAGACTTGGACTTGGGATGTTAGCCTCCTTTTACAGTTCTTTAAACCCATTAATAAATTCCACAATTTTGTGAGTTTTTGCTTTAATGATTTATATTGTGCTTATTTCCACTGTGGCAGGAATGAATAAAGGCAGCCCATAAGTTTGAACACACATGTCTTCCTCTCCCCACTCCCTTTGTACCATGCTGTTTATCTCTTCTGAGCAACAAAAGCAGAATATTCAGAAGTAAATCAGCGGTCAGATCTAATAACAAATGTTGTGTGTATATACTTATATGACTATGTCTGTGAATTCAAATGTATATATAATCTAGCATATGATTCAAATGAAATAATTTAATTCACAAAAATAAACTTTTCAATATGTTCTGGAAGTCAGTAAGACATAGAAGGTCTCAGGGATACATTTTTTTCCATCTGCCTTAGGTCTGGAAAGGTGCTTATAACACAAACTAATTAAGATCTGAAGATTTCTGAGGAGAAAGTAACTGACTATTATAAACACATGGTCATTAAAAAGCACCTTTAAAAAGGCCACCTTTAGCAACAGAAGAGAAGCTGAATAAATGACTTACCAATAATGCATACCAAGAAAACTTTCTCCTCTCTTCTCGTTTCAGGAATAGATTTTGATTTCTGCAAATGATGTGCTCATTCACAGACAATCACCAAGAAACTGGATGCTTGAAGGATGACAAGAGTAAGTAAAGACAGAAAAATCACAGACAGGTATTCCATGGATTCACAAGGTCTTCATTACCAGAACAGATATTAGAAGCCATGTTATGCTTCTCTAAAAATCATTAGACTGTTAGTGCTGTGCAAAATCACAATTCATCTGAGTCACAGTGATCTTAGGATGAGAGAGGGTGAGTTGCACGATCAGCTGAGGCCCATCTGGCAGTCCGGCTCTCCCTCTGCCCATGCCCAGGAAAGTCTTGAAGCATCCCAGTGCTCTGATCCTGGACCTGTTTGCTACATCAAGTTGTTGCTGCTGCAAGCTGGTTCTGCTGATGGCTTTTTTCCAGTTCTTGATCCGACTGACCACAGCTGCTTAGGGAGTAGGATCATGGAGGAAAGGGTGAGAAGAAAGGAGTAGGAACCTGTCCCTTACATTGGCAGGGAAGATTTAGTCATCTTACACCAAATATGAGACCAGAGGCTAAAGTACTGCTGTAAAAGGATATAGGTGCAACTGTAAATATGATGTTAATGACTTCCAGAAATGCCCTAACCTGTCCTACTTGCAAAAGGAAAGTGCAGAGTAAAATGAGGTATTAAGATAAAGCATGAAAACCTCACAAAACTGTCAGTTGAGATGACAGTGAGATAGGTAACAATGCCATAAATATAAATGGATTCATTCAAAAATTCAGTGGACAAGGAACAGGTGCATTTTTTTCCTTAGCAGAATGATCAGGACTGTTCTCTGTGACAATAAGAAAGAGCCCTCCACTTCAGTGTTAGTTATAAGGCATATGGATTTAGAAAGTTTAGTTTAATGAGAATCTAATGTCAGTTTTATTAATTTCTAATCCCTCCTAATCTGTTGTATTCACCTGACTCCTCTATGCAAGAATCAAAGGGTACTGTCATTTAATTAAGTTATAAATCTAATTCTCTTACTAGTCCCCATAAAGAGATAACAAACAACACTTGTTTGCTGGAGATAATACAATATGCTCACATCATATATCAGAGTGCTTCCCTTCTGTTAAAATGATGAATTCCCTACAGGTGCCAGATGAGTTTAACTGTATTGTGCCCCCTGTGTGATAGCAAGTGATCTTCGTATTTTTCATTCACATATTTTTATTTGAATCAATCAAGGCTGGTGAAAACCTAATGACTACAGTAAGAGAGTACTGACAACAACAATTGGAGCAATATTCCTTTAAGGTGGAATAAAACATTACTAAATCGATAATTATTTCTGAAAAAGGCTGAAAAATGCATCCTGGAAAGTTAGATTAAGTACTTCTGTATGGTGATCATATCAAAATTGCATTTATGAAGGCATTTCAGTGAAAATACATGTTTAACAGACTCAAAAATGAACTTTTTTGACTATACTATGGAAACTATAGAGGTTATTACTGAAAATATTATATTCCATTAAATCCCCATAATAACATTATACTCTCATCTTGCACAACAGTTTTGGCTCACTGTTTTCAGAATTATATTGGACACATATTTTGAACCTCCAGACAATCAAGATAAGTAGATAAAAGCACAGGAATATTTTTTTCCTGTGATGACTAAATTAAAAAGCAGATCATTCCTAACCAAGTCAAAAATTGTCTTTACCTTGAATTTTTACCTTCACTTTGTATAAAACTTTTTTTTAATTTCCCAGAAAAAAAAAAAAACAAAAAACAAGCCTGGGAGCAAACGGTGGTTGTGAAAACTGAGCAGAGATATCCAGATATCCCCAGGTACAAGAACCAAAAATCTCTACCACAAACAATTACTGTAGCAAATACCACCTGGCTCTTGTTAAGCACCGCCTGTGCTGTAGACAAGATGCTCCTAGAAACTCAGGTGCTTATGAGCTGATCAATTAACTTCAAACAAAAAGGTTAAATTACAGTGGAACTTCAAGGAAAGTGTTCTCTTTTGAAAAAATTTTGACATTTTGAGAAGAAGAGTAGTTATTGAAGTCAGCAAGACTGGTGATCTGGCTCTCAGGTAAGACAGACCTTTTTTTAAGCCAACAGTACACAAATGTATACCTTGACTATACAAAGCTTCTGGAAGTTATTCCAGACCCAGCTGGGTTAATGACAGTGTCACCAAAATTAAACTAAAAGAAAAAAAAAAAAAACCAACAAAAAACCCAACACCACAAGAGAGGACACACAGTGGGGAAATGTATGTAACAGAGCAGTGAGTGTGGGAACACAGTGCAAAGCCTGAAGTGCCATGTTTAGCCACCCTTTAACCCATTTTAAAATTAAACAGCCCCTGCCTCAAAACCTTTAAAAGTGAGAGGTTTGTTCCAGATTAAGCCTATATGCTAAGTGAATATTCTGCCTCATTTTTTCAGCTAGGTTACCTGTATTAGAAACAGGAAAGATAAGGTCACTAGAAGAAAAAAAATCTGGAAGCAGGAGACAGAAAAGTGTGGAAAATGGAACAAACTGTGAAAATGGAAGCTATGAAAATCCTCACCTGAGAAAAAGCTAAATTTGAGCCCTGAATGCTCTCACAGTGTGAGGGTACATAATCTCCAATACAGTAGACAGACAAAAATGTCACATGAAACACATTGTAGCAAGGGATTTCAATAAATCAACTGAGATGACAAGAGGGAAGGCAATGAATGCTAAAAGTAGTAGTTCTGTAAATTCATGTATTTATGAAATTGTAGAAAGAAGAAGTTATCTGTCCACTTACAAACCTGTCAGTAAAATACAGGTCATATGGAAGGCTTCAGAAAAATAAAAAATCAAGGCACCAAAAACAAGAATGAAAATAGGAAACAGGGTAAGACGCAGAGTAGATGCATCACCCTTAACCCATACCTCTTCTTGAAATAATAATTTTCTGGACAAAACATGCAGTAGATCTCATCTACTCTGACTTAAGCAAAGTATTTCATACAGTAGCACAAGTGAAATCATTACCTAAGATGGAGAAGAGAATTTGGAGCAAAAATATGCTGAGTATTAGCCATCAAATAAGGAGGTGGCAAATTGGGTTAGAATGGGATGTATAAGGCTTCAGGGAGGTAATAAGGGCAGTTTTTAAAGGATGACATGAAACTAATCTTACCAGATGGCATTTATTATCAGATCTACAAAAAATGTACATTTGGGTTGATGCAATTCTCACAAGTCACTGAGAGTGTGGCTGAACAAAATGTGTTTTTTTTTCTAGGTTGGTAGTGTTCCTTTGAAACAAATCTCCACATTGGCCTCATGTACCACACTTCAGCCCAAAGAGCAATCTCACAGCACACACTGGACTCCTTTCAGAGGCAAATAAATGAGGAGGTGTCCTCCAGAATAACATACTCCAGTCATCAAAAGATGTTCAGTCCAACCAGCCCAGGTGTGAACTAGTCAAGTAAACTCTCTAAAATGCAGCCAGGATGGACAATGGGACCCTGGCAACAAACACAGATCTACTCTTGTTGGGCGACACTAACTGAGTATTAAGTGTCATCAATATAAAAGAGATCAGAAGGAAAAGTGAGTTGTTTAACAGGCTGTAATGAAATGGAATATAATAAAAGTGAAAAAAACATGTAATTAAGAGGCTGAAAACAGATACAGTGTTGCCTACAAAGTAGGAACCTATTCTGAGAACAAAAGGATACAAATGCTAAACCAGTTCTACAGCGAATCACAGGATAGCTCTGAGCAAACCAAGTGATGAATTTCTTCAAAAATACCACAAACAACCTCCCAGAAATATCAATATATTTACACCAGATATCAGGTTATTCCTGGAACAATTTTTTTAATACAGGAGCAGTTGGCTGTTGCAATGAAATTACAGGGTTGATAAGAATTGCCAACTGATAAGGGAAATATATTTACTGGCAACTCATAATGAATCTACAGTAGTTTGCAAAAATTATATTAGTGAACCAAAGGCTTAGTGGTATTCAGAAATGGATTAGAAATGGATATTTCTGTGAATGCTATCCTGAATAATTACACTAGCTGGAATAAAAACAGATAAGGTGAAACCATTCCTTTACGTTTCTTCCTATGGATGATTCACGGTAATTGTAAACCACTCTCCTCTAAAGCATTATCTACCTGAATTAGAACACAACAGATTAGACATACAGATTTTTTTGTTTAATATAGTGGAATATATTCTTTCAATATTCTATTTTTTTTATTTATTATTTTTAAAATTTGGGTTGGAGGAGGACTTTGAAGTATCATCTAGTTCCAAACCCTCTGCCATGGGGCAGGGACATCTTCAACTACACCAGGTTGCTCAGAGCCCATCCAACCTGGCCTTGAACACCTCCAGGGATAAGGCATCCACAACTTCTCTTGGCAACCCATTCTAGTACCTCACCAGTGTTACGGTAAGCATTTTTCTCCTAGTATCTAATTTAAACCTACTCTGAATTCGAATGCATATCCCCTTGTCCTGTCACTACATGCTCTTGTAAATAGTCTTGCCCCATCTTTCTTGTAGGCTCCCTTCAGGTACTGGGAGGCCACAAGTAGGTCATCCAGGTAGAAGATTCCCAATTCTCTCAGCCTTTCCTCATAGGAGAGGTGCTCCATTCCTCTGATCAACTTGGTGGCCTCCCCTAGACTCATTCCAGCAGGTCCATGTCCTTCCTGTGCTGGGGCCCCAGAGCTGATGCAGCACGGGAGGCGGGGTCTCACCAGAGCAGAGCACACGGGCAGAATCCCCTCCCTCCACCTACTGGTCTGTGCTATTGTAAAATAAATGTATTCTAACTATCCCATTTCCATTTCTAATGAGATTTAGGGTTGTAATTCTACCAACTGTTATTCAGACAAGTAGTACTACTAAGAACTTGGCTTTACTGAATGTGTAAAATACTTCAGTGAGGTTAATTTCAAATACAGAATCATAAAAGAAAAAACCAACATGGCCATACAAAGAGTATGGATGGAAGAATTAATAAATGTCACCTGAAAGTTAAACAGAACAGCTGTGATAACTGCAATTAATTTGCTCCTGAGTTTAATTTGAAAAGATTTAGACAAAGGGCATGAACTTGCCCTTGAGTAGTCAAATCATATTAATTGAAGCACTCCTACATTATAATAGGCTATTTATTCCACTTCCGCTCTCATATACTCATGCAAAGTTTTGCTAAAAGGTTTCTACTTGCTCATCCCAACACCATATTTGGTAGAAAAATTAACAAAAAAAAAAAAAAAAAAAGAGAGTGCTGGGAAGATGAAGGCAGAAGTTACTGGAAGGGGTTAAAAAAAAAGCTCATATAAAGAAATAATGTAAGGGTGCAAGACTAAAGCAATCCAGGAACTCTACAAGCAGCATGAATTTTTTTTCAGAGAAAACTGTTGCTGTAGGTTAACCCTATTTCCCAAACTTCATTTAGCAGAAACTAAAGGACCAGCAATGCTGCCTTTTAAGGGTAAGCAAAATCTACTTAAGGTCTAAGAAAGGCACTATGACACGGTTGCCAAAAAAAATTATTTAGGTAATGTAAGAGGATAGTTGTTGTAGATGTCTACCTCCAAAACTGGCAACCCCAAGAATTCTGCTCAGTTAATAACACAAATTTCCATTTTCTTTCAAAACCATTTTGGGGGTGCTAGCTCACCTTCTCATTCTTTGCATAGCTCCAGTCTTAGGTTAGCCGTGAAGATGAGCAGCACCGTGCCAAAAACCTTCTGCTGCTGAGAAAACTCACGCCTTCCCATGCATTAAACCATGTGCAATTGAGCAGCTGGAAGCATTTGCCAGTCCCTCCTGCTGAACTCAGCACTGCTCTGCAAGGAAGGGTTTGCTTCATTGCCTCCTAGGGAGAGTAAATTGGGATCACCAGGGAGTAGTTAAAATATCAACCTGTCAAGAATCCAATCCCTGTTTCAAGGATTCTATTCATCAACTCTTTCATGTAAAATACAGAAGCAATTCTGGAAGAGAGAATGTATCCCAAAATTTATGCTCTATGTCTGTAGAGTCCTGCTCTTTATTTCCTGATGAAACTTGCCCAAAAAATGTGCTTTGCTCAGGAGGGACAGACCTAACCATCAGTCCAATCCATAGGTAGTGATTAAGAAACTTACCCAAGAAGTAGAATGTACATTTTTTAATAGTCTCAGGCAGAGGAAGGAGACAACTCATTGCTGGCATGATCAAAATAATTTCTTTTTGGAGTTATTACATACAAAGGATGCAGAACCATTACATTTCATTTGAATAGATGCAAGGTTAACTTCTTATTCTAGGAAAAGGCTTGTGATGTAGCTCCACAATTGTTTCCTCTGATGACAAGCCTGACTGGCTTTTTTTTCACCCTGCAGCGTATCTGAGAAACTTATTCTGGGGCTGGACATCAATAACGGAAATCAAATTAACAAAAGGTCTGTGAACTGTATCAGAAACAGATTGAATATGATATTTATAGCCTAAAGATACAACTTAAGACTTGCTCTTGTCTTTATCAGTTCCTTATTTGCCAACAGCACGTGGCTCCCATTTTGGCCCCTGTAAGGTTCCCATCTACCGCTGTGTATTGCAGAGGGTTCCAACATCTTTGCTCTACTGCACGAATGGGAGTGGACAAGATGACCTCCACAGATCGCTTTCAACCTCAACAGTCCTGTGATTGTCTGAATTAAACACTTCATTTTATGTTAATATGGGAATGTTTTTGTAGTAGGTCTGTCAACCACGGAGTTTCTTTATATGGTGTTATTTAAATAGCTTTACCTTGGTAAATTTTTCCCAAGCAAGAACATTTTTCAGTACCTATTACCTGTGTTAAAACTAAAAGCTCATCCCCTGCTATACTTAAAAAGGAACCAGCATTCCCACATATGAGAGTATGTGAAAAGTCTTTTAAGCTGTGATTTAATGTAGCAATTAAGGAAATAAAAAGCTTACATCACTCATGTCTTTAATAGTGTTTTCCATTTTTATAATGATACTTACTGCCAAACTAAAAAGAGCAGGATGTTCTTTTTATACAAAAATTCCTTGTATCAAAATTACTTTGAATACATTTCATATTATATGGGTAAAAAAGCATCCAGCCTTTCCATGAGTAGACATGTCACTGAAATCAATTAGTCATAAAGAAATATCGAGTGGCAGGCTAATAATTTAACCACAATGTTATATACAATGTTATGATACATAATTGTACATTGATATGTATGATTTGAGATCACAGAGGAAAAAAATGGGTCTTACAATGGATATGTGTAGAGAGACATTTTATTGCAAAAAATAACAAATGTCTTAAGAACACAAACCAGAGAGTTATTAAAAGCTTCATAGCAAAATATTTAGCCAACTCTGTTACAATATATAGGCTTGAGGTTCTAACAGTTAACACTATGCCTCAACTCACTGAGCAAATATGCTCCTGATACATAAACACTGCGCAGTTGAAATATGGAGCTGAATATTTAAAAAAAAAAAAAATAAAAGGAGGGTGTTTTATCCTTGGTCTTTCATAATCAAAGTAATTGAGGAATAACAACATTTTCATAAGCTTGATTCTTTTTGGGAAAAGCCATTAAAAATAATTCCTGAGTATTTAGGGTAAGTGAATATAGCAGATCCGAGCAATTAAGACCAACATCCTGTTGGCTGAGCCTTGCAGCTTGAAGTGACATTCTCCAGCGTGCTTGTCATGGCAGGATCATGGCCTAAACAGCTTAATGAAATAGATGAAAACCTTCTGATATGTACATTCCAATTCTCCTTTTCTTTAGCAATAGCCTACAACTGTCAACTGTGAAGCTTGCTTTGCTGAGAAAAACATTGTTTTAAATGTCAATTCCTTTTGCAAAATCTTGTAATGCAAATTGACAGAGCTAAGCCTTCGGTGAACCATCACACCAATAACTATGTGAAATAAATGAATCTAAATTTAGGCAAGGGGCTTTCATACTATACATATTGAATTGTATGCTTTGTATCAGTATTTTAAACACAGAGACCTAGTTTTATTTAGCATCTTGCTATTGTAATGAGAGGTAATATATTTGTTTTCCATTATTGTCTTCAGATGCATGTCACAATATCATCTTATTATACACCATGTTTCTAAAATCCTGTTGGCATTCATCACGTTTCTATGATTTTAATTGAATCTTTCTAATTTGATTTTAAAACTGTAGCCAAAGTGGTTCAGAGAATTAATCCCAGAAAAAACTTCAAATTTCTTCCTTTATATATGTTTTTCTAGAATTACAGGATTAAATTACAGTGGATGTAGAAAGATTATTATACAAAGCATAGTTAATAATTCACAACACTGGTATTCAGCTTGATCAATGATAATGAATTCACAAAAGTGGTTTAAATTATATCCACTCTTTTCTATCCACCCACCCGAGTATGTAAACAAGTTTCTCACGATGACAATGGCAAGAATGCAGTTACTGAGATGTACACTGCATGTGAAAGATAACATCTAGGAATAAGGGCCTGGATCTGACAATTCCAGTATGTGCTCCAGCTCACTTCCCATTCTAGACCACAAGACCACTGCTTTCAGTCTCTTGCAGTGTTTAAATCAAGAGAACTTACAGGTAAATTCATCTTTTTTCCTTATGCAGTCTCCTGAAGTCGAATTGATGAAAAGTAACATGCTTATATAGAACAAAAGAAAGAATTACTTCAGAATAATTGGAATCAGTTGTAACAAAACTGTCTGAGCAATGATAATGTACAGTATTGCAGCTGTATGTTACTAAGACAAGAAACTCTTGGTATTACAAAGATTAAGATCTCTCTTTGCACAAGCCAATTTTAGTGGGCTATTAAGCATTTGGTTAAGAACAGGCTTGTACAGTCTCACTGAAAAGGAAACACTTGTCAAAATGCCTTTTTAAAAAATACCGTATGACATCTACTAAATTGCAATTTAAATATTAAAATCTTGTTTCAGAAGTTCCTCGCTTCAGGTTGTTACTCAAGAACTCGTCATGTTCAAAACTCAAATTATTATGAGATCTCGATATCATAAGAAGCTTTTCCTTATTAGTAAAGTCTTTCTTGACTGCTGCTTGTGGCACAAGTAACCTATCCATTGGGTCCTCCTTGTTTTCTAGTTTCATGTATCCTTTACTGTTGCTCCGGTCCAGTCTGGGCCAGCTGGGGTGTTTCCTTTGTTCAGCTTGGACAGTGAGTGTAGACGGACCCCGGTCCAAGTCCAGGGATTTAGAATGTGAAGACAGAAGATGCAAAGATGTGTTGGAACCAAACTGCTTCCTGGCAGCACCAGGAGATAAAAGCTTTCCTGTGCTTGGTCCAAGAGTCATAGAAGATTTGAATGGATCAGATGGAGTGTCCACAAATGAATTGTGTCGTGGCAGCATGGCAGCAGCCGGTCTGCAGGATTCATTGGTATCCGTTAGTGGAATGGCCAGGGAATCCACTGACAGATTTCTAGACTGACTCCTGCTGATCTCTGAGTCCTCAGTTATGTTGTCTATACTGGGTTCATCGATAACACAGTTATTCAGTTTAATTACTGGCAGCGTGAAAGCACTAATGGAAGAAGATACAATGGATTTTGTTTCACACCTTATAGTGTTTTTGTCATCTGAAGCCTTGCTGGAATGAGGGTAAAGTCCAAAGACTGAACCAGATTGTTCAGCCAGCAGAGGTGGCAGGAGGCTACTAGTGGTCCTATCTTCATTTAGGGTAATCTCATCTTCTTCAGCAGAGCTATCCATTCTAAGATTATTCTTGAAGCCAGAGAAAGGTGCAACCGTGTTCGCAGCCAGCCGTGATGCACAGGAGCTCCCGCTGTGCCGGAGTTCTCCTTCCCCCAACAAGCCAGTGAAGGCACCACTCAGCTGCTTTTGCTCCCTGATCCTCAGGGTGTGGATGTCTATTACAGTGGAATAGATGTCTCTCATGTGTATTATTTTTGTTTCTTTGTCACGGTTTTCATGTAGAATGGCATTTGCACAAATGAAAATAAAGATTCCAATGCCCATAGTAAAAGGGCCCAGCATTTTCATCTTATCTGAGTGCACATGCTGTTCAAAGAAGCGAAGTAAAACACTTCCTTGGCTTCTTAGGATCTGGGTTTCATTTACAGACAGATTATCTTCAGATCCTAAAAGCTGTTCCTTCTGGGGCCAGTATCCCAGGATGGCCATTGCAATTCCAAAGAATGCAATAAGCACTCCCAAAACAAGGAAGAATCCCGATGGAGAATAGAGACGGATTTTGCCCCTGACAATTACTACATCTGTCCTGGGCCGGCGCCTAACTGGTTTTTTCTCCTCAGAAGCTGGTGCTCCGGCAAGATTTACATGCTGCTGAGATCTGGCAGAGTCTTGCCTTTTTAAGGCAGCCAGTCCTGTTATGACTCCTCCAGTTGCTATCATAGTTCTATATTGTACCCTGGAGAAAAAAAGAAAAAAAAAAGCAGAAATGTTGAGGCAAGCAAAGGTCATCTCTACAAATATAAATAGCATTTTGTTAATATGCAGATATTTCTTGATAATTAAAACATTCCTGTCTATAAAAAAGGTACTACTATAGCTTAATCCAGCTGCGACATAGTAGCAGTTTTGAGATTCACATGGTATCCTAAAAAAAATTTCCAGAAGTGCTTTTTCACTGTAAATATAGACAATGAAGCTTCCATCTGTGATACACAAGTAAAGTTAGTGGTTTTAATGCTAATATATCAGGACTAAAGATAAAATATTCAGAAGTCTTAACAGATAATTTATCTCTGGACTGGTTTGCAAAAAAGTCAATAATGTATTATTACTGTGTTGATAATTTTAGCACTTTAGCTACTAGTTTTCTAAAACTTCTGACACACAATGGCTGTGAATACAGTTTATTCTACACTTCTCCTTTAAGAGATCTTTCCTGGTAGATTTCAGCATTTATTCATCCATATTAATTGCAGCATTTAAATAAGCTTTTATTAAGTCTATTCAGATTTCCTGAGTCTCAACTACAGAATCACTTTTGCCTTTCTTAATAAAGCTGATCCTCACATATCTAGATATTTTTTCTACCTTGTTTTTTCCTCTTGGACTACAGGTCAAAAATCTCTGTTTAGTTTTATCAGACAATAAATTTTCATAATTTTTAAATTAATAATTGAAAATTTTCTTAGTTTTATGAGGCAATTTTATTTCATTTTAGACTTACTTTCATGCTTGGTTGCCTATTACACAAGAAATGTTAACCAGCAAAGGTTTAAAAGAGAAACTCATGTTTGAGAGATTTTTATGAGCAAAAGTAACAAATGAAACAACACAGTTCAGGATAATTCTATTTTACAAGGCATCTTTCACTCAAAAATAGTTTCTGATCTTAATTAATTAGTATTAGAATAAATTAGATATAATATTATAGAGTAAAATTAAGATACTATAAGGTAGGTATGAAAAAATTATGTCCTCTTTGGTAGTGTTATTATGCTCAGAGATAAAGGCCGACAACATGTTGCAGAGGAAAAGGCTCTGTGTCAAAGCTGGGGATGGTGTAAGAAGCAGAACCAAAGTGGGAGTGGTGAATGAAGTGAGGTAAAGCAAATCAGTGGCTGCTTGCAATTTACAGGCAGTGATTTTCATCAGATCTCTTCAACTTGCTATTTTGCTTTAAATTTTAGCAGTGCATCCATGGAAAATAAAATATTATATCTCTCGTGTTATGAGAAACAGACAGATTCTCTTTCTGAGAAACCTTTTCTTTACAAAGGAAAGACTTAAAAAGTTTTAGACTGCTAAGTATACTGCATTTTCTGAATTTTTACCAGAGAAATCCACAGCATTATTCCAAAAATCTAAGAAATTTCACTTGTACTCTCAGGTTTCAGGTTCATAATTTCTCTGGGAATTCTCAGGCTTTGTAATTAATATCCCTTTTTGATGCTACCTGGACAGTTTCCATACGTCCATGCAAATTAATGTATTGAATGCTTAATAAAAAGCTTTTTTCAAGATAAAAATTTTAAAATACCCCAAAGAAAGTTGACATTGATAGTCTTTCAAACTTTCTCATGTGCTTACATATTTATGGGTTTTTGCCAAAACAAAAGTTCATTATTTTGTAAAGCAATGTTTTGAATGTCTGGACAGAAATAAACAGGACTTAGTCATTATGAAAGCTGTTGTATTTTGTCATGACTAAATTAAATTTAATTCATTTTCTCTATGAAATAAATTAAGATAATTATGGCACATCTTTACTGAAATGAGAAATCATTTATCTATAATCTAGTTTGTTCCATTAACCTATTCCAGTTCCCAGACCTTTGCAGGGGACAAGGATTGTCCATATTCAGATGGTATTTTACAGGCACACGTGAACCCACTCTGCTCATTCTCAGGGCTGCCAGGAACTGCACAGGTACAGCAGTTTAGTGCTAAATTCACACTGTGCCTGTTGGCAGGATTTGTTATTTTGTGTACTGTTCTGTGCCTGTCGCAGCTACCTGAGTTGCACCAAAGGGTGAACAGAATAAGCTTAAATAAGCTTACATCTGCTGCTAAATATTTTAAACATACCTCTAGCAGGAACTCCCCCCTAACTGTGAAAAGTAGAGAGAATAAAAACATGTTTAAAAATTACATCTTGGGGTGTCTTTCTGTAGAAAGTTCTCATTTGCAAATTTTGCAAAAACTGGGAAACTATGTCTCAATTTCATTATTACCTGTTATTTGAAAGACAGAAATAGAGATTTCTGAAAGTGAGAGAGAAAGCAAGATCTCTCAAGGCACACAGCTGGGTTCCAAACCATTCTACGATTCTATGATTTTAGGGGAACACGTTTTTCCTTTGTTCATTTTACCGGCATCAGAAATTGGGCACAGGGGAGAAAAAGTCTGGCTGCCAAAAGACACAAGCATATCTTGTATATAAAAAGAGTCGCTTTCTTACTTCTTGAGTTGACATCAATATTAATATACTTCCACAGAAAAAACCACCATCAGGTTTATAAATATTAATTTGTAATAAGCCAATGTAGATCTCTTCTGCATCTAATAAAATCAATAGTGTTAATATACATTATGGTATGAGATGGTTTCACTTCAGGCTGACAGCTTTACTGAAAACAATTACAATGAAGTGCATATTAAGATGAAAACCATATTTTAGAAAATATTGTATTTATAATAGACATTGCAGATACATATGATTTATTCTGCAAATCTGTTTCATTTTGTCATGTAACAGCCATAATATGAGCGCTGTTCATTAAATGTTGCTTCACTTACTTAAATTAGTACAGTGATTATTTTTAGTTTTACACTGAAATCTGAATTCAAAGTTCTAAATAAGCAAAGACCTAGAAGACTTTTACTCAGAGGTAAATAAAGATTATGCTAAAAGCTCAGAGAGCATCTCTTTGGTGGCACTGTGAATGATACATGTTGGCTCTGCAAGGAAACAAGTCTTGGTAAAATTGATGTGGAATACAGAACAAAAAGAAAGGGACAGGCCTGTAATTCATTTTACAAAACACAACCATCTCGCTGATACAAAAGTATCAGAGCTGCCAAGCTCCTTTTGAAGAACAAGTGTTGAGCAGCTCTCTAACTTTGTCACTGGTCAGTTTGTTTCATCTTCAGTGAGAACATCAGGTCCAAAGGCCTGGACAGCTTAGGGGTTTAGTCCTGAAAGAAGCAGTGGCCCACATTTACCTCTACATTTAGCTTCACTTTGTTTTATGCTGTTGTTACAGAGCAACTCTGACACTAGCCCTGTCAGCCACTGAAAGATCATCCAAGAAAAGTCCATCTTGGCAGAGATCCTGTGAAGCAGCTCCTGATCACTCTCACTCTCTCGGCATTATACAGAGAATGATTCAGGCTCTTGACAATTCATTTGTAACCACTTCAGTGACCAACAGCAATATGTACTTGGCCTTTCATCCTGGACACAGGCTAAACACAGTCCTCTGCATCTGGAGATGCCTTAAAAAATAAAAAAATCCAGCAGCAGATGGAGCAACTGGTTGGTATGTGCCCCTTTAGCATGAAGAAAGGATGGACCCTTCAGCAGAAACTACTGGTAATGAGCCACACAGCAAGGACAGAGAAATGGGGACAAAGGGAAAGACTGGGATAAATGTGGGGATGCCAGGTTACCCCCAAAGGAGCTCTGTCAGTGCCCTCCTGAACTGGATGGCAGGGAGAAAATATAACAAAAGGCCCATGGGCTGAGATCTGGAAAGGGAAAGGTCACTCATCCACGCCCATCATGGGCAAAACAGACTCAACTTAGGGAAATTAGTTTTGCTTTATTATCAATCAAATCTGTGTAGGATGACTGAAAACAAAACAAAATCTTAAAAATACCTCCCCCCACATTTCTCCCTTCTTCTTGGGCTCAGCTTCCCTCCTTGAATACTCCACCTCCTCCTCACAGCAATGCAGGGGGACAGGAGATGGGGGTTGCCATCACTTCAACACACTGCAAGTTATCTCTGCTGCTGCTGTTTCCTCCTCAGGCAGAGGACTCCTCACACTCTTGCTCTGTTCCAGCATATGGTCTTCCCAAAGGATGCATTCCTTCAGGTACAGACTGCTCCAGCATGGGACCACCAAGGAAGGGGTCACAAGTCTTGTCAGCAACACTACAGCATGGGCTCCTCTCTCCACAGGTCCTGCCAGGAGCCTGCTCCAGCACAGGCTTCCCACAGGGTCACAGCCTCCTTTGGGCACCCACCTGCTTCAGCATGGGGTCCTCCAGGGGCTGCAGGTGGATCTCTGCTTCCCCGTGGATCCCCATGGGCAGCAGGGACACAGCTGCCTCACCTGCCTTACCGTGGTCTTCATGGGATGCAGGGGAATCTCTGCACTGCCACAATAATCACCTCCACCCCCACCTTCTTCACTGACCTTGGGGTCTGCACAGTTGTTCCTCTCATATTCTCAGTCCTCTGGCTGCAGTTGCCTTTTTTTCCCCACCGAAATCTCTCATCCCAGAGGTGCTACCATGGCTGCTGATGGGCTCAGCACTGGCCAGTGGCATGTCCATCTTGGAGCTGACTACCATGTCCATTGGACAAAGGGGAAGCTTTCTGAGGCTTCCGACAGAAACCACCCCTGTAGCCCCACCACTACCAAAATTTGCCACACAAACCCAATACAGTAACATCTCCAAAAGTATGTGTAGGTAAGGAGCCATGAGAGGGGCTGCAGTTCATCTAAGCAGAGAATAGTAGAGCCAGAGAAATAAATCATGCAGGAAGTTTGCAGACATGACACAAAATGGGCAATGATATAAGAAGTGTCACGCTAGGATGTAGAGTGACATCGGCTTTTTCCTTTTATTACACTGGCTATACAGGTCAAGGCTGCCAGAGAGGCTGGAAGGGATTCCGCTTTATCACTTTTCCCTATGGGGAAAGGTTGTTCAGATGCTAAAGGAAAAGCTGTCATAAAGGAAATTTAAGAAAGAGGGTAAAAACAGTTTTCAGAAAACAGTATGCTGTGTGTAACCATGAGACTTGCATTAGCCAAGCAAAATATGAGATATTTTCCTAAAAAAGTCAGGTCAAACAACTCAAATCAACAAAGAAATGGTAGATTCACCCTGTGACACAAAGGTAAGGCCTAGGTAAATTATCATAGACAAACTGTAGTCTAGCATAGGTGGATGAGACCCCTTCTCTTCTACCAGTACCTGGGGCTATCACTGATGATTGCACAGAAATAGGGTGTATTTATGGCATTACCATTGCCCATATCCCACTTGACCTGACAGACATATGACTGACATACAGACCGACCTGCCAGCCTAGGGACAGGAAGGCAGGCAGGAGACCTGGGGACTTGCTGGAGTAGCTGCAGAGCACAGAGCAACTGGAAGGAATGGATTTCATAGCATGTTCTAATAGCTCCAACTAACTTCTCCTCGTTCTACTACTATTTATTTCTCTCTTTGACCTAAGAGGCTGCCACCTTAATACCTGTCTTTGCTGCCTGAGGACTAGTTTCACCACAGCTGTACTGCTGCCAAGTAACATTTTTTTCAGAGATGGTCTAACTATTAAAAATCTAACTAATCTCTCAGCAACTATTATCAACTCTCAACTTGCAGTAAGCCTTAAAGCTTGAGGCTCCTACTTTAAATGCTTGAAATCTATTGCCTTATCTAATTTGCTCAACTATTTTAGTACTACGTAAGATATTACTTCTACCTACAACTTAGTCTTTTGAATACATGCATAATAATTTGAATTATACAGAGATCTTACATTTAATTTTAAATTCTTCCCAGCAAAGATAGGAAGCAAACTAAAGATTACCAGTATCTTTTTTTTCTTAAAATTATGTTTTATTCCAGATATATTTCAGTGTCCCTTACTACTTAAAATCTTCACATGATAATCTTGTTTGCATAAATACTTCCTTTTTTCTCATTTATTCTTTGAAAAATGAATTTAATTATGTGAAATTATCAGAACTGTACATGCTATTTCCCTGTAGTTTAACTTGATGTAAAACTTTCTAAACAGTTCAGTTCTTATGTATCAGCAAAGAATAAAACACTACTGCAGTAAGAAGTAGTGTGTGACAGAATCTGATTTCTACTACTGTAGCATTTCCTATATGACTAGTTCAGCTTATTAGGAAATTTATTTCCCAACAGTATTTGATTTGTTATTATTTAAGTGATTAAATTTCAAATTTTAACGAGAACATGAATTTTAATATCAGAGGAATTTTTTTCACTTTTAATAAACCTAGAGGCCCAGAAATGAAGGAGTTGACAGACTTTTTACTTATAAAATATTTCTCATTATCAAGAATGTAAATGACAAAATTATAAGAGAAATTATGACATAACTGAGTAAACAAATCAATATTAAGCTTATTTAACACATCTATACTTTCTCTTGATGAACAGTGTATACATACCAATATGCTATCTGTGCATAGAGGGTATCATCTGGTACAATCTGTTCTATTCCAAGGGTCAAAATATCCAACTTTAAAGGGCCAAAGGGATCAATCATTCAGGTAGAGATAACACAGCAATAGCCAAACAAAGAGTAGTTCCACAAGAAGAAGAGAAAACCAACTCAAATTGCATTTTTACTTAGCAGCAGTTTTTTTATTCAGCAGAGTTTAACAAGCAGTCCCTTCCAAGCTCCCAGCACACCAACGGGACCACCTTATGGTCCATCTCCCTCCTCCTATCCATTCATCAAAACATGACCTGTGTGAACAGATTAAAAAACAAAGCAAGCAAGCAAAAAACATCTCTTGCATTCATGGTTATGGGGTATTTTAAGTGCACTTTAATTGACAATTGGTGAGAAGAAAGCATGTGGAATGTGGTACTAAAAATCTTCATAGCTTCAGCTGGTATTTCATGTCATGCTAGTAAAAGCCAAGGATGTGACATTTAAAACATTGAAGCTTTGAAATTTCCAGCTGAATCCAACCCATTTGGGTTGAAATTCCCTTTAATGGTGCCTCTTCTAGGCTGCAAAGGGATAAGCTTAGAGACTAATGACACCCTTTTAACCTCCTGGTTGCCAATCAGCCTGTGGAAGCAGGCCAAATCGTGCAAGCAGGTTCACAGCACAAAAAGGGAAAGGCAAGCTGCCCACAGGTCAGGCAAGGCTGAGCACCAGGGTGTTGGAGCAGCAGCAGCAGGCAGAAAGTCCACTGTAGATATTAAAAGATGAGCTTCCCTAGATGTTGGTAGACCATGCAGCTGTATCAAACACTCTGTATTTGCTTTACAATGGTACCATGTCAAATAGTAAATCATTGCAATCATAACTGAAAAATAAAAGCTTGCTATTAAGACATATCTGTTGGGAAATTTGAAGTCTGACAGTGATCCAGTTATTTTAAAAATCTAGATCTGGCAGTGGTTTTCAAATCTGCACTGTACTGGTTGGAGCGAGACCACATAGGCCCAGCAGTTACCTCGGCAGAATCTGTGAAGGACGGCTAGGCATGGCATATCAGAACTTTCTCATTGTTCTACTGCACAAATTTGGGAACTCAAACAAACTAAGAGGGAAAACAAATTTTTAAAAAACAAGTCCAGGCTTTAATGAGAGTTATGAGATCTCATTTATATCCACAGTTCTATAACTATACTGCGTCATTTTGAAACATATGCAAAGAGGTACCTTTGTGTTGTACAAAGGAGCACAGGTCCTTTTTATCACAGTGACTGTTACCCAGATTTGGCAAATGCTGTGACTCCATACTTAAAATCACAGGGAAAAAATCCCTTTTGAATTACTTCATCATTTACAGTATCTGCCATATACATTAATTATTCCAACTATTATGCCAAGGTCAAATATAAGGTGAACACCCAACAATACTGCATAAAGATGAATGCCCGAGCAGCTTATCCTCTTTGCTATTATTTCTCCTTCAGCCTGATCCTTTCAGTGGGTCATATATTGTAATTCTGTGCAAAATCAGCAACATTCAATATTGGCAGCATTACACAGAGCTCGTTAGCTACTCACAAAAGCACAGAGCACACATCAAAGAGGGAAAGAAGGAACCTGAGTTTCTATATTTTGTTTTCAAGACGCTGCTCTATGACTTGGCCTAGATTTGGTCTGCCAGCTTTTGCCTGGCCCTATTGAACTCACTTTTAAATCTGTTCCATCCTCAATATGTCTACTGGCACACTGCAGTTAATGAGGGGTGAGTTCACACAGAAGTTCATGGATTTTACCAATGTAAAACTCATGCAACATGAAGTAGGCGGCAGGTCTCCTATGCCTGGAACAGCCTTCCCGTCATTATACAGTGAACCAAACATGTTCTCGGGTCACAAACACCTGTTTCACACAGCATAAACCCACCTGACCCACTACTGCCATCCTGAATTCCCAGCTGTCTGCCTCTCTCTAGCTGTACCATCTTAGTTAAAGTCCTAGATGATGGACTAAAGAAACACAAGATCTCAGGCACTGGATGTACTTATTTGTGGAATGCTTACATAACCTCCGTATCCAGTGTATTAAATTATCAGTAAATTTAGAGCTGTAACTGGGTTTCGGAAGTGTGCACCTATAACTTCTTTACTTATACATAAAAATTTCCACTTCCTATGCACAGATACATCACATCTTGTTCCAAAACCTATTACAGAACTACAGCAAAGTGCAAGAGAGAGATAAAAAAAGATTGGGGAAACAAAAATGGCAAGTAGCTTTATAAGATTTAAAAAAAAAAGTTGTTTAAAAGGAGATTCGTTAATAAAGTTTTTTAATTTTCTTCCTAGAAGAAAAAAAATCCCCAGAATATGCACGCAGGAAAATAAAAGCTGGGTAACAAGGTTTTACTGTTGCTTTCATTATCCAGTTTGTCAGAGATTTTCTACTAAAATACAGCTAGGGTTTTTTTAGCCTAAACTGTGCAAGGTGATAACTGCCCTTAATGACTGAAGTGACAAAATCTGTTTCTGAGCTATTTTAGCACTTTAGTTTTCACAAACCCATTTTCCAGAGAAAATCAGCACTACAAATGGAAGCAGATATTGGATATTTAGGAAAATATTCATAATTATTTTAGATACTTTAGTCCATTCAGATTATTAGTGTTCATACTCAATAAATAGAAATGATCCTGGGTTATATAGGTCTACAGGTGAGAGAAGTAGACTATTTAAATATTTTATGCCATGCAATCTGTCGCTTTCAGTATCAACAGAAAGCAATACATTTTATTGAAAATAATCACTTTTTAAGCATAATCTAATTTAAAATGTGTAAAAGAAGCATGTGGCTATTTATGCATTTATTTTAGTTTGGCATTTTTTTCGCTTGTATCTTTTAGATATTACCAAGAATAAAAAGGAGATTCCTTTATAAGTAAAAAAGTGAAAATTTTGAGGCAATACTATAGCATATCAACCCTGCAACTGAAATCCAAAATGCACAGAACTAATCTAAATACTGAAGCAAGCTCACACAATGAAGATCAGAGTATCGACCAGTTATCAACCACGTGTCAGGAAATAAATTTTTAAAAGGTCTCTAGATGTTTCTGAAAGACTGAATGTGTAAAAGCAGAGTAAAAGACATGTTCTCTGTTTTCTACTACATGACAACACTCCAGGGTTCAGCATGCCAGATAAACTCAGTTTCCTAATAAAAACCAAACATGAAATAAGATTGAAAATGTTAGGAAATACCATAATTTTCAAGCACTAGGATTGCTGGTTCTTCAGTCCTCACACACAAAACTTTGAATAAGATGGTGACAGACACTTGGTGTGGAGGTAAAAGCACAGCAATGCTGGGTTGCTCTGGCTACCATTTACACTCACACATCATCTGCTTAACTAGCAATATGTTACTTCATTTAATCAGAGGAAAAATTTCTAGCCTGGACACACACCTGATGTAGGAAGCGACCAGCTCTCAAGACTGAAGACCAAACAAATGTCCTTATCTGCACTACATACTCAGTTAATCAAGTTAATTAGCAGGTTCTAACAACTGTAATTTCCCACAGCATACAAGTCCAATGACTGTAAGATCAAATAGTACCAAGAACAAAATGAAGCAAGTATTTCACAGAAGGCTTAAGTAATACACATATGAAATCAAGTCTACTTGCTCCACAACTAAGACGTCTGAGCAATGTCCCCCCAACCTAGGAAACAAATATTTCCTGTTCTATAAAATATGAAAACTCAAAGGAGCAGGAGTTAGCATGCCATGTTTACTGTCAAGAGACCTAGGACTAATTTTTAAACTCAAATAATGCAATAGTCTAACTCTTCAGAGTACTTCAGTATCTACACTGTGTAGCTGTATTTGAAAATCTCAGAGCATGATAGAGGTACAAAAATTATGTTAAGTGTCCAACTTAACAAAACTTAAACACTTAGGACCAAAAAGTAACTGTGAAAGCCACAAACATGGCTCTGCTACTTGTCCATTAAGACTAGCAGCAGTTTTAAATTAGTGGCCAAGAAACTTGTCTCGTAATTGAGGTATCCTGAGTGCCAGGCCCCTCCAGCAGCAGGAGACTTTTTTCCTTGTCATTAGTAAAGCCTGTGTAAGGGATCTTTAGGAGGAGAACTGGAATTTGGGTTCCCTGAGCATCCCAGCCATAAGGTGTGAGTTTTTATATGGCCAAGAGAAACATTTGCCATGGCACAACTGTGGCCCTAAACTATCATTACACTACCTGCTCTGCATTGCTTTCTGAAATCTCTTCTGAAAACATCTTTTACACTGAATGCATTCATGCAAGTTAATCTGCTCTGCCAAACAGCAACACAAATCAGCCCCTTCTAAGGTCTCTGTTGCTATGGCTAGCAAGGTGACAGTACCTGAGCTGTCACATTTAAAGACAGTTCCAGCATCCTAACACTAATATTTGGTGATTCAGAGGTACAGGTAGACTCTCAGTTACAACACCATTATATTCGTTCACGGGGCAGAAAAATCACTGCATGAGATTTAGGTAATTCTATGTTAACAAACCAATGAGGCCATCATTATATCACAGCTATTATTAGGACATCAATAATGGAATGAAAATTTCTTGGTTTTCAAGAATCCCACAAAAATAAGATAACTGGTTAGCATGATGCTATTTCCAGTATGCCAACAATAGTTTCAAATGCTAGATACAAAAAAGGGATAGTCAAGCACTGTTTCATAGAGAGTGGAAAGCACAGTTCAAAAATACTTTTGGTATCCCACATAGTCAAACTTTTTTCCCTTTTATGGATGACACAGAAATAAATTGTTATTAAATTAACAGTAAACCTCAATTATGTCTCCAGCTGCAGACTAGAATGATCTAGCCAGACATCCACATGGGAGCATCAGTAGAATCTGCAAGCATCCACACTGCTACTCAGCCTGTTGATGGGTAAACACAAGTTACAAAGTACATGTAAGAGCAGCAGTTCCAAGGCACAGATTAATATTTTACCTGTGTAAAACAACAGAAATGTCAATATGAAGGCATTTCTGCTATGTAAATTATCCATCACAAACAATATCTTCTGTACTTGCAATCACCTCCATTATCACTTGCATTATGATAACCACTCTCTTTGTAGTATCCAAAAGTAAGGGTACTACAAACAGGAGGAACCCACTGGGAGCAAAATAGAATGTGAGTAGTGAGATGCTAAGAGAAAGACATGCTGAAATACTGTGGGCCAAATTTATGGAATTCTGTCTTAAGCTTTGGTAGCAGAATTCACTTATGCAGGATACATGAGTTGCATAGTAAATCCCTTTTTTTCTTTTACCATCCACAGTCTGTGAATATCATAGGTGGTTAAAGCCAAACAATTCCTTGGTAGTACATAAAGAAAGGCCAGCTAAATAGAGCAGAATAACGTCTTCCTCCTCACTTCTACTTGCTTCCAGAATGTCCAGGTGTTGTTCACACAGGGGACTTCACATACAGCACAAATCTTGTGAACCCCTAAAGGTCTGCCTCCCTCCCCTCAGACACCTACACTCCATACCACTGCCCTACATTTCAAGTATACACAGTTTGACCATGGGACCAAGTCCTCTGAAATATGGCAGAGTTGTTCTTACTTCATTTTACATCTAGGAATCAGCATATGCCTGTCATGCTATTTTGCAGAAAACCATCTCCCTCCAGTTGTTCCAATTAGATTGAGTTCCTAATAGAGAGCTTGTGGAACAGTAGGCTGCCAGGCCTCAGGAAAATTAGAATATTTCTAGCAATGAGGAATGATAAATAGTAGTGCTAGCTAAAGTGTGGTGCCCTAGTTAAAGACCTATTAATGGATGCACTGCTGGCTGAGCAAGCTGGCTTATCTGGCGTGTTGGGCATTTTCAGTGCCTTCCATTTGTAAAGTCTATATATCTGTGTTTAACATATTTGACCTACCCTGTAACTGCCCATTTAATTAAAAACATAATGTCAGTTGACTCATGTGATCATGACAGATGTCAACACTGACTGATACTAGATAATATTTTCACTTAGGAGGAGATGCAAACTATTAGCACATATTATAGGTTGCAATTTCTTCACAAAGACTTGCAGTAATTTTTTCGTTCCTTGAGGTCCTCATTTACATTATTGCTATGTCATCTCATGCCATTAATATTTTACTTACTTTGCTTTAGCCTGAATATAGTCACTGTTAATTAAAGAGATAAATATCAGTTTACTTTAATGAATATTCTCCTGACTTAGACAAAGCCAGCATAATGTTCAGAATTGAGCACTTACAAATTAGGCACATTTAAATTAAAATGAATGCATAACCACAATTATTTGAGGCACCTTGTTAAAAACTGTTGATCTTGATGCAAATATAGACAGCATAAACAACAAAGAGATTATTCCAACAAGAAGTTTAAAGTTCAAAAGACAGAAAATATAGTCAAGTTTTTCCAGTTAGTGTAAAATTTACATTTCTGGCTTCAGAATCTTTTGTAGCTATCAGTCAGTCTGGTATGTCTAGACATTTAGTCCAATTTCTATGTGCATTGCTGAGGCAAAAAGAAAGTAAGGATCAGTAAAACTCAGCAGACTACTGAATGACAACAGATGCAGTATGGGTTACTCTTTTAAGAAACTGCTGCAAAACTACCAGCTCTGTGTAAGAAAAGTAGGATGAAGAAATGCTGAAAGGGAGATTAAGCTGAAAATGTAGTTACAAAGAGCTGTCAGCAATTCACCATAAAGTTTTCAGTTCAGAGTGTCAGGGAAAGAGTGAAATACAATGTCACCAATTCTCTTTTTCAGTAGAAGGCTAGCAAGGTGTTGCCAAATAACTTCAAATAGATTTATTTAGACAGTTAAAGCAACAAGCAAAAACAGCACTAAAATTATCTATGTGTATTTGAAGACATTCACTAAAATTCACAGAAAATATACAGAGCACTTCCTATCAAATATGTGTTTATGATTCCTCTTTTCTCACAGTTGTGTTCAAAGGTCACAACTCAATGCATGTTCCTCCTAGAGGAAATGCTGCAGCAATGCTAATGTAAGTATGGAGTAAGAGGCAGCATTAAAATACAGCAGACATTATGGAACTGTTGGGACTGTCCAGATTAGTCCAACCAGAGCATGCCTGAAGTGTAACCAGTCTCCAGTTTTGTGAGATACCGTCATAATGTGCCAATTCTGAAGACAGGTACTGATCTCTTTCACTTCCTTATGAAAGCCCCAAGGGCTTTGATTCTGCGGAAAAGGCACTTCCTAGAAAACCATGGGAAAGGTAAATGGGTTAGACAGCTGGATTAGTGTGTATATGTATATATTTATACAAGTCTTCAAGTTCATTATGTCACTAAAATGTGAAAAAAGTAATTAGTACTTGTTCACAGCAATTAAAGAAGTGCAGTAATGCCATGGTAAGCCAGATACCTGATAAAGTAAAAGGACAACTGCTATTTTTTTCTAAAACTGTGCCCAAGAATTAGCAGAGCAAATATCAAAGGAAAAAGTTCTGTACAACTGAGCTCATGAACTGAACTTGACATTTGAAATAGAAGCTGATAGAGCTGCAAACACTGAGGACCACACAAAGTGAATAAAGAGGTAGAGGAGCATGCAGAAAGATGAACCAGATCATGCAACTGTGCGCAAACAGCCTGGAATGTCGGAGACAGAATGTAATTTAACTAAGGCAAATGCCAAAAAATTAAGATAACAAATGCAAACATACTAGGAAGCAAGGAAAACTCAAACCAACAAAGATTCCTATGTAAGCAAAGAAAAAAACATGACAGATGATAATAAAATCAAAAGGGAAAGTAAAAAAAGCATCTGGTTAGAACTGTTTGATTTGTAGGAAATATGTAAGGTCTGTGGGAGTTAACTAGTCAGATACACTTGCAGCTTCTGGCAGATTTGGCAGCTGATCACATCCTCCAGGTTCAGCTGGAGGACAAGATTTTACAGAACAAGATTCTCCTTTTTCTTTCACATCACACTGCTGTTCTTCCTCTACAGAAAGGATCAACCATCACCTGCCCAGAGGCCAAAATGATCACTTCACAGGTGCTTCATTTAGACTTCTCATTTACTCTTTAGTTTTCCTTATTCTAGGGCATCACTAAGACATCAGGAAGAAGCAAGAAGCCTTGCTGCAGTCTTCTCAGAAGTCATGGACTACTCTGTGCTCATTCAGTATAGCCAGCCAGCACAGCCACCATCAGAGCAGGTCACAAGTGCCCAGCCTCAGACATTTACACCAGCTGGCTCCCCTGGAAATGTGCCTGCACTGCCCTGAAACACATGCATGCAGCTTCTCAGGCTGCCTTGACATCCCAGGATGTGGTTCTAAGGGAGGCACATCCCAACTGAGAGTGTTCTGGATTCCTGCCAACTCTGATGCTTCTGCCTTTCAAATAGCTGTGAATTTGAGAAAAGCTTCAACACAAGCCTTTGGCAATTTTTCACAGCTGAGTTGCTGAGTTGGGTGAAAGAATAGGTCAGAACAGAGGGCACTCACAACATCTCTGCTGTAGCCACTGAAAGCTAAATTCAGAAGATGCCTACTACATAATTTGAAATATAATTTCTGTACTGTCAAAAAACAGGATGGCTGATTTGGTATTTTTGTTGTTGTTGTTATTAATATTGACAAATGTCTATTTGTTACAATGTTTTATTCAGGATCTTTGAAAGCTCCTGCTGCAAACTACAACCATGAACACCCACAGCACTTCAGACTGGCTAAAAGCTGTGTTTAGATTTCTCACGTGGACAGCTCATCTCCATACGGTTCCAAGTCACCTTTTCCAAGCTATGGAGAGATGCTTTTATAGCAGACTTCTATTACATGCTTACTGGTAAGATGTAGCAGCCTTGTGCCACTCAGAAAGAAGGACCTTTCCCCTTCTGAGGAATAGTCAGTGACAATACTGACCCTGATGCTTTCCCAAGGGTTGTTACTACATGCCTTTGCTAGAACATCCAGCTCATCCCTGCAAGACATGCTGAATTGAGGGAGACAATACTAGGAACTGCTTTATTTAAGCTGAGTTAAATCTCTAAACATAATCCCAACTGCTGCGCACCCTTGCTAGCTTTTCTGCTCTTAATCAACATGTAGGTCCAGAAATCTAGCCTGAAAAAATCCCCATCTGAGCAGCAAAAAAAAATTACCCATTTTGCAGGAAGTTTGTGTGTGCACATTATATGGAGCCAGGACCTTAGAAGACAAACCCAGATGTGTCAGCTTGCTTTGGGACTAGTAAGGCAGATCCCCACATTAGTCTGAAAGAAATTACTGCTTCTCCAGCTCATAGGTCTTCCCAAAGAAGACTCCCTTGCATGAAGAACCTTTCTCGATAAAATATTCTCACTTATAATGAAATCATTATAGAAATGTGAATAAAGAGCACTTTTGTTGTCATCAAAGATTCACAGAACAGTTTGGGTTGAAGGGACCTTAAAGATCTCCTAGTTCCAATCCCCCTGCTGTGGACAGGGACACCTTCCAGTACATCAAGGTGCTCAAAGCCCCATCCAACCTGGCCTTGAACACTTCCAGGGATGGTGTATCCAGAACTTCTCTGAACAACCAGTTCCAGTGCCTCAACGCTCTCATAGGGAATAATTTCTTCCTTATATCTAATCTAAACCTACCCTCTTTCAGTTTAAAGCAATTTCCCCTTGCCCTATCACTACATGCCCTTGTAAAAAGCCCCTCTTCTGCTCTCCTGTAAGCCCCCCGTTTAGGAACTGGAAGGTGCTATAAGGTCTCCCCAGAGCCTTCTCTTCTCCAAGCTGAGCAGCCCCAACTCTCTCAGCCTGCATTCATTGGAGAGATGCTCCAACCCTCTGACCATCTTTGCAGCCTCCTCTGGACTCCCTCCAACAGGTCATTAATCATTAACAGATGTTAATGGCATCGTCATTATCATCATCCCCTGGTGCCATAAATATCCCACATGATCCTGCTCACAAAGGATCAGTATCTGTAAGAAGATTCTAATTTTCTTTCCATCTAAGGTATGATATAGATCACGCAACTCCTAAAGCAAGACCATGGTGTCACATAAACTGCCTTCAGAGCTGCTGGGACAACCACGTCACCCTAAAAGCCCCAAGTCCTGCAAGCTCTGAGAACTGGCCAGAAGTTGAGATACCAATGTGCCATCTTTTTCTAGCTTGAAAACATGCAATTCATGCATAATACAGCATCATAGTCCTTCCCTATACTATACTATACTATACTATACTATACTATACTATACTATACTATACTATACTATACTATACTATTCTATTGTTGTTACACTCATAAATAAGCATAGTGACACCTGTCCTTGGTAAGTGTCAAATAGCTCTAATTACAACACACCATACAGCACTTGTTCTGAAAAAACATTACTGAAGAGCATTGATGAAGTGCAGTACAGCCCACAGAATATTTGTATAAAACCTTCAATTTTCCAGCACTTCCTGATTATCTTCTGATTTGAGCTGTGTGACCCAGCTGAGCATTAACATTGATTTCTTGATTTAATTACAGACACTTTGGCTTGGAGAGCTGTGACATGCTGAAATTCAAATGAATAGGGCTTGCCCTGGCCTCCACCTAATACATGCTGTGCTGATTAATCCAATCCTGTTCTGATTTTCTGCAGTGCAGCATCCGTTTATCCATTCCCATTCCTACACAATGCGTGCTGTTCACAATTTGCATCCCTGATTTACGACTGATTAACCATATGCCCCACCATCAGCTTCGTGTACCTCACTGGAACTGTTATCACATAAACCTATTGCTTTAAAAACAACAGGGGCAGTAAGAATAAGACAAAGGGAGGGCAGACAGGCACTCAACTTGTATTTTGAGGAAGGATTTACAGATTTAGATTTGTATAGGCCGCAGTAGGCATATATTCTTCACAACATCTTTATTCTTATCCTTTTCTTTTGACAGCACATGTGGTTCTATTACAGCTCAGTTGTTAAGAACCTTTCTTTCATGGATAAAGTAGATTACATCCATCCGGTGCCAATTTTACTGGCTCATGGAAGGGGTAAGAAAGAGATGCAATTCTGAGCTAAAAAGTACTGACTTGTGCTTCTAACCTTTAAAATCATAACCAGACCCCACCACACCAAAACCTACTCTTAGATGATAACACAATAAAGTCATGTTTCAGGAATATAGCTATAAAAGTGACATCATCAGGAGATTATCACAAATAGAATTTAAAACACTTCTTAAAGCTGAATGTCCATTTCCTCTTTGTGGAATAGTTAAGACATAAAAAAGCTAATGGCAAAATTTTGAAAAGTGATTCAGAACCTTTTTCAGAAGTTACCTGGGAATCTTCATTCAAAATGGAAACTGAGTTTCCAAATTACTTATGAGTATTTGACACTTTTACCCTTAGGGTCTGAACCTACAATTACAAAAGGGCTCATCTTTAACCATCTGTGTATTAGAACTTCCCAGATTCCATGTTAACTGGGCCATAGCTCTTTTTCTCTGACCCTACAACACCTCAAATTCCTAATTACCAATCACTAAGTAATTAAGTTATAACTGTTTCCCTAGGCAGCTGTTCCTTCCTCATTTCTGCCTTATTCTCCCCATGTCAACCTTATAAAGAATTGGGTTTTCAGATTTTCAGACAAGCTTTTAACTTGAGACGAATTCTCATTTTTGCTGTCTGTAGATCTATAGGTCTTTACTGCCTAACAGTCTTTGCTGATGCAAAAAGGAGAAAAACCATTTCAAAGAAGAATACACAGGTCACATTGTCATTGTTCACTTCCCTAATATGTTTATAGGAATTGCCCTGTCATTATCTTGGGACAAAATCTTTGCATTTTTCACACTTTATTTCAGCAGTCCAGTCTGCTTGGGGTCTTGACTTATACATAAAAAGCAGATTTAAAATATGTTAAATGATGCATAAATTCAGTAGTTCCTCCTTTAATTTAAAGGAGGCTTTATACAGCAAGGAGGTGTGTTTGTGTGCATAAAAAACAAGGCTGTCAGTTCAGAAGGTGTTAGCAAAGTTACTATCAAAGATTTACCAGTCTTCTGTTGAAAGGATCTAATTATAAAGTCTTTCAGTTTTGCTCTTTGAAAACATGCTTCCCTGTAGTTCACAGGCCACCAGTGAACTTCTGAAAAGCTCTCCTCAGAAAATTACAGTGGAGGGGGAAAAAAATAATATATAATAAATCTACATAGAAAACAATATTTATTCTAATGTATCACTTTATCACATATAGGCAGCAGCGATAGTTTATGCAAAAGCTCTCTCTTGTCAGCTGTGTATTTAATTTGTGGACTTCACATCAAATGATCATCAAATAATTACACAAGTGCTACATTACTGAATATACAACACATTCAAAACTGATTTGCTTATACAAACAGAAAATAAACATACTAATAGTGTAAACTAATTACAGAAGACTTTTTTCCCTAAACAGTCTGCCTCACTGAAACATTGAAGCTGGCCCCTAGACACAGTCTTCTTCACAGGAATCATTTCACATTTTACATTTAATATTCGACTGCCCAGAAAACATTTTGTTTTTTCTCTATACAAAATTAAAAATAAACCTATGCTTTGTATCATGTCAACATTCAGAATAACTTCAACAAACAGAGAATCATAGCACATCCTGAGCTGGGAGACCAAAGAATCATTGACAAGAACCACTGAGTCCAACTCCTGGCCCTGCACAGGATTCGCCACAAGTCACACCACATGTGACTGAGAGTGTTGCTCAAACTCTTAGTGAACTGTCAGGCTGGTGCTGTAAGCACTTCCCTGGGGAGCCTGTTTCAGTGCCCAACCACCCTCTGGGTGAAAAACCTTTTCCTAATATCCAACCTAAACCTCCTCTGGCACAACTTCAGGCCATTTCCTTGAGTCCCACCACTGGTCACAAGACTGAAGAGATCGGTGCCTGCCCCTCTGCTTCCCCTCATATGATGATTTTGAAGCCTACAAGGAGGTCTCACCTCAGTCTCCTCAAGGCTGAACAAACCAAGTGACCTCAGCTACTCCTCAAAAAGCTTCCCCAATTAAGTTAGAATGTTTCTTTGATTATTTTTTAAATATTCTCTCTTAATTGCTGTTCTTAAAGCCAATCTAAAATTCAGGCATTAATCCAGTTCCTATGAAATTCTCTTACTGCCACTCTAAATCCTGTTTCTCAGAGCCTTCTACTCCCAGCTGCTGTCAAGCAGCATGAACGGAGTCCTGAAGTCACTCTTACCTGGAGCAGCTTAGGGAGCTGGGGATTTTAACCTGGAGGAAAAGAGGCTCAGGGGTGACCTCATTGCTCTCTACAAATACCTGAAAGGAGGTTGTAGCATGGTGGGGGTTGACTTCTTCTCACAGAAAATAAGTGACAGAATGAGAGGAAAAGGCCTCAGGTTGTGCCAGGGAAGGTTTACATTGGATACTAGGAAAAATTTCTTCACCAAGAGGGTTGTCAGGCATTGGAACAAGACTACTCAGGGAAGTGGCCAAGTAACCAAACCTGGAGGTACTCAAAAGATGTGAAGATGTGGCACTTAGGGACATGGTTTACTGGTGGACTTGGCAGAGGTAAGGTTAATAGTTGGACTCTCAGCTGGATGACCTCGGAAGTCTTTTCCAACCCAAACAATTCTATGATTCTATGACAGAAGAGTATCTGAAGATGTATATGTCAGACCGGAATCTCTATGGGGCAGACATGCTGACTGTGATCCGTTGTTCTTTTCCCAGCTGTGCAGGAGTTCACAGCTTCGGCACAGCAGGTTCTGTACATCACTACTACTCACCTACTTTGCATTCTCTCAGTTCAACATCAAAAAACTAAACCAATTGAATTCTGAATAATTTTTAGTTAACAGGTGATTTTTAAGTGTTTTCTGTTACTAGATACATTTCAGAAATCAAAGCAAATGCTTGGTGAAGATTGCTTTGACACTAAATAATAAAATTCCTTGAAAATACGTAAAGCAAAATTTTTGTTTCAGTTCCAGTAATTGGACAACAGTGCTCTTATTGGAACCATCTTGAGGGACAGTTGCAAAACTGAGATCAGATTGCATACTGTACTCTTCAGGGGAACATTATTAAAACAAAAGAAAAACTTGCAGCCAGTGAGATTTAGATGGACTGTTTGTGCTAAACATAAACACAGATGTCTTCCTGAGTCACTGCCTGAATCCAGGCACCCCAGATTAACAAAAATTAAATTCTCCTATCATCATAGGCAAAACACAGATAAAGAACCCACTGCATACTCTTGTAAGCCAAATATCATATACTTAAGAGAAGATCTGTTGCATAACAGCAGTGAATTTAATTAGTTTGTTTCAACAGTGAATTTAATTACATTGTTTATCTGTGAACATTCATGCAAAGATAAATATCTTCACATTTGCATCTTGACATGACTAATGAAAGTACAGTGTTTTGTCTGCAACGAATTCATTTTCACTTAATACAGCAATGACTGATTAATTTCATTTTCTGGTGTGGAGGTCATCCTGGAACACAGTCAATGTTCCTTCAGAACCTCTGAACTTAATTATCTCCAAATAGAAGGCAGAGAAAGAGATACAATTTTTTTCTCTTTTTCTCTTTTCTTTATCTCTGAAATTACCTGCTGTGTATCGGAATCTTATTCAAAGATTTACGGCTAAGCAAATGCTACTCTTATTGCTGTCCAATTCTCAGCAAAAACTTTGCATTTGTAAGGCAAGTAAAATTTATTCTGGAAATGTCTCTTAGGATTACATTTAGTGTAATTGATTTAAACTAAACTAGAAAAAAAAATCACCTACATTTATCCTTCTGGTTCTTCTTTTTTTAACTGCATATGAAACTATGATTGGCTTCTGTAGAAGTTTTAAATGTGCAAGGAATACAAAATCATACTAAAGGATATGGGCCATTTACTTAAGAGTTTACCTCGATGATCCTTGTGGGTCCCTTCCAACTCAGAATATTCTGTGAATTTGTGAATCTGTGATATTAGGTTGCTCCTCACACATGAAATAGTATTATGAATACCGAATATCTACACTGGTGATGAGATCTCTTGAATTTTGAGTACACGAATTTACAGATGTGTCTTCTCAGTATGGAGAACAGGTAGGTTTTTTCATTCAATTTCTAATTGTTTCAGCTTTCCAAGACTTCTCACATCATTGCCAAAGCATTTTGCCATTCCACATTTATGGAATGTAATCTCAAATTTTGATACATTACTGAAAAATAATAAGTCGGGTATGATGACTGAATCACAAAAATCAAGATGGCTGTGACACCACTGCATGAAATCCTAATTACTAACATGAACCGCAAAATTTGCACTGACTTACACAAGGACCGACCTTCATTTGTGAATTAAAAGATTACTGCATGGATATTCTGAAGCACTCCTTTCACACATACTACCATAGTTCGAAAGCTACACAAATGTGGTGAACACCACATAGAAAATGAAAAAATGTAGCATGCAAGAAGAAAATTTTTCTAACAGTGCTAGCTTTCCAAATAAAAGTTTATTATTTCCAGAGGATATATGGCAACCTATGCACCGACTCAGCATTCTGAATTTTTAGTCGCCCATATGCTGGGCAATTGTAGGCCCAGTACCCCAAAAGTGATTGTAAAAATGGAACAATATGGTGAATTGTTTAGATGTGAACATAAATAGCTTTTAGCTTTCTTAGCAAAATCTTAAGCAAGCAAAACTAGTTCTGGGTCAAACAACTTTTTTTTCTGTGTGTTATCACCAGTTTAAAGTTACACAGATTTCAGATTTTGACTAAATACATCCATTTGTGAGGGGGAAAAAAAGTTTCACTTTCCAAACTCTCAAAAAATGTTTTGGTTGTTTCAACTTTTGTTTTCAATTTTTATTACTTTAGCCAAACCCATCTGCTGAATGTAGTATGGATGCCTGTACAGGGACCATCAGTTTTTTAATCTGTACTGCATCTTCTGCAAGCAGATCTAATTAGCAAAACTGCTGTTCTGATATACATGTAGTATATCCTCAGTTTTAGCTCCATCCTATTTCAAATTTCTGACAATGATTAAATAAAGATGTAATGAAAAGAAACTTTACAGCAACTCTTGTTCCATATTATTGTCAACAGTGAGTCAGAATGAAACGTTTCACATATAAAAGTGATTTCTTTAACCAAAATATTTCAGGTACAGAATGAGTCATATTATAAATCACAGAACTTCTGTCAAAAGCAAGAAACATTTCACATAGAACTGAAATGCATCTGATTAAAATAATCTGGTTCTATAAAATGTGATTCTGATCTCCACAACTTATGCTGCTTGTAAGAAACTTTTAAACAATACTCACACCATTTTTAGACTCATACATTACCAGCTGTCACAGACTGCAGCCAGGCTTGCCCCCTGAGGTTTTCCAAATTCTTGTCTTTGCTACAGAACATCCTACAAGCTTGCCAAGAGCTAAAAAGCTGCTGCCCAAATAGAGTAGATTTATTAGAAAAGCTGAAGATGTTTATTGCAATGACCAGTTATTTTCCCTTAATGTATCCCATTGTTCTCTCGCTGAAATGTACGCTTGGTTGCCAAAACTTTTACATATTCCTGCTTGCTGGGTTTTATGAAGAACAGACTTTTAAACAGTAGCTGCAAAGCTATTTTAAATCAGGAAGCTCCACCAAATGGATATTCACTAAGGGTGATAGAGTTTCTGAGCTTTATTTTCACTACAGTTTTTTTGTCAGACAACATAGTACTTATCCTGGATAGAAGCTCAGTCAGGAAGACTTCCTTGCAAGATATTAATCACATTTTTAGTATCCTGTTGCACCTTCCTTTCTGCCAGGCAAAAGACCACACATATCCTTCCAATTGCTGCCTGGGGACTTCTGAGCAACATTCATTTTACTTTCATTGAAGTGACCCCGTTGTCCCTTTTTAGGGTTCCCAGCCTGGTATCACACATGGGAAGATAAGCAGAGAAATAGAACAGATGGTGGCAACAGATGCCATTGCTCATCATAGGTGAAAGGCCATGGCTAAACTCACAATCCCACAACTCCCATGTTTCCCTCGGTCCCCCCACCTCACATATTGTCACAAATACATCATCAAGAGAGGAAGTTGGTTCCACTGCATCCTCAGGCCTACACATGAATCTTCCAAATCACAGCAAGGCCAACATCTTGATGAAACCATGAATCCATGTTTAGAATTTAAACACAGATAATTAAAATAAAACCAAACTTTCAAGTATTTTCTACTCCTTGTTTTACTTGTTGCAGGAACAGAGCAACTAGGAAAAGGATACATTTTATCTTTTCTTAACTTTGTGTATTTACCAATACTTTTGTACAGCAGGTTTCTCTTTTTAATGTGGTCATTTAGACTTTTATTTGTAAGAGGTTTATCATACAGCAATACAGAAAACAGAAATAAATGTGTTAACATATTCAGGAGCACTCACAAATCTAGCATTTGAAACTCACATCAGGCACTGATTTCTAATCATGATTCCAATCTGTACATGATTTCTAATGTACACTGTCTCCTTTACTACTCTTTAATACATAAATACATATTTAAACTAAAAGCACTTTAGTACTATTTAAATTGTCCTAACAGCCAGCCATAGAGCTGGCAATGAAAAATAAAATGTGTATGTCTCCCAGGAAAAGACTTCAAGATTACTGCATGATGCCACCAGCCAAAAGGAAAATATAGGATTCCAGTTTCCAGTCAAAATACCTAGGAAAGACTAAAAGCAAAGAAGAGGGCAAGCCTTAGCATCTCTAACTCACCTAGTAAAATATTAATATCCTAAATCAGGAATTTTCAAACTTCTAAAAATTTTCAATGCAACCTCCTGTAGAATTTATACAAATTTTTTTCCTCGGTTGTCTTCCATAGGTGTCCTAGAAGTTGTGCACAGACCCACCGCCTTTAACTTTCCATGAATTCCAAAGATCACATGCTGAAAGCCACAATTAGAAATTCAGCAACCAAATGAACCGTCTTTTAAAGTTGAAAATAATTAGTTTTAGAATACAAATTTCTGAGAAAAAATTAAGGGGGGGAATGGGAACCAAAATAAAAAAACACATACATTAAATTTCTTTGCTGTATGTCAGAACAATTTCATAGAGGTGCCCAGACATTGCAGCAAACTTCTGAACTTCTCAAGGCCAAATCCAATTGTCATCATCCCCCAGCAAGGTCAGATCTCCAAGTCTCTTGCAGCCTTAATGGAATGCTGCTGAAAGTCAATGGCAAGTCTCATGTCAGCTCCAGAAGGCAGAACGGGGAGGGATCGAATCTCTCTCCATCACCATTATGTCTCCATCAAGTAACTCCTTAAATCTCCATGTCTAACTGTTATTTTAACAGCTAATGTCTTAAACAGGCACACTTGAGCTATGAAGCAGATCTTCCACAGATGCATCCAGGTCCTCCATGCTGACTGACTGAATCCTGCACTCCCTAGACTCCCTGCTAGGAAACCTTTGGCAGTTCCCAAGATAGCTGATTTCCTTCAGCCAGAAGCTGCTTCATACACATGTAACTGTGGGAAGTGCTGTGACAAATTAAGTAAGATCTCTGCAGTGGAACAGTAAGTATACCTGATCAGAAAAAAATAAAATGAGAAATTAGAAGAAATCAGAAGAAACAAAAAGCTTAATATGAAGCTTTTACTCATAGGAAGAAAGCACCCATACAATAACCTTGGATTAGCCCTAAAACCTAGAAATAAACAAAATGTCTGTCTCTGAAAACATTTGTTTTCCTGGTGTTCATTGAATTTCTGAAATATACAGTTACTTTTGCACAAATGCTCATATTTTTCACTTATTCAATTCATCTGTGTTGGTCATAAAGCCATCATAACTTATCATTTTCTATAGTCTCAGAATTCAACATTCTACTCCATAAATGCCAAACTGGAAAACACTTAGGCAACAAAGTAAAAAGTCCCTGAATGCTGTTTATCAAAATAGTAGCATCTGAAAATGAATTCAAATACAGAACATCTGCTGCTGTACTGTCATAAAAATTCACAGCTGCATTACAGAACTGTTGTCTACATTCTCTCTGGATATCTGCTGAGATGGGGAAAAAGAACCCCAGCCCAACAATGGAAGACAGGCCAAAAAAACTTTCCTCTGTAATAATAAAGAAATTAAAACAGACATGGCATCAGCCTCGAGCTGAAATGCAGCCATGTTCTTGAACACAGGATGGAGATTTGCTGCCTGTAGTTGCAGCCATTCTTGCCATAATCAGTACTTTGTTGGCTGGACTAGACGCTGTTGCTGTGACTCATCTGGGATACCACCACGCTCCAGGAGAAATCCTGCTGTGAACTACAGTCTGTTTGTTCAGTGTAGGAGTATTACAGTAGCTCACAAAAATTATTCTGGGGCACTTGCAGATGCCAAGATGCATTACTTCTATTACAAACAGTTCAAGTGAACAGAGTGGAGCTACTCATTTGAGTAAGATTTTATTTACTGTTGTTACACATGAAAGAGTCAGGTCTTAGCATCTCTTAAGAAAAATGCAATTTCTAATACATAGTATACTGCAGATTACAAAATCCTTGAGGAGGCTTGAGAACAAGTCATATACTACTGCAAGTCCCACTAAGTCTGCACCTGGGTCTGTCTGCCTCTAACTCTTCTGCATCCTATCTGCATTACATGCTTTCTTCATACACTTTCCTCAACCCTTCTCACTTTCTTCCTATTTAGGAAACAATTCAGGATTTAAGTTTTACTGGAAGGATTGTAAGATCTGAGACAGAGATCTGTTATGACAAAAATTCTAGGAGCTGGCACCAACCAGCTCTTCAATTTAGTGCAATTTTTCCCACACTGATCTCTGTACAATAGGCAACTGAAAATGCATGAAACAGAACAAAAACATTAAAAAACACACCAAAATTTAGCAAGATAAAACTCTAATAAAGGTTAAGAAACATACAGATAAGTTATGTCTACAAAGGCATTAAAACAGTGACTGGAGCTCTTATCAATTAAGATGTTCCAGCTCAGCAGGGTTGAGTGCTGCTACCAAGGGAAGTGTGCTTTGCCCTGCTGCAGCCAACTCCAAAACTTCTCAGTTCAGCCTTGCAGTGACCTTGTGGAACAGCAGAATCAGATGTGCCAGGGCTGAAGTTACGGCAAGTTGCAATGGAACATGCAAACATTTTGTTAATCTTCATTAGTGATTTATGCTTATAAGCCTAAAATATCACCTGTAGCAACTGAGGAGTTGTCACGTGTTCACATCTGCTGTTCAGCAATGGAGGGAGAACTTTGGCAAGCACAGGGATGGACAGCTGAAGGACTAACATCTCAGACCACCACTGCAAAACCTGCCACTGAGCTGGGGTCAGAGACCAGCAACACTGTCTAACTAGGCAGATGCCTGCCCAGCCTTCGGGTAGGTTGAGTACAGATTATGGACCTTAAACTGCCACCCTCACCAACACCACAGCCTGTTTGTGTAGGGCACGTGGAAAGTATCAGCTTCATTAACTTTATCCAATCAAGGAAAAGATATCCTTCAATACAAGAGGGGATAGTAAGTGATAAACAAAAGCACAGGGACACAAACACAAGGGATAAACAGAGACAATGCCAAAAACATCCAGATACTGATTGATGGGTCATTAAGAAACTGAGGGTGTGCATGAGGTCTGCCTGTGTATTTGCTCACAGTTCTCAAGCTGAATGAACCAGTGAGTGGCTCTGGGACCTTGCAGGGGTATCAGATGAGCAGAGTTCATGCTGGTATTTCGGGGGATCCACAAGTGTGGAGTACCTGTGGAACAAGTGTGTGAGTGCACGTCTGTGTGCAACAAGCACCTAGCTGGACTAGCTGGTTAGCAGAGAACAATGAGGTGGGTACAGGGGTCCAGGCAGGAGCATTGGATGGACAGGGGGACCACACCAGTGCTTGGGGGATCCACAAAAGGGTGTGTACTTTCACTATTGAATGTCAATCCTTACCAGGGGAAGAGGAGGAAGGGAAGCTGGCTGTAATATCACTCTCGAAAGCATTGCAGGTGGATATTATTGAATAAAGTACCTTTCCTCTGTCAGCCTGAGTAGTCAGCCATGCATATGTCCTCTGTGTGTGTGTGTCTCCGGGGTACTTGCTTAGCCTTGCTACTGGTTGAACTTGTAAATGGGAAAGCAGCAGTCATGTCCATCATCTGGGAAGAAGACCTTTAGGTTTCAGTGCACAGCAGGCTAGGCACCAGCAGCCAGGAAATATTGTCAGACTCTGGAGCTGCTGGATGCAACAGATGCTTGTAACATCCTGTGGATGTATTGCCCTGAGAACGTTTTCTTTCTCATTAATTCTGTATGAAACATAAAGATAAGCTGAATTCTTCTCACTCTTTCTAATCTATGTTTTGGAACTGAGTGCTGTACAGGCTCTAACCAATCACCTTGGGGGGGTGGGTAAATACTATCCAATCACAATTAGTCATTGTCTTGGGGTGATGTTATGATACTTGTATTCCCTATCGTTTGCATATGTGCTTAGAAATGTGGTCCTGTAGCTTTAATTGCATCCAGCAGCCGAGAGAAACTGCCGGGCGCGGGTTGTTTTGAAACTCTCCCCAAGGCTTCTCGCCGAGGAGCGAGGGGGAGGAAGGGACATTGCTTAGTCTGGCTGTGGCCGCTGTTCATGGTTGCTGCTAGGTTTTTTTCCTTCCCTGGGATTTGGTTTTTTTCCCTTTTTTGTCCCCGTTCTGGATTTTTGCTGTTCCGGACTGTTTTCTCTTTCTCGCCTGAGAAACCAAGAAGCCCCCAGAGGACAGTAGACAAGAATTCCCCAGGGAGCCACCGGAGCAACTCCACCCGGCTCTCCGGGGACCCCCCGGAGTGGGGGAAGCTGCACCCGAGGAAAAGGACACTAAAGTTCTTCAGTTGTTTACCCAGGTTTAATAATTTGGGTTTGTTTTTTTCTTCTTTCTCCCTTTCCCCTTCCCTTGTGCCTTACAGGGCACCCTGCGTGTGTTATTAAATAAACAGTTGGTTTTGTTGGTTTTTTTGTTTTTTGGGTTTTTTTCCACTTTCATCCAAGAAATTCTGTTGTGGTGCGGGAGGGGGTGTCAGAAACCTTTGCTTTGGGGGAGGCGTTTTATTCAGAGTGCTTTCCACCTAGAACATTTGTCTCTAACCCAAGACAGTCATATAACATGTATAAAAGAGGTTACTCATAGCAATAAAGTCTTCTTCTTTGCTCCCTGCTTGTCTCCGTGTGCTCAATGCCACTATTACTCCTGCCACAGCGACAACATCCCATAACTGTTTGTTTAAAGCTGATGTATAGATGGACGGCAATACTACAGCCATGTGAACATTTCTTAAGCAATAGCCCTTTTTTACAGGACCTGTACTACCAGCTTCCCATTAAGTAAAGAATTTAATTCACACTGATAGTCTAAGCTAACTGCTCCTGGAAGACTGCTGAGGATTTTGGAATAAAATACAAAAGCAATCCATCTTATCCCTCCCAGCAGAAAGAGAGTGGTAAGTAAAAGTATGCCATAAAAATGAAGATAAAGCCATACTTTGTTTAGTCACTTAGTTACAGGAGTGTTATATGAACTAATCTTTAGTTGAGAAAAAAGGCTGGAAAGGAAGAGGTATGGAAGCCATGAAATTCTAGGATTAACTTCCTTCTCCAGGTTTTCTGCCTATGCTTCACCTTCATTTCCCCATGTTCTGCATAATTTTCAAGTCATTTGTCTTATCAATTAAACATCTGAATACCTACAGTGCTTTGAAAGCATATAAGACAGAAGGTTAAATACGATGTTCAAGCAACAGTAACTTGCCATCAGTTTAAATGGGATCAGAATGTTACATGAAATTCAGAACTACTTTTTTCATTCTCAGTAATTCTTGATGTGTGCCTTGCTGCTTTTCAAAATAATTGCTGTTGCGGTTTATTATTAACATGCTTAGGAGTCTTTGGAGGTGCACTCAAATCTTGAGATCAGATTTTGTTTTTCATTCTCAAAACATTCATGCTTCAGCATTAAATTGGCTTATTAAACAATATGATGATCATTGTTGTGGAACTTGAAAATGCTGATCTTTTCATAACCTTAAAAAATAAAAGACTCTTTTTAATGTACCCACAGGAATTATGGGACTTAAATCGTTTTCTCTATAGTGACAAATGTATGTTTTATGATTATAAATTTAGTATTAACTTCTAGAGAGAGCCTGATTTGTAAACATCTGCTTATCTGAACTTTCTTCTTAACTTTAAAATCCCAAGAATTTTACAGCAAATTCATCAGAGTTATTGCATTTTTATGCAAAATAACACTATAATCTTACAAGTTGGATGCAGAATTTCTTCAGAAATAAAATACCTTTAATACACCTAAATCCTGGAATTCCCTCTGTTAAAATCAGTGTGATTTTCATGTAACAAATGGCTGCTAAAACTGGCAAAAATTTGCAAAGCTGAGGCCAGAATACTATAAGCTTTTCATTTTGCTGCTTAGCAGTTACGGAAAAATTTTCATTCCACAGAAACTGGGAGATCTAATCATATGTGTAATTTCACATGGTTCTGCTTATCAAAGGAAAACATGAGCTGTATGATTTTTCTAAGCCTGTATTTTAGCTTATTTGTAGGATTGACACTTTGACTAGCCATAAGGAATTAATAGGAGACACAAGGCCAAAAAGTTTAAAAATTATTTTTAAAAGTAGTCCTGCTGTGTAAAATTTCTTCCATTTTTAGTTTGTGAAAACAGTTCAGCTTTTAAGTTATTAGCAGCAGTAATATACACAGTAAAAACAGCACCTATGAGCTCCTTTCAGCATCACAGACTGTAAAAACAAAACACAGAAGTCCACATCTCAAAAAAGAGTCATAGAATCATAGAATACCCTGAGTTGGAAGAGACCCACAGGATCATAGAGTTCAACTCCTGTCCCTGCACAGCACCATCCCCAAGAGTCACACCCTGTGCCTGACAGCATTGTCCAAACACTTCTTTAACCGTGTCAGGTTTGGTGCTGTGACCACTTCCCTGGGAGCCTGTTCAGTGCCCAACCACCCTCTGGGTGAAGAACCTTTCCCTGATATCCAACCTAAACCTTCCCTGACACAACTTCAGGCCATTCCCTCGGGTCCTGTCACTGGGCACCAGCAAGAAGAGATCAGTAGCTCCCCTGCTACACTCAGTGTACTAATTTTCCTTGCTTCTTTATACTTCTTATTTTCCTGGTAAGTTCAATTAAAAAATTGCCTTTGCCTCACCTAACTGGTGACTGTAGAGAACAAGCCTCTTCTTTCCTGCAGACACATCTGCATATATGCTTCCAGCAAATGTAGTATTACCTTCACTCCCCTGAACTTCCCTTAGATTTTAATTTTCTATTATGGTGCATCAATTATCCTGAGGAGTTCTTCATACTAAAATTAATTGAAAGGTGCATTCAGCAGTGTATTTTCATGCTCAGCAAGCTGACTGCAGTTAAGTATGGTATGACCACAGAGAAAAATATTTTCTCTGAATATCTTTTTTATCTAGGCCTGTCATATGCTTCTGTACTCTAAAAGCCCTATTTTGGCTTGCTCCCCATGTTCTCTTGAAACAAAGCCCAGCCTCTCTGTGGTAGATGACTTGTCAGTATGTTACCATACGTGCTCACATCTGAGAAATAGGGTTGGTTACTTCCTCACTTCTGCAGAGGAGCCAGGAAAACCCATGTTTTATCAAAGTCATTCTAAGATGTTGTGCATCACAACAATATTCTGACATTTATAGATAATGCCTACCATTGCCTCATCTTCCTTCAAAAAGTGTTTCAGAGTGACATTAAAGGCTTTATCCAAAGCAACCTTAAAACAAAGGAAGAAGAGAAGTCCACAATCTGTTCAGTATAAAGCAGACCACATGAAAAAAAATATATATAACCAAGTAAAACAAGACTACATTACAGGGAGAATAAGGATTATATGAAAATACTAACTCACTCTGGATTCTTATTGATTTCCTTAGATTCCATACTTCTCTTCATCTTCCATTTCATAACTCATTCACTTGTCCAAAAACCCTAAGAGTTTCACTGAGCAGAGCACTGGACAGTTTTTGGTAAAGATAAATCATAATAATTAGTATCCTTAAATCATCAAGAAGCTGAACTGAATTAATGTATGGTGTAAGTGCACAGTGTATAGGTTTTACAGAAGTAGAAAAATGAAATGTATTTTTTGTTCAGTATACATGTACTAATGGATAGTGTACATGTACATTAGTACAGATCTACTAATATTTAGTGAATGTGGAGCTTTCAACAAATAAAAAGAGACTAAATTATTACTTTCAGATAAAACAAGGGGCTTTACAGATAAATCCAACATGTATTGCTAAATATTTATTTTTACAACATTAACCACAATTTTACAATAATCATTGGATACTCTTTGTTGTCCAGCATTTGAACAGACACCCACGATCTTTTGTGCAGACCATAAAGAATCTTTTCCACTTTTATGATCAGCCTGAATTGCAGCCACTGGACACACTAACACCATGCAACCAAGTGCAGTAACTAAACCCTGAGCTATAGATAACAAAATCCAGAACAAAGCACCGTGCAATGGTGCTTGCTTGGGCCTTGAAAGCAGAGAAGTACATCCTGCTGCCTCAGATGCAACATCACTTCTCTATTCTTTTTGCAGAGTTGCTGTTTTCCCCAGATGGCCTGGTGCTGGTCAAGCAGGTAACAAAATCTCTGACACTGCAGTGTGCAGATAAAATCAACTTTGTGTTGAGCAGCTCATTATTAGCTGAAGGGCTCTCATGAAAACTAATAGCCCTGCCCTTCAGGCACTGGTACCAAGGATTGCTGCATCCTAAAGAAAGTAGAAGAAAAAAATCAGTCCTTATGTTTGTCCTCACATTTTGAGAGCCAGTGCTTCTTTTTCTCCACATTCATCCAAATGGAGCTATCTTTTAGCATAACTGTGTGTGATTGACAGTGCCCAATTTCTTATGAACACATATGATTAATTGGAATATGAGATGCACAGTTCTAGGGGAAGATCTTTATGAAAGGTCCACTGCAGACCACCTACTGTTTTGTAATGATTTGACATCAAATAATTCCCATGAGATTTTGGGGAAGTGTATTAAGTCAAATACACTGACTGCAAAGCCTTGTAATTCAGTAAGAGACAAATGATGGACTAGAGTATACAACTGTCAAAATATTTATATCATGTGCTATAATATAAATTCTTAGATTTTCAGGAAACCTACAGAAAAGTAGACCATCAATATGTATTTTTTAATTATTATGAAAAATTTGTATGTCTGCATATTAAGGCTGCTTGATGTCCTCTCTGTAAAATCTCCCACTTTCTCTGCTATCAGCACCTCAGTTTAAAATATAATCATTGTTAATGATCACTACAGTCAGATATACTCCAGATGAAGAGTTTTCACAGTTAAACTGAGCATAATGAAACCTCCCATCGTTCACTGAAAAAAATGCATCCAGAGTATGACTCACCTTTCTTTCCCTAAGCATTATAATGAAGAAACAGTTATGAAAATCTGTCATTCTTTGGTAATTCTTGAGTCTTACCTACTGATACTTTTCAAGATTATCCACCAAAGATACTGAGCTTCCTCAGTATTTTACTTGTACCTCACTCTGCACTGACACCTTTGGTTTGCAGGAAAGACGAAATTTAAAACTAACTGGGTAGCTGTAGATCTAAATTATTTCCAAATATTTTGCTTTAAGAGGTAATCTGAGCCTGCAATTTATAATGTGTAAAACTGCATAGAAGAATGGAACACCATGGCTTGACAGAACCTGGTCCAGCAGTTCCAGCTGATTCTGTCACAAACCACAAGAATTTTTAAGATGATTATGCTAAATGGCCCTGTCTCTCTTTCCTGTGATACACCATATTCCGTACCACTGCAAGGCAATAGTTTCCTTTTCCAACGTCCATTTAAAATGCCAAGTTAAATAGTTACCTGGGTTTTTTTTTTTGTAAATTCCTGTTTGTAATTTTGCCAGAATTTAATAGCTTAGGCCTTTTATGAAACTGCATCTGATGATTTGTGAAAACTTTACAAAAACTGTTTGCTTGACTGCTAAACGAGATTGGGGGAAAATATGTAGCAACAGTGACATTCATATTTTTAATTGCTTCTTTGAAAATCTGAAATTTCTTACATACATATAAATTCTGTGCTGATTGATGGTTTAACTGGGACATAAGTTCTGTGATCCATTCAGGATCTACAATAACATGAAAGAACAGAATACACACACACACAAAGAATAATGATCTATTCAGCGAAAAATTGTTATAACACCATTTAAAGAAAAATGTATCACAAAACCTTTCTTTATGTAATACAGATTTTGCAGACAAACACCTCAGTTCTCCATTATTAACCAAGACACCATATTTAAGAATGGGAATAATCCTGAATGTTTCACATAATATTCTGTCAATCTTTCTCATATAAATGATTTTTCTTGTAAAAAAGAATAAGTCAGAAATAACTGCACAATCATATTAAATTATGAATCTGGGCCATAACAAAGTTAACTCATATTAAATCATTAAAATCAAACCTTGAGCCCATTTCTAGACCCTGCAAATGCAAAGAATTTGTTGAAGTCCAAGAGTTTTGCATAGCAAATGAGAATTTTAGAACAAAGTATTTATGTTATTTAATTATGCTTATGAAATCCTGGCTCCATTGAAATTAACAGACGAACTCTCAACGATTGTTTGAGACCACCACATCATGGGTTGCTTTGTGACATGAAGTGAGAAATCTTACCCATATTTTGGTCTGACCTTGCAAACACACAAGCAACACAGTAATCACCTACAGTATTCACAGTATGTGCTACTGCAAAATTTTTCAATTTGTTAATTATCCTATAAACAAGCCAAACCAATTTCTTCACAAACAGTGTGTTTGGTAATTTTTACCTTCTTTGTTAAAATAGCCAAAGCATTTTTTGCTTGTGAAAATATGGATTCCTCCTTACACTGTTTATTTGAGATAACATTTGCATGAGATACTAGAGGGATAATGTAGGTTAAAAAATCATATTTCATTCATAGTTAGCCAGACCATGTTGTCGTGTATTTTATTTCTGTTTGGGAAAAACTGGGGTGTCTAATCTTCCTTCTCTCAGGTCTACCAACAGGACAGTCCAATACCTCACCAAGAACAAAACACAAATGTCATAATGCCCTTTTAAACATATGATTTATCGTCATCAGTTCCTTGGACAGAATCTCCAAATCCCACACTTGAGGCTTAACAGTGACAGGACTGAGACTCAGCCAACAGGAGTTGCCTGTAAGAAGGAGGAAAGCCAGTCTTACAGGGACACTTCTTCCTTTTGGGTGTCCTTCCAGGAACAGAGATATCAAAGGTGCTAGCTGTCTCAAAGGACAATTTTCCCAGGGAAGAAGAGTATCCTTGCTGACTGTCCTGCATGTGCCATCCTCCCCTCCAGGGCAAACTTCTCATCTAGCCCCATAGTAGACAGGTGTCTCCCTCTCTTCTCAGTCACACTTGTCCCCAAAATCTCATGGAAACACAGGACTTCGTCACCCAAAAGCTCTGTCACTAAATACCATGATGATAAAATGTATCCTTAAATATTTAATCACAGATTTATTTCATTCAAAGCTAGCCTGGCAATTAGTCATGCAATGGCTCCAGCAGTAGCAACCAACTGTTTTTCTGACCAGTACACCTTTCTAAACAACACAAGCAGGTAATTATTGCCTCTTACTGGCAGATGTGTCCAGTAGTCAGAAGTCAAGTGAGGACACAGAATTAATACAAAGATCACACATTGTGGCGGTTTCGGGGTGCTGTAGGAATCTCTGCGATGTGCCGGCGATTTGGACAGAGCTCTCCAGAGTCCAGTCTTAGAGCATGCAGGTTTATTGGGGAAACAGGGTGGGGGGA